>PVJL010000431.1:0-422766 GCA_004026885.1 Lyroderma lyra
GCGCGCGCACACACACACACACACACACACACACAGGCACGCACGCACACACACACACACACACACACACGCAAAACCACATTCACAGGTGCTCACAAACCCTTGAGTTACAGCTGGCAAGAAAAGCTTTCAACAAATTCACTTACAGAATCTTTTCATAATTCCCCTTGCATGGGTCAGAAAAAGATATCAGCATTTCTGTTCTCTTCAGAACTTGATGAGGACTGAATGGTGACTGTGGGGAAACATTTTCCATCCTTCTCCTTATCTCCCTATCTTTCAGGATGCTTAGGGAAAAAGGGTGCAATGCTTATTTCTCTGCTTGAAAATTATCCAGTTTCCTGTGAGTCATCATCCTGAGGAGTAATGTGATTTCATCTCATGGCTGAGTAAACACAGAGATCTGATTTCAGGCAAGGGACAAATTTCAAACTGCAAATGTAAATCACATAGTTGATCCTTTTTTTCCTCCTCTTGAAATCCTGCCAGGCATCCAACAAGAAGGTGAAAATTATACTTCTTACTTGAGCATGTGATTTCCCACTTTTCATCACCTTGTTTAAAGCACATTTCTTTCTTGTATGTTTTTTTCTCTCTCCCAATGTAGGGAATCTTCATAACTGCCTTTTCTAAGTTAAATAATTTTGATTATCAGTATTTGGATAGTGAGTTAGGATGTTTCATGACAAAGCATCAGGGTATATTCTAAGGAAACATTTAATAAGCAAAGAGCTGGGACAAACTCTAAGATATACAAATAAGTTTATTTTTCTATCTATGTGGGTGTATGGCTGAGAGATGAATTAAAACAGTGTATAAAGA
The DNA here is from genome assembly GCA_004026885.1 of Lyroderma lyra. Taxonomy (NCBI): domain Eukaryota; kingdom Metazoa; phylum Chordata; class Mammalia; order Chiroptera; family Megadermatidae; genus Lyroderma; species Lyroderma lyra. The sequence goes on from PVJL010000431.1 coordinate 823, forward strand.
CAGGTAGCAATGGTTAAAACATTCTTTACATCTTCTAATCCCATTAGGGTTTATCTTATTACCTCATGTCTTACTCCTGAAAAGGGGTTGGAAACTCATAACCTATAGCCATCTTGAAGCAAGAATACTAGAGAAGAAAAACATCTATCTGGTCATTTGGCCATTTGGGCAATTTGGGAACTATTACACAAAAGGAAGGAAAGGGGAGACAAATCTGAAGGTGAGTGAGAATGAAAACATGTACAACTTGGAGAAGAGTGGGTGAACTGGAGCAGATTTCTCACTCCAAATCCTGCCATCTTGACTATATGGAATCAGTTCCAGCCTCTGTTCAAACTATTAACTCAGCTTATGACCAAGGATAAGCCCTTTGATTTCTCTTTCTGGACTAAAACATCTCCTTGCCTCATAAATTAAGGATTTGGAGGCCCACAGAACTAGTTTTGTGAATAAAGTAAGAAGGATGACCATGAAGTCCAACAATAACAATAATTTCTGGGAGTGGAAGAGAGAGACTTCCCAGAGGTCATCTTGCTATCTTAGATCAGTGATACACACTCAGTAGATTTAGCTTCTGGCACACATCTCCTTTCTCACTGGAAATCCAGAATGCCATGCAATACATTGTTTGATTAGAGCAGCTTGAAACAGGGAGCCGGGATTCTCTCACTGGGCATTTGCTTCTGTGGAGCCCACTTGCAAACCAATGTGATGAAGGAGTCCCTTTGCAGGATGATATGACCTTATATTTTCTTCAAGAGTAAATACTGTTTGGATATACAAATTTATAGAAAAAAAATACTATCCTTTAGCATGAAAGGTGGACTTCCAGCTGCCAGCAGCTGCATTCCTCTTTCTGTTGGAGCCCCCTCTGCCTCCTATATGACAGGCCTGACAAATGGCAGAATGGTTGCCGCTCAACAAAGCAGTCCTTATTCAATGACTAAAGAAATGACTGATGGGAGTTGGTGTGTGAGTGCCCCAGTTCTCTCACCTTTCTGGGGTGCATGGTCTCCACTGGCTTTCAGGGTTCCCCCAGTGGGATTAGGCTCCACTCAAACGTGGTGATAGCTGGCTTTCTAAGGCACCGTGTATGGCTGTCTTCCTTCTTTGTCTCACTTCTCCTCTCCTCTGGCTACGTCCTTCTCTCAAACAACCCATTGCACTTGAAGTCTTATCTCAGAGTCTGCTTCTGTGGGAGGCCAAGCTAACGTAGGAAGTTACTGGAAATTTGACTTACTGTGTATAAGTATGTCTGTTTTATTTAAAAGGAAACCTTTTAAAAATACCTTGTGCCAGGTGTTCCCAAGCACTTTACGGTTATAAATCTCATAGATCCTTTCAAAACTTTCTGAGTTGAAATACTAAATAAAATCTATGTATTTGAATTTTCTGCAACAGTAGACATTAAATGCTTTTAACATTTTCTTACCTTTTTATTTTCAAAGAGTTAAATTTAAAAGTGGGTAAATCTATCTTAAGGTTTTTAACTTAGTTGTAAAACTACATGTTATCTGAGATCACTTAGGAGACAAAAGTGGTAATTACTTAAATGGGTCTTTATTTTACATTGGCTCTCAATTTTAATTCATTTATGCTCCAGTTTCTCTTATTAAAACTGAAGTAATTGTAATAGTTACCATGTACTTTTACTGAATTTTAAGTTTTATTCATATTTTAGTAATACAACTAGTATTTATTATTCTATTTTTATTATAATAAAATGACCTAAAATGCATTAAAATGCACTCTGGTATAATGGCATATAATAAGAATAAAATGTTTTCTTCATTAAGCCATGAAATCTAAAATCAGATTTCTTGGGTTCAGATCTTGGTTCTAATACTTTCAAACCTGTAATCTTGGCACGTTACTCCCTGTGCCTTAGTTTCCTTATCGGTAAAATTGGGATAATAATTGTTCTTCACTCATAAGGTTTTTGTGTAGATCAGTGAAATCATAACTGTAAAGCATTTAGAGGTGACTAGTATGTCAATAAATGGTGGCTATAACTTTCACGTCATTACTCTTCAGTTTGAGATGTGCAATGTCAGTCTCCAGGTATTTTTAGGAGCATTTTTCTTCTTCAGGGCTGGGTTATCCCTTGAGAAAATGAAAATAACCATGGATCAGCATGCTTCTGATAGAGTGTAACTATGTTTCTGTGAGTACATCAGAGCTTCTCAGTCCTTTTACCTTTTTCTCCAGCATGATCATAGATTTAAAGAAATGAAAGACAATCATATTACTGAAGTACAAGAAGTCTCCCAAAATGAAACACTTTGCTGAGTCTTGGCAACAGTAGGTTGGTAATGGTGAGGGAAGAGAACAGTTAATTTAGTGTTCTTCCCCCTCCATCTTCTGGTCTTGTGGCTCGGCAGTGTGACAGTGACCTGGCAACTGGATAATCACCATCAGACGTCCCCTCCTCTTCCCCTTCTCCTCTGCCCTCACTGCTTTGCCATTGTTTTCGACTTGATTACTCATTATATAATGTGTTGCCTTTCAAACTTGTACGCATTTTGTGAGTCATCAATTGACCTAATTGTGTATTTTAAATCCTCTCATTCTTTGGATGGCAGATGGCAGTTTTTGACAGGATTTTTCATCATATTGAATTACCAAACAATTGGAGTGTTGTGCATGTGTCCTCCTCATCTAAGTGGTTTTCCCCGTATTTTCCCATGTGTCAAGATTTCCTGGAATTTAATTGGTATTAAACTTATATAGTCAATTTAGACAATGTTAAACATAGTTCTCTTTCTGTGTTCTGACTTTTATTTAGCTCTATCCCAATATTGAAATTACTTTCCTGAATGTGATAACATTCAATAGCTTTTCTTCAATTCTCAATGATCAGTTTTAAGAAATGTCTTCTAAAAATGTTTTCTTCCCTCTCTATCCAATATCATGACACAGGGACATTGACCAAAAATTGGTCAAGTATTGCCAGTATAGAAAGTATTTAAAATTTGTCATTTAGAGAAAACTTGAAACTCCCTTCAAATCTTTCAACTTATATATGAAAGAAACTTGATAAAAATTTTCCTAAAATTGGCAACAATTCTAAAATTTAACATGCTCTTACCAGTAATGAGTTATAGCTTTGAGAAGGGAAAAAAACTTTCCCAGACTAAATATAATAAAAAATGAAATTCAATCAATCATGCTACAAAAATATCTGAAACAATTTTTCTTTTCTCCATATAGAAAAATGCTATTACAAAATTGTCATATAAAGAGGTTATGATTTTCATCAGAATATTTTAAAAAGTATTTTAAAATTTTGTAATTTGTTATTATTTATTTTCTACTTCTAAATAAATATTTAGTTTGAAAACTAATTTTGTATTCTTAAGCTTCACACCACCCAAAACTATGATATACTCATGCTGTATCCAGGTTTTATTGTTTTGTTGTTTTGAGGGTGGAGGGTGGATTTGAAGGGAAATGATAGCTATTGAACAGCTACTAAGTGCAACAAGCAGCATTTCCTGATTTCATCCTCATAACAACCATTCAAATCAAATACTATTATACTTATTGTGTAAATAAATGATGGAAGTGAGGCTCATTTTCCATGATCATTCTGCTAGTAAGTGGTAGAGCTGGATTTAAAGGCAGATCTGTCAGATTTCAGAACCTATGTTCTTTTTACTACACTACACAGTAAACTGGAAATGTGGATAGCTAGAACAAGATTGGGGATTTTAAGTACATAATACACTAATAAAACACAGTGTTGCAGGATGATTATTTGCAGAAAAACTCTTGCTTTTTTCTACTAATTTTACTAATTAATAATTCCTGTATAAATACACAGGTTGCTCATGCCATCTCAAAAGCAGTGGTATGTATACCTATAATGAAATATTTAATGTTCTCTGACCACATACCATATTGCAGTTCACATATTGCTCTAAAATAAAATACACTACCATCTCATCAATAAAAATGAGTATATGAATTGTTAAGAAACCTAAGAAGGAGACAATAAATGTGTTCATAATCTCATAAGGCCTATGTCAAAACTGGAAAACTAGTTGAATGTCTATCATTAAAGAAAATCTTTTGTCCATAGTCAATATGAAGGGTGCCAGCTTAGACTCCCTGGCTTGTCTCCACCTTCACTCAGTAGGCATCTGTCAATTCTCTGTGGCAAGATGTCCATTGGCTGACTCCCAGGTCCTTATGTAAGAGGAAGAAGACAGCTCAAACAAATGCATGACTTTCTAAAATGAGATTTTCTGTTGTGTATAAATTCTTTCCAAGGGCTTTCATTATATTAAATATTTCTACCTCTACAAAGTTGCTTTTAGTACTTCATGAATTTAATATTAGAATATTTTCATGATGGTGGACATAATCCTTTTTGGGTTATTTAGCATTTATAGAAAAGACAGGTGAAAAAAATCTATGATTAAATTTTATTAGTTTAGCCAAGTCAAATATCAAGCAGGATGCCACAAGGTGACATTTCTAACCGTGGTTTTTATTATGCAGTCTAAACACAACTATGTCATAATGCAGAAAATGACCTATGACAGACAAGAACATTATAGGGAGTAATTCTTATTGGATCGAAACCAATTCTTTCTTGAGATAAACTACATGGGAATTTCCGGGGACTTGAATCATCTAACCGTATTTTTTTTTTCCTGTGTTAGTCTATATAGTATCCATTTTTAGCATGAATTTGCTAAGTTAGAGTATTTTTGAAAATACATGAACTTTTAAAATGATTCATTTCCACCAATATTTTTTACAAACTAGAGATAATAAAAATATGAAGTACTCCTCAGAGAAATGATCTAAATATAGTGTCTATGAGTAGCTAATTAAATACAGAAACTTGATCTGGGTATCTATATGACAAATTCTTCAAATGCTCTTGGCTCATGCCTTAATATAGAGCTGTGGTACAAATGATTGAAGCTTCCCTAGTAAGCAGTATGTTACATTTGTTCAATACATTTCACTAACATCAAGGACAGGCACCTTAACAATCTTAGGCAAACAATATTTCAATATTTTGATAATTTTTAAAATTTTGCTTGCTGTATATACAAGAAACTAATAAAAATTATATTATGCTATGGCAATGTACTTGATTTTGTGTGAATCCAAATATAGTTTTGATAGTGTTTTCTTTTTTCTTAACTGACTTTGTTTTTTAATTGAATTTTATTTAAATTTTGATTACACATTGTCAGGCACTACATTGTCTGAATCAGCTGTTTAAGTTGGTATCAAGTCATTAACCACAGAGTTCATTTTTGTGAACTTAAGAACATTAATAAAACAAAAAAAAGCTTAAAATAGACTGTAATCTTAGCATTTACACACTGCTCAGAGCATACTAGGTACTAATAACTTATTTTAAAAATTAATGAATGGCAAAGTTATGGTTGAACTATATCTGGTTGATTATCATGGTGAGCTAAAAGTAAACCAGACAACCAATGAAAATATAAGTGAATGAAATGGGTATTGATTTGTAGAATAAATTATGTACCCATGTTAATTTTTCATGCTTTAATAGTGTTTTTTTAACATTGTATCCTGGAGTGGAGGGTGGGGTCTGAAGAAGCAATTGAACATAGGAACATGAGCATTGTTCAGCAGGACCAGGGAACCTACTGGAATGGGGGATTTTAAAACAGATCAGTATTTATTTTGTGCCCAGATAACAATCCACATAGGTTTAACTATGGACAAAGAAATGGGCTTCTCAAGGAACCTTTTATATTGATTTTCTTATTCCAACTTTTCTTCCTTTAGCAGAATATGTCTCCTGCATAAATTTTAAGTGAGAAGTGGAAATTGTTACTCAGAAACCACATACATTTCAGTACAGCTTAATAAAAATCTTTAGGCATACAGAGATATTTAAAGCCATATGTAAAATTTTTATATTGCATGTAATATATATTTAATGGGAATAATGAGAAAAATATGTGTACAATGATTTCCCATGCCATACTGAATGATACAGTCAGCACTCAGACAAGAATCTATATTTATCTCCATTTGCTTATGAAAAACAAAAAGTACCTATCTTACAATTAGGCATTCTTTCTTATTGCTGAGTTTCGGTGATCCAAGAAAATATAAATGTCATAAACAAATGAGAACATTAAAAAAACATTCTGTTGTAGTCTTTGTTTGCTTGAATTAACAAGCACTTGGTGTTTAATTTTAATGGGATTAAAATGAGCTTGGCCTAAGGTGAGAGCAAACACCCTAGATTTCTCACAGATTTTCAAGGGCCTTGAAAAATAGTCTTTGTTCTTGTGAGCAATGGAATTTCCTAGATAGTATCAACTTATGAACCAAACAATGAAGAAATGTATGGTCAATCTTCTCACTTTACAGATGAGAAAGTGAAAGCCCAGACGATCCAAAGAGCACAACTAGAATCTTCTACCTCTCAGTCCTCTCTGCTTTGCACCATTGCACAGCCTTACGCCTACTCTAGCTATGGTTACTTCCTTGCTTCAAAACACAGACAGAAACAAATATGCACCATATTAAAGGAGAATAGAATAGAAATTTCCCATGCTGGACTGTCTCTGACCCCTGAACATTTTTGACAGAAAGTGGCTTTTTCTCACAATAACACAGTATTGCCTCATCCTAGAAGAGTTTTATTTCAGTTTCTTCATTAAAGTATTTGTCCTATAAAGAAACAGTTGTATGTAGCAGCTTGTTAGTAGTTACAATGTATGTAGTGGCCCAGAAAAAACTAATCATAACATCTAAGTACAGTTTCATGTACACAGGCCATGCTCTGTAAATAGTTGATGATAATGGCGTTTGACATCTATTGGAAATGTGCTTGAAGTAAACACAAGCATGGCTATGTTGCATGATCATATCTTCTTTCTTTCAGATCTGTGCTTAGGGTAGAAATTTATCTTCTGGATTGTCTTGGATGAAGTGCTAATTAGAGATGATGGAATAAACTGTATATCTATCTCCACAGCATTTCCAGATCTATGCTCCTTTTACTCAAGTTTTCCAGTTGTTTTATCATAAATATTATGTCATGTATAGTTTTAACTAATTTCCGCCTTTCCTTGTCTTGCTCCACCCTCCAAAAAATAGTGGCAGAGTTGGAACAGGACCATCTGTAATTCAAGTAGACCCCACTAGAGTGCACCAGGTGATCCAAAAGCTAATTTAACAAGATTTTAAAGTCTCAGAATGAAAGCATAACCCTAATCATCAAGGAACAATTTCTGAACATTTAAGAAAATATGTACGTTGAAAAATAGAGGCTTGGGAAAGTATTAAGAACAAGACCACAGAATATATGTTTACTGAATTTATAACTATCCTACACCATGTGTTGGCTCCAAGAAATGCTAATGTTACACTTTTCAAAGGTAAAAATCATTTTAGCATTTCTGTGTCAATGATAAATAAGCACAGCGCTTTTGAATGTGGATGCTGTAGAATCTTACACTAAAAGTTTGATGGGCATCTGTTTTCTATTCTGATAGAAAGGTGAGGAGAGGTTACATGTTTTAGGACAAGAGAAAACAAAAAGCAAGCAGCAGAAAACCTGAGCATTAAAAGAGAAATCACAGAAGGCTAAAGCATTTATCTATAGGAACACAACATCAAAACTTGGATGCTATGGAGGACAGTGTGGAGGTTCCTCAGAAAATTGGGAATGGAGTTACCATATGACCTGGCAACCTCCCTCTCAGTATCTACCCCCAAAATTTGAAAAACCTTTGTCCGCAAAGACTTACACACCCCAATGTTCATCACAGCACTATTCACAGTGGCCAAGTCATGGAAACAGATAAAGTGCCCTGTGACAGATGACTGGATAAAGAAGCTGTGGTACATATACACAGTGGATATTACTCAGGTATAAGAAAATGTGAAGTACGGCTATTTGTGACAACATGGATGGACCTCGAGACCATCATGCTAAGCGAAACAAGCCAGACAGAAAATAAGCAAGAACCATATAACTTTACTCATATGGAAAATATAGAACTGAAAGCAACAAAGGAACAAAAACTCATGGGCACAGTTAATAGTTTAGTGGTGACCTGAAGGTAAGCGGGGTTTGTGGGGAGAGGAGAGCAGGGGGAGTCAAATACAAGGTGATGGAAAGAGAACTGACTCTGGGTGGTGAACACACAATGCAACACACAGACGATGCACCGTAGAACTGTACACCTGGAACCTATGTAATTTTTACTAACCGATGTCACCCCAATAAATTTAACTAAATAAATAAATAAAATTTGGTTTATGGGTATAGGTGGTTTTATTATAAATGAGAAGGTAAATGCTCCCAGAGCCCTTGAGGGAAAAGGTAAGGAAAATGAGAAGCCCCACTGAATGGACACTACAGGGACTGTGATGGACACTACAGGGACTGTGAGTGATGGGTGGGGCTCAGGAGGAGCCAAGGCAATGGTGACCCTGGAGCACAATGTCATCCTCTGGGCTCCTAGAAATCCGATGTTGCTCCAAAGGTTAACAACGACAACAAAAAGTTGATATTGGGGAACATGCCAGAACAAGGAAAAGAGGAGACATGTGACATTTGAACTTTTAAAGCAAGAAAATGACTAGCTGCTATAAAACCTATCCAAGAAGTCTTGACACTGCTCATACCTCTATCAAATCACTGACATCCTGCTCAGGAGGCAAATCTTATCCCTAGGAGCTAGAATACTTCTCAGGAAGAGGCAGAGTGTGGTCAAGACGTGGGAGGAAATGAAGGTGAATTCGGAGAAATTGCTCCCTGACTACATAATTCTAAGAAGTATTATAGAAAATTGCTAATCCTTCTCCAGTTAAATGGAATTGACAGCTAAATATGCCATCTATTGGGAAAATAAGAAAAATTTAAAAAGGGAATCAAAGTAATTGGAAGGAAGAACATTAAAAGCATAAGCCAGTCAAGAGTAAATTGTCCTAATGCAACAGCCATAAATTCCTCCACAAGTTTGAGATTAATTCTTATTTTTAAAATTATCTTTGGCTGAGCCACAGAATTCATGCACCCAGAAGTAATGACAAATCATCAAATCTTTGTCCTATTTTTAAACATGATACAGTATTTCACTGCAAAGGGCTTCAGATCAGCCATGTCTATAAAAAATGAATAGTTCAGTTTAACTCCTGTGAAAGCAGTAAGAAAAGATCATTTAGACAAGAATTTAAGTGCTCCTGCAATGTTTAGGAAGATACTAATAGAATTGACAGAGAGACCATAGACACCTACCTGCTTGAGTCTTGTGGTCTACTGGGAAAAGCGGTGATTCCATACTGAAAGGTGGGAGGTCCCAAGCTCAGGACAGACATTCCAGGTAAGGAGGAAAAAACAAAAAACTCAAGAGGCTTTTGTGTGAGAACATCTGCAGAGAAATCTCACAGTAGTGCATTCAGCCAGAATGGGACTGAAACTGAGTGGGCTTCGTTGCCCTAGAAAAACAATAGAATTTGACTCACCGAGTGATTTGTGGCCTGTGTTCGGGCTTGTATTTTCACAGAATGATTGTCTTCTAGATACTTAACTGCATGTTTCACCCATGGGAATACCATTACAATAGCAATTTATGAATAATTTAAGTTGATTGGAAATATAAGTAACAAGAGCTCTGAGACAAGTTGCTAATTGGAGTGGTTTAATTTTATTTAAAAATCAGGGGGAAAATTTCAAAATATATCAAGTATTTTGTTTCTAGTTAACAGTGCCCCAGTCTTAATCATTTTGCTTTTGCTTTCTTTGGCTGCCTTGACAATTTCTCAATTAAGATTCTTTATAAACAAGTTGAAATCAGTATGAGGGTGTTCAAAAACTATGTTAGATAATTCAAAATAACTAAATGTGCAAAATTAAAGAGTGGTCCAATCATTTCAGAAAAAAAGGGGAAAGAAAAGAAGTACTTGAAAGTGAGTCTGTTAATGATATCTATAACATATTATTGCATGAAAAATAAAAACCAAAAACCAACAGCCAATAGTATGTATAGTCTGACCTCATTTAAAAGGTGATAAAGTATAGAAAAAGAGATTACACATGTACCCAGTTTAAAGTACAAAATATACCAAAATTATTTTCTATTAACAATACTTCTATACAGTGGTATATCTGTGGCTGATTCTTATTTCTTCTTTTTACTTTTTTGCATTTTCCTTATTTTCTACAGTAACCATGTATTACTTTGAAATAAGAAATTAATAAAAATATATATTTAAAAATAAAACTGCTCATTTTCATTTAAATGCCCCTGGTATAATTCAGGATGTCAGGATTGGTGACTCAGAAGGGTACTGCTGGATCTGACTGCTGTATTTTGCAAGCTTTTCTTCTTTTTAGTGAGTCATGGCAGTTTACTCAGCATGAAATAGGGCAGGCATTTTTCTGGTGGAGCTCATCACTCTAGGCTCTCTCCTCACCCTACTCAGTCCCCCAAGAGCAGACTAAATCTTTTTAAAAGAGGCCTATTGGCCTCAGTACTCCATCTGCATGATTTATTTTGTACAGACCCTGCCATACAAATAGGGCTTGCTCCACCTGTGCCTAATTTGTCTTGACTCTCACTTTGCCTGATTATTTTCTTCATTCTTATCTCTAGCCTTGACACCTCCATTTTTGCCTTTTAGGAAACAGCTTGTGTCTTTCTGGCTGGCTTGGCTGTGTTCTGACTAGACATTGCACCCAATAACCTTCTCTTTCTGAAGATCTCTTGAGGGGGTCTTTCATGTGGGAAAGAATCGGGCAATGTAGCTCCTGGCCTGGCTACCTGATGGAACAACTCATTTCAGGATTCAGGCAAACACCCAGCACTGAGAAGTCCTAGCTGTAATGAGATTTCTCAGCAGGCTGATGGCATTTGCTTGGTGATAGGGACAGTACAGATGTGTAATACCAGGAAGCTAGACAGAGTGGGCAGTGGTTCCTGGGGAGGTCTGTCCATAGGATCAAGGCTCCAGCTACTAGGTTGAGTTTACAGGACACCCTCCAATCTTTAGGTAAGAGCTGAACAAGGAAAAGGCAGAGCCCTGGTATTTATTCATATCCTAGAACTGGTGAACTAGGAGGTCTCAGAATAGGGACTGAGGCAGGCAGGTGCCCAGCATTAAGAACTAAGGACACAGGAGAGTTCAAACGCAGGAGCCCCACTCTCAGAATGCAAATACTGCAACAGGCCAGTTGCAACTCTAAGACCTGGACAATAGCTTAGGGATTTAGTACCAAATCTCACCAGAGCAGGAATGAGGCAGTAGTATTGGCTCAGGAGCTGGCAGAGGTGAAACAGCAATGCCAGGAAGACTTAGAGAATGAGTAAGGAGCCCAGGTTGAAACTCCGAAGGGAAAATGGATCAAGAAAAATTAAAGTGGACCAAAATCAGAGAATCCTGGATGATGCTGAGCATTTTTGAACCATATTAATTCATTTGACATTAAATTTTAAGTACCCAAGTAACATGTAAATATATATTTGTTGTAAAAATTCTAAGTTATTACAGATAAGGTTAAAGTCCTTTACTAATACCATCTCATCTTGGAACACTCCCCACCACCTGCCAGTGATATCCCAGAGGTGTATCATCATCACCATCTCTCCTGACTTTATATGAATTTATATGCAGATTTTTAAGGTCTATTGTGCTCAAAGAAGATCTTTTCAAATACTTAGCAATTAAAAAATTGACTAAAAAGACATAAGTCTCTTGTACGCATGTTGAATGGCCTTTGATGAGACTGTTTTGCTATTATTACTCTTCCTGGAAAGAGTTTGTCGTCTTAGCCATGCATGCGTGCTGAGTCACCTAAGGCCGCACTCAACATCTGGGTTATGGTTTCAGAGGTAAGCAGAGGCCCAAACATAATCACAAAACAATGTTTGAAGGTATTTAATATTGATATTAATACCAATTCAAGTAGACACTATTAAAACAGCCAGATCATTGTTGAAGTCCTTGTATTTTACTGTAATATTGTGTGTGTGTGTGTGTGTGTGTGTGTGTATAAATGGAGGGAGGGCTGTACAATCTCAGTGTTTGAAGCCTTTGAGAGCCAAATCTGCAAACATAAAACAGGTCACTGGTGACATGATGTGATGTCATGTGATCTACATATCCCTCCTTTTTGCACATATACCCCACACTCCAACCGAACTAATCTGAGAATTTCTTGCTGTAAAATTTTATCTGTTTAGTTTAAGAATTTGGTTCTCATAAAAATGTAAATACTTGCAAAAATGAGTTCTACAATAAAGCCTATCCACCATGGATAGGTGGGAAGGGCCAGTGAGGGTGCTGGAAAAGAAGCAGAAGAGGAAAGAAGAGTCCATGGTCAGGAGATGCAGCCCCAGAGACGATGTGACCATAGTCTTGATTTGCCTGTGACCAATGCTTATCTTTAGAATGAGCTGTATATTTTCTGCAATCCATTTAACAAAGAAATGTGCAAATAATTCTATTGGCTTCCCTACAGGTTTTAAGACATGGTCTCCAAATACTTTCACTTCACAAGGAAGTAAAACAGGTGAGAATTAGCAAGCAGTGAATAGTTCCTTGCTGTATGCAGGCACTATTACCAGAATATTCTAATTTTATAACCCATGAGGAAGATGTGTATACATGAAAGCTAAGTGAGGATGTGAATATTTTAAAGGGAGAACAATGGAGAATTAAAGAAATTACTAAAATTTCGCATTTTTCATAATTACCTTCTTGGTTAAAACCAAGGTTTGAGTGAGCCATGGCAGACTTTTTTTCCTTCCATATTAATTTAATATATGTTAATGTATTACCTGTTTACATGTTTGTGTATAACTTAAAGAGATTTAAATTTCTCTGGGCATTTATTACTTCAAATTAGAGAATTATAGCATACCTTAGTCAAATGCAATAAATATTAATAGGCATCATTCCAGTAAAGAGCCCTGAATGTAGATTATTATTATGAAATTCAGAAAGAACATCCAACTTTAAAAAGCATTGAAGGTTATTTTTGGCCAAATGTAAATCCTTCAAAGGTACTTGGAAACATTACTATACTTGTAGAATCACTAGTAGTAACTGTCAGATGTAATAATCTTGGACTTCTTGTGAGGAAAACTGATTCCCCCAATTTCTCATATTTATTTTAAAATCTAAGTACAGGAATTATGGAATATATTTCCCACATGTGTTCAAGTGGTCAAAATTTTGCAAGCACAAAAGTACGTTTACCGGTAACTCAACAGAGCTCTCTGTGTCTCTTCCCTTAACTCCACAGGCCAATTTTAAACTCCAATTCACCTGTGAATACTCTGTCCCCAAATCATAGGCCCTTCCACATACTCTTCAGCTTGATAGTGACCGCATGCCTCTACCCAAGTCCTCAGGTGCCTTAAGTATTAAAATATAATTAAAAATACTCACAGGACTCTTGTAAAAGTTGAGATGAAGTAGTATGGAGAACGTAACGTAAATCCTTGAACAAGAACCTAATATAACCTCTTGAACCCTTGAATACTACACTATCAGTTTTTGCTCTGTGACAAACCACCTCAATTCTTAGTGGCTGGAAACAACCAACATTTATTTAGTTCATAGTGCTTTGTACTAAGTTCAACTGAGCCATTACACTGATTTGGGCAGGCTTGTCTCCACTCTTCTTAGGGTTCCTCATGAGTCTGCCTCTGGCCTCCAGGCCTGCTAGAGTTTTGCCAGGCATTGACCTTAAGTTCATTGACCTGCATTTCCAAGATCTACCTTGGAAATCTGACTTATAAAAAATCGGGGCAACTTTTTTCTATTTTGGGGACCCAAACTCTTCATCATGAACCTCTGAGCTTGTCCACAGATTCTCTGTGATCATGTCTCTAAGAATATTATGTATGTTGTATCGTATGTTACTTATATCTCAATAAAGCTGGGGAGAGAATCTTGGGTATGATCTGTATATTTTAAAAACATTTAAAGAAGCGTGTAATTTGCAGTGATTGCCTCTCTGAAACTGTTCTTTTGTGCCCTCTTAACTACATTAGTCTCAGTTAAAAACCATTTTTTTTCATAGAGAAATAAAAGGAGAGCTCAAGAGTTCTGTCTTTTCCTCTGCCATCTGTTAATATCATACCATCTGCCCCAAGTCTTGACCATATCTCCTTTTTGCTATTCTTGCTCTGAAATTAGCTTAAGGAAAAGATCACTTGAAACCGTTTTCAAAATATGTTAGCATTTCTAGGACTCAGCACATCCTACACTTGAGGCTTTCTGATATTACTTTCCTGGGTTTATGTCACTTTCACGTACTGATCCTTGAAATTTTGGAAATTTAGAAATTTTACATTAGAAGTTACTCTTGTTGCTGTCTCAGTCTTTTGCGAGCTTATAGTGTTAATGATAACAGAATGATCTAATGTTCTTCGTTTACTGGAATGAGGCTCTCTGTAGATGACTAGAGCTGTAGACTTCAGTGTTATATCTGCCTCTGTGTTTATGCATGAGTTTTCCATCTGCTGGACATGGTGTGAAATACTTAACAACATCACTCCTTTTTATTCCATTTTCTCTCTCCTCTTTTTACCTCAATGTCCTCCAAATTTTCAACTCTCAAAATCATAGATTTCCATATTTCTATTTGTCCCATATGTCACATCTGTTTCATCCAAACCAAGCATGCCCTTCTATTGCTTGATTTTAGCCTCAGGTGCCACTCTGCCATCTTGGGTGGTAATTATACAATCGTCTTTACATTTCAGTGCTAGTAAGCCAAATTTCTTTTCTCCATTCTACACAATCATATACATATCCTAGGCAATATTTATTCTTCCTTCTTCTTACCCTCCCTCCTCTTCTTCTCTCTTACCCTTCCTTTCCCAAATGTTTATTGAGTGAGTGCTACCTGCCAGCAGCATAGGATACATCAGTAAATAGGAGCTTATAATCATAGGAGCTTACAGGTTCTAATAAAAGATTTTGTTGGAGGGTTTTTTTTAGTAGCAAGACCCACATCGTTTGGGGATTCATTCAGTCAATAAATCTTTGTAAATCAGCTAGTATGTGTCAGCTTCCTGCCTTGCAACCCAGTTCTCAAGCTTGTTTCTTATTCGCCCCAAGAGAGACCGAGACAACCCTTTTCCTAGCCCCTTCCATCTGCAGTTGCAATAATGGCTTCCATCTGTCATTCAGTCACAGCCAGCTTTTGGGCCAACACTGACAATTAGGAGATGCCACACTAATGGTGTGTTGAATCTATAATTGGTCTTTCTGTTGTGGACTCAGTATAATATAGCCAGTGTACCTGGAATGAACATTTCAACTCTCTCTTACCTCCCATGTGTATTGTGTGTATTGACCAATTCATACAATAACATCTATATCTCAGTTTCCCCAGCTAGCAACCTAGTCTCCCTCCCAGGTCTGGGAGGTGGCCTATGCTTTAAGTCAGTCCACTTTGGGGAGTCTTGACTAATTTACCTCCTGCCAAAATGTCTCCACTATCACTCCCACAACCAACTGTTCTATGCACAGTCACTCACATGGAGTCTTGGCCTATGCAGAACTGGTCCACATACCTGGTTTTAAAATTGCCTATTGCTGGCCCTAGCTACCAGATTGGATCTTGCATAACACCCTCTGGAACCAAAATATACAACTTCGGGCCCTTTTAGTGTGGTACATTTTCTTGAGATCCTTCTATTCTCCCGTCAGTCTCCATCCTGTAGAGGTTTTCTTCTTTGCCCCCACTTAGCCATATTGCTCAGTCAGGTACATCTCAGACCTGAGCTTGTCTGAGTTCTGACACATGCAAATTCTAAGCTAATCATGTAACTTGTCATCCAAACCAGGACATTTTGAAAGTAAAATGGAGCACTACTACCTATACTAGGGCAAAAGGAATCAACATGAACTGTTCCAGACAAACCAGGTGACCCTAGCAATAACAAACATGTTGATAAATACCCTATACATTGATTTTGTGACTCCCTCTTTCAGCACCGAGAATGGCCTTATGAGAAGCTTATCATATTTTTAAAAATCTAAATATTAATTATGCCAAAGCAAATTGTCATGTTCATTGAATGTACTCTAGCATACTAAAGGATGCTATCAAACAATTGTATTAACAGATCAATGCATTTATTTGATCAGTTTCTATTTTGTAGCTAATGTTACCTGTCACAGATGCTAGCACTCAGCAGCAGCTCAAAATACACTGGTGGAATATGATAGTCTTGTAAGTTTATATTTCTTCACAAAATAAATATGTGAAGGGAACTATGTAAGATTTAATCATAATAATTACAGTAAGTCATATGAGGATGCATGTGAATGAGGGTATTTCACAACCCCAGTCTTCAAAATCTTGTAAGCCAAAGCCTTTTATTCTACATTTTATGATGCAGAATCTTGGCTTAAAATAGATAACTGCTTTTGTCTTTAAAAGACATGGGATTTGGAGGTGTGGCCTGAGAAAATTCTGTCCTTATTCAGAGATAGTTCATCTATGCTCTTCCTGTGGAAATTAGAGTATGCCTACATTAATGTAAAACTACCCACGAGTATCTTTCCCAAATTTTAACATAGAAAAATATCTTCTTCAACAAGTGAGTATCTTCTTCCTTTCAATAACATACCTATTGATTAAACATGGGGGCTGTTATATTTTATTAATGTCCTAATGGACTTTGTCACGAGAGATTAGCTATTTCAATGCAATATGGAAATAATTTAGAGGGAAATCATTAGGTTTCTTTGTTACATAAAGGCTATCCTTCTTCAGAAAAGATTTGGAAACAGATACCATACTGTTTACAGAAAAGGAAATCCTACAGTCTAATATCATCACATTTGAAGTACATATTTCATTTGAAAACTCCTCCATTTTTCTCCTTGTGACAGTATTCTGTTGTGTTCCAAACATTAATAAGTGAAGTCCATCTATGCAGTCTCCCATGAGTTCCTGGCATATGCTGATTGATATTTTGCTGTGAGGTTAATGAGACATAGGCCATCTCACTGAGCCTTTTAATAAAGAAGTACATTTAAAGCAAAATCATTTGTCAGATAATATCATGACTAATGTCTTTCCTGTCAAAGCAGCAAAGAAATAGCAACGAACTAAGGCGACCAGAAATACCATTTTAAATGGTACAGAAAACAATGATACTGTCTCTTTTCAAACAATAGTTATGGTCAGCTTAGTCTCACTAAGCTAAATGCAAGGTGTCAGTAGGCTGAGCATATGTACTGCTTGAAATGGGACAGTACAGTTGTTTTCTGTTCTGTTTAAAACAGTATGTCTGGTCAGCGTACAATGAATTCAATATGCACACACCTTCCTGAAACTTCCAAATTTATGCATTTTAAAGACCATATATTGGGGACAAGCCACTTGAAGTTCAGTTACAAGGAGGAGTCAGAGTCCCCCATTCACGGTAATCAGTTTGTCCCTTTAAGGAAAAGCCGTGGCAGATGGCTGAGAATTTCAGAAACTTCATAATCTCATAAATTTTGGTGGCATTGTTATCAGAGAGATTAAATAAGATACTTCTTGGTGAATATATCTGGATAGTAGGCGTAGTGGTCAGCATATAAGCCCTGGAAAATGACTGTCTATATTTAAATCACAGACCAGCTGTTAAATAGATATGCAATCCTAAACAAGTTACTTAACATCTCTGGGCATCAGTTACCACATCTGTAAAATGGTTATAATGATTGTACATGCTCCAGATTAATAAAGGGATTCTATCAGTCATAAAGTGCTTTACAGGAGTGCCTGGCATAGTGTTTAATAAATACCAGACATTATTAACATCAAACACTTCATAGAGAGGGCAAACTGTTGGCACGTGTACTGCCACATCCGTACCAACAGCACACCCTTCTGTTGAATTCAGACGTAGGCTCCAAATCCTTCTAACAGAATCCTTCAGAACACGGTGCCCTAACCAGCCACTCCCATTTGACTCAAGTGAAATCTACATCACAAGGAACAGATACCTAGAAATAGTACTCACTTAAATAGACCACAACCTAAAAATGCATTAAATAAGTAGTATATACAGGCATTTGTGGTGATTTTCATGGTGTGGGAGGTGAGTTGTCTGACAGAAATAGGGAAGGTAGGCTCCATTTGGCAGGCTCTGACATGCAGAACTCCCATTCAGTGGGAGATTCACATGCATATGTTTAAACGTTGACAGTGATTGTGTAAAATGCCTCCCCTGGATAAGACAGCAACTGATATTCCACAGAGATTTTTGTCTGTAAAATGATCCTTTGCGCTTTACATCCTTCATCTCACTTCCTTTTACAAAACTTATTTTGAACCAGATGTGAAAATAATAGGCACCAGGCTTTGTACCCAGGACCTGAAACAAGGCAAGACAGACCTTGTGAGACTTAGGCACTACCCATAAGACTTTAGACGCACAGGTTGGTTAAATATAGTCATAGCTGAAGTTCTTTTAGCATTTACTTTGTATCTGTAACAGAGCCATGCTTAAGTGGTGGAGAAATTAATGTGATATGGTTCTTATCTTTTAGAACAAAATTTTAATAGGTGAGAAAGATACATAGGCAAATAGTTATAGTAAATTATAATAAAAAACATGATATGTTGGGTGTTAGACTGATTTTCAAATAGACACAAGCACAAACAGAAAGGATAATTCTCCAAATCATGTAAGTGGTTAGTGGCAGGATTGAGTCTAGAAACACGTGTTTCTGCCTTCCAGTCCATGTCCTTACCTCAACAACAACTAATAACGCTTTAATTCCTTAGATCAGGGGTGTCCAACCTTTTGGTTTCCCTAGGCCACATTGGAAGAAGAAGAATTGTCTTGGGCCACACATAAAATACACTAATGATAGCTGATGAGTTATAAAAAAGGACCATGCATAATTTTTGTAATGTTTTAAGAAAGTTTACGAGTTTGTGTTGGGCTGCATGTGGCCCACAGGCCACCAGTTGGATGAGCTTGCCTTAGATCTACAATTACACTCTCTTATGCTGCAAACACAAATCACTCACATAAATTATTTCACTTTTCAGAAAACAACCGTGTCCTGCTTCTGGTTCACTTAGCTGAATCTCGGGAATCTGCACACACTCTGGGTGTTAACTACTTTAGTAAGGCATTAGCTCTTGCATCATCAAGGGAGAAGTGTTAGGATAATCAGGCGTGTCTGGAAGAAGAAATTATAAATTTTAAGAATGGTTAATTGATATACAATTTCTGCCACCTAATGGTTTTTCAAAGTTATTTGCATGCCTGGTATAAATACCTTATACCTAAGTATAAAGAATACAAACGATGGAAATGAATAAAAATTCATGGAACAGTCTGATAATTCAGCAACATAAGGGACTTTGACACAGGAAAAGAATGTTATAATGTTTCATCATAAATGACAAAAGAAATTTTTACGTTTAGCACTGAATTTTTGAAATGTGATAACACACTTTCAAAAATGCCAGTATTAACTTAAGTAGAAGCAAGAAATAATTAGATGGAGAAAAAAACTCAATACGCTGCTTTCTTGGACTACTGCATACTGAGTATTGGTTCTGAAATCAAAATTATTTCTAAAGAGGAGTTTTCAATAGGAAAGTTAAAATTATAATAGCTGTTTGAGAACTAAGCAAGGAATCTACCTGTCAGGCTGGTAGATTCAAAATACACATATTACAGGCAAAGTGTCCTTTGATAGACAACTGGCTAAAGAAGTTGTGGTACATATACACAGTGGAATGTTAGTCAGCTATAAGAAAAGATGAAATAGGGCCATCTGTAACAGCATGGATGGACCTTGTGAACGTCATGCAAAGTGAAATAAGCCAGACAGAAGACAACCAAAAACCACAAAGCTGAAAGCAACAAAGAAACAAAAACTCATGGACACAATCAATAATTTAGTGGTTAGTGGTTATCTGAGGGTATGGAGAAAAAGGGTGGGAGAGGAGAGGGGGAGTCAAATATATGGTGATGGAAAGAGAACTGACTCTGGGTAATGAACACATAGCACAACACATAGATAATGCATTATAGAATTGTACACCTGGAACCTATGTAATTTTTACTGGCCAGCATCACCCCAATAAATTTAACAATAAAAAATACACGTTATTTGAATAAAGTATGAGGTAGGGAGCCATCAGGCTTCCTTTTCACCAGAAATCTAAAAACATCTTAACAAAAGTTCTTAAATCCTCCTCATTACAAGGTGGGGAGTAAAGCAATGAATTGAGTAATATGAAAGAAACAAATACATTCTTTCTTTAACTTAGAGTCATCATAGGGAAAGGACATGTTGGAAAGCTCCAATGAAGAGAGTATTTATTGTTTGCTTGTCTCTAGTAAAGATGCATCCTATTTATGAAAACTGATGTATGTACTGACAAAAATACTGTTTTTCTTCTCAAGGACCACAAACAACTATAGTTTTATTTTGTTCTCACAGCACTTACGATTTTGACATGATATATATTCCATACCAAATGGAACATAATGCACGAAATATAATCATTAGTCAAGACAAATACTACAATACCTTCACATTGTGGTTTGGAGGAAACCACAAAACAGCATGTCATTAAATATTCAGCATATTTCCTCACTTCTCTTTGTCAGGAACTGAGCACTCCATTGGAGTGTACTCAGACTGTAAAGTTGGTGTGTTTTCCCTAATAAGATATCTGTTCTCTAAATAGAGCTGCTTCCCTTTAAGGAGAAACCAAACTGAAGTTATATCCTGCTATACATTCCTTGTTTTTGAGTTGTGTTACAGTGCATTGTTACTGCAGGCAAATTGTATCAAGTCTAAGAAAGTATGAATTGATGCATTAGCTCTTTTTGGTCAAATTAGTAATTCATGTTGCTCAAAATTTTAATTGGTAAAAGTTTAAGTGTGCAAGTATTCTCCTATTTTATTTTGAGGTCAATACCTTGTATTCTGTGAACTCTTTAGTTCACAAAATAATAACACTTTAGTTATGGAATCAGGAGAATTGGGTTTTAGTCTCTGGTTTGCTGCTAATTAGCTATGACACCCCGGTCAAGTCACTAAGTTCACTGTCACTCATTTTCCTAACCTGTAAAGTGAGATGTTTTATGAGAGTGTTCTTAAGATCTTTCCTACTAAAATAATTCTCACTTAATTCTTGAAATTATACTATAATACATTCTCTCAGCATTTCTCTGACCACATAAACAATAATTAAATATTGATAAGTTAGAGATATTTGTAGGTCTTATAGGACATGTAAATCATGATTCAGGACTGGGTCTGGATCAAAATTATTTAGACACTTCTATCAGTTTCAGGAGAAAATAGAATTGACTACATTCAAAGACCACAATGATGTTAAAACAACGGAATGTTATTTGGCCATAGAAAAGATGAAATGAAATACTGCCATTTGCAACAACATGGATAAATCTCAAGATTATCATGCTAAGCAAAATAAGTCAGACAGAAAAAGTCTAGAACCATATGACTTCACTCACATGTGGGATATAAAACTGAAAGTAACAAAGGAACAAAAACTCATAGACACAGACAACAGTTTAGTGTTTACCAGGGGGTAAGGGGCATGGTAGAAGAGAGAAAAGGGTACAGTATATGGTGATGGAAGGAGAACTGACTCTGAGTATGAGCACACAATGCAATATACAGATGATGTATTATAGAATTGTACACTTGAAACCTATATAATGTTACTAACTAATGTCACTCCAATAAATTTAATAAAAAATTAAAAAACCAAAAAAACAAAAACCAAAGGTTTGGTTTCTTTAATAGTTGAATTCCATCTGGTCCTGTGGAAGTTTTCTAGTGAAGAATCTCTAAAAGTTAATTTTCTTGTCATTAAAATGAGCATAACCATTATGCATATTGACAAGCTGCTTTTCTAAAATTTCTCAGAACTTTTCTTCAAATCCCCTCTGTTAGACCTAGGGGAGGAATAAACTGTTTTGGAAGTTAGGGCCTTCAAAATGGAGCAAGGAGGAGGAACTGGTGACAGTGACAGTGCCACTTCTCCCTGAATTGGTTATAATATGCAATAGAAACAATCAATGTACTATGTCCTGTGGTTACTGAATATTCAACAAAGTTCTCTAGTTAGTTTTTGAAGTTATAAACTTCATTTTATAGAGTAGTTTTAGGTTCACAGAAAAATTAAGTGAAAAATACAGAGTTCCCATATACCCCCTATCGCATACACACCCAGCTTTGCCAGCTACCAACATCCCCCACAAGAGTAGTACATTTGTTATATTCGGTAAACCTGCACTGACACCTCATTATCACCCGAAGGCCTAGTTTACATTAGGTTTCATTCTTGGTATTGTGCAGTCTATGGGGTTTGACAAATGCATAATGATACTTATCTACCACTGTAGTATTGTACAGAATGGTTTCACCACCCTAAAAATCCCCTGTGTTCTGCATTTTCATCCCTCCCTCACCACTAGCCTTTGGCAAC
This sequence comes from Lyroderma lyra, assembly GCA_004026885.1. Lineage (NCBI taxonomy): Eukaryota > Metazoa > Chordata > Mammalia > Chiroptera > Megadermatidae > Lyroderma > Lyroderma lyra. The sequence continues at coordinate 23,291 of PVJL010000431.1, forward strand.
TACTAATCTTTTTACTGGCACCATAGTTTATAGCCTTTCCCAGAATGCCATATAGTTGGACTCATACAGTATGTAGACTGTTCAGATGGCTTCTTTCATTTAGTAATACGTGTTTAAGTTTCCTCCATGTCTTTTCATGGCGTGATAGCTCATTTCTTTTCATAGCTGAATAATATTCCACTGACTGGATATACCAGTTTATCCATTCACCTACTGAAGAACACTTTGGTTGCTTCCAACTTTCGGTAATTATGAATAAAGCTGCTATAAACATCCATGCGCAGACTTCTGTGTGTATATAAAATTTCGGTTTATTTCAGTAAATACTAAGGAGTACAGGTGCTGGGTCTTATGGTAAGAGTATGTTTAGCTTTGTAAGAAACTGCCACACTATCTTCCAAAGTGGCTGCACCATTTTACAGTCCCACCAGCAATGAAGAATTGTTCCTATTGCTGTACATCCTCAGCAGCATTTAGATTGGTAAAAGGACACAAACTTTCAGCTATAAGATGAATAACATAAAACATGGTGACTATAGTTCATAACATTGAATTGTATAATTGAAATTTGCTAAGAGAATGGAACTTAAATGTTCTTACCAAAAATACACAAACAGATAAATATGTGAGGTGATGGGTATATTATTTAATTTTGGGAATCCTTTCACAAAGTATATGTATTAGTATGTATATTAAATCATCGTTATGCATATTTTAACTATTTCACAGTTTTATTTGTCAATTATATTCCAATAAGACTGAAAAAATATGGAATTCCCCAGAAAAAGTCATTAGATTTTACACAGTATATTTGTTAGCAGTTTTCTAGCTTCTGTTTTTTTTATGCAGAATGAATTCAAGAATTAAATGTGAGTCTTCCTCTCATTCAACAAGTTAAAAATCACCCTTCTTGGAAATTTTGGTCCTCTCCATACAAATATGCTTTTTTCCCCCAAGACAATCTTTCCATGACAACTACCACATAGTTTATTTGTGCTAATTTTCAATTATTTCCTAAAAATGTATTAAAATATTAGCCATGCTTCCAACTATAAGCAAACTACTTCCGCCTCACACTTTCTTTGGTATTTCACACGATTATATTAATTTCATTTATCAACTGGTATTTTGATACCAGTTGTAAGACATTTTTTCAAGATATTCCTATTAATAAATCCATACAATAGTAAATAAGAGTTTTACTTCTTGACATCGTAAGTCATAATGTCAATTTTACAATAATAAAATAATTGTTCAGATACAGCATTAGAAAATTTTTGTCTTTCACTTATTATTTTACAAGTTTTCTCTGAAAGCATTTGTATTTGATTTTTGCATCTTTTAAAAACATTTAGTAATCAATTTCCTAAACCAAGAGTATTTCTTGACCACATTAATTTTTTGCAATTGATGTTCGGCTTTTATGAATCATATTTGAAGTTCAATAGAGAAAGTAACATATTTACCTTCTTTAATTAATTTCATCATTTTAGCCATCAGAAATTTACAGTGTTCCCTCAGGCCTCCCTTCATTTGCACATCATTCACAATAACAATGTATCAGAGCAGTGGCCAGGGTGAGCCCCCAGGCGGGAGGATGATGATGGGTGTCATGCCTACGGAGTCTGGGCTGGTGGTAGGAGAAATGGCTTCCTCATTCCTTTCTGAATGGCAAGGACTAAATCCTCAAGCAAGCAGAAATACCCAGACAAAAAGGGAGTTGGTGGTCTTCTTTGCTTTTTTCCTTTCTTTCACTCCTACAATTCTGCTCACCAATTCCGTGGATGGGTGTTTTATACACAACACAAAGCAATTCTTCAACACCTGCAAGTTGTCCTACAATTCAACTCAATTCTCACACTGTTTACCTGGAGACAGCACCAGATCCCAGAAGTTAAGGCCTCAGTCCCACAAGGCCGCCTCCTTCCCTGCCACTTCAGATGCCAATCATCACAAGTCCAAGTTGGTACCTGTGCTTCTCACCTATCAGCTTTCAAACAACCCTCCTCTTTGTGTCTGATTACTTTGTTAGCATGGCAAACAGAACTCAGAAAACATTTTTGTACTAGACTATGGGTTTATTATAAAAGGATATAACTTGGAAGAAGCCAGATGAAAGAGATGCATAGGACAAGGTATGGGAAAGGGGCAAGGAGGTGGGACAGTTCACCCAGGTGGCCAAGGCCCACCAGGATCACTATCGTGACCTGGGGGCTCATTATTCTTCCAGGAAGTGCCTGGCAAAACAGAAGCAGAGGATGCTGGCAGAGAGAAAAGCTGCTAAAGAAGCCACTGCTGCCTGAGGCAGGTCCTTAGCCCATTACATGACTGTCATTAAAGAGTAGTGACAGTCTCCCCACTTCTCCATGTGTTCACCAATCTAGGAGTCCTGCCAACCCCACCCTTCTGAATTTTTATGGAAGCTTCATTACATAGGCACAAATGGCCACTGATGATTGATTCAGCCTGCAGTCCCTCTCCCATCCCCAGAGGTAAGGGATATGACTGAAAGTTTCAACCCATCACCATTGGTTCCCCTAGCAACTAGCCCTAATCTTAAAGAGTGGTCCAAAAGTCACCTAATTATCATAACAAAAGTCACCGTAGGAAATTCCAAAGGTTTTAGGAGCTCTGTGCCAGAAACAAAACAGACCAAATACATATAAATCATAAATCACAATGTCATACCTTCTCTCCTCTCCTCTTCTCTCCTCTCTCCCTGCTTCAGTTTTACTTAAAGGAATAGAAATTCATTCAGATTAGTTCCCATAAAGATTTAATGTTAGAATACAGTTACATCTCTCTATTAAGTGACTTCTCATTACTATAATTTTTGCTTCCACCATACCTGTGTCTTGACTCTGCACACCATCACCCTCTCCCTAATTGATTCAGTTCCTAATTCCACAACACTGAAGCCCCAAGAAACGAATCTGATTGGCTCAGTTCACCTTTACAAACCAGAGCCTTGATGGTCCTAATCCACTGGAACTGAGGAATAGGATCACGTGGTGCAAACAGGGCTATGACAAGGCAGGCAATGATCAACACTCTAGCATAGTCTCATAGCTTTCTCTCTTTGATTCTTTATTTTTTTCAAACAATTACTCTTCTAAGTAACAGGGTTTTAAAGACTCAATCTCTGCTTTCAAGAAGCTAATTCTCCGGCAGGAATGAAAAGCAATCTGGCAACAGCCATGAGGTATTGTCACAACTACAACAATAAAGGGTGCTGAGTGCACTCCAAAAGATGGGCATGACAGGGAGGTTTCTGAGGTAAGATGATGCTTGAGCTAAGTCTAAAAGAATAAGTGAGAGGTACCCAAGCAATGGGAGTGGGAGGTTGGTGAAGGAGAAGAACACTGGGGATTCCTGGCAGAGAAAGCCATGTATGCAAAGGCACAGTGGTCAGTGACATACCGTGAAGTCCTGGGGCTGCAAGTAATTTGGTAGTGCTGGGCATCTGGCAAGAGATAGACTGAAGAGGTGGTCAGGGGCTAGATCATGAAATATCATGAGGAGTTTGGAAGAAAATATAAAAATATATATAGATATATAGACATACACACACACACACACACACACACACACACACACACATATATATATATATATATACACTGTCCAGACAGCCCTCGTATATCCTAAAAAAATGGGGGTCAGGTGTCTGGTAGCTTTACTCAAATATTCTCCAAACCCACCCCCTAATATAGGTCCTAATGGAAACCCCAGTTGTTTCTTCCACGTCTTACCATTGGTGTGTCGGTGGATGAGAAGAAGCAGGGAGAAGTTAAGGCTTCCTCTTTAACATCTAGGGAGAACTGGTTTAAGAACTTGCCCTCTTTGCAAAACCTTATCCACTTTAATTCCCCAAACCCCTTGCCCATCAGACCTCTTTGTCTCCTAGCCCGTTCTTCCAAGCTCTATTTTTCTTCCTTATCTGCTCTGCTCTCCCATCCTCCCTTGACTGATATTAGCCAGAAATCCCTCACTCATCTATTCAGTCAATATTTACTAATTTTCTGCTATGGTCAGAGAGGAGAAAGTGCTCAAAGAGCGATCCCTCCATGACATCAGAAGCCCTTACTGCAGATAGCTGCTGCAAGAGAGAAGAACTGTGAGGGACAGTGTTAATGCACCAGGATTAGCAATAAAATGAGCCAGTATGACTTTCATAAACTCAATGTGGGCACCAGAGTTTTACTGGGTCTCACTCTGTAGGAACCAGGGGAGAATTGATATGAGGGCTGACAATTAATTTAGTGAACTCATCCTAGGAAAAGTGCTACATACCTCATTGCTGAGTATCACTATGGTCACCTTTGAAGTACTCCCCTTGGGAAGCTATGCACCAATGCCAGCACCTAGTCCACCCTTCAAAGCAATTTTGGAACACTTTTTCTGGAATGCCCATCAGAGCTGTCATCATAATACACTTAATGTCCTCAATGTCATCAAAATGTCTTCCTTTCAATATTTCTTTTATCTTTGGATAAAGAAAGAAGTCACTGGGGGCCAGATCAGGTGAGTAGGGAGGGTGTGCCAATACAGTTATTTGTGTACTGGCTAAAACTCCCTCACAGACAGTGCGTGTGAGCTGGTGAATTGTGATGTAGAAGCCATGAGTTGTTGGCCAAAAGTTCAGGTCATCTTCCCCTAACTTCTTCATGTAGCCTCCTCAGCACTTCCAAATAGTAAACTTGATTGACTGTTTATCCAATTGGTACAAATTCATACTGAACAATCCTTCTGATATAAAACAGGTTAGCAACATCATTTTCACTCTTGGTCACAGAACTCTTGGTCATGGGAAATTGGCTGACTTCCATTGTGCACTTTGGCACTTTGTTTCAAGGTCGTATTGGTACACCCATGTTTCATCACCAGTGGTAAAACAGCCCAAAACATCGTGTTGCCTCTCCAAAAGGTCTTGGCAAACTTGGGCTCTCCTTTGCTTCTGTCCATCGGTGAGCTCCTTTGAGATCATTTTTGCACACCCTTTCTCATGCCAAGATTTTCAGCTAAGATTTTCCTCTTTCTATCAATGTTTACTTGGTCTGCTATGCTTCTTACAGTCAGTGTAGAGTTCTAATGCACAATTCAAAGAATTTTTGCAATGTTTTTGTCAGTTCTGCTTATTACTGGCCGCCCTCACCTCTCTTCCTCAGTGATGTTTTCTCACCCCTCCGAAAAATGTTTATTAATCCATTTGTATACTCACATTTTCTTCATGGCATTATCCCCATAAACTTGGACTAACATGTTCCTGATTTCACTTCCACTCTTGCCAAGTTTAACAAGAAATTTGAGGTTTGTTCATTGCTCTAATTCAAGCTCTGAAATTCTTACAACGGCTCACAAAACACACAAAGCAATAATGAATGTCACTCAGCAAGACACCGCCACACGTGGACATGAACACAGCTGTATGAAATCTCACTGAGTTGTTTGTACAGTGCTGCCACCGTAAGTGCACAGTGGCAAGTTCATGAACTTAATTGTCAGCCCTTGTATAGATTTCCAGATTTTACTGTTTATGGTCAATAGCAAGGGTAAGGACAAATATAAATTTGGACTGCTTTTTTTGGGGGGGGTCTCTGGCCTATCTCACCTGCATGATCTCTTAGATCTGTTTTAACTTGCCAGTGTATCAGCAATAGATAAAGTTGCTATTTAAAGCTGAAAACATCTAACTTCCTTAGAATCACTAGCAGTTACACCCCCGCCACCCAGAAAAATGGTTACTGTATTCAAGTATCACCTGATCTTCAGCCATAATGACTCCCTGCCAACAGATTGATTGTCTCCAGCATGTTGGCAAAGGACAAGAGGAGAGAGGGAGAGGGAGGGAGAGAGGGAATACAAATTGGGAGGGGATCCTTGTATTGAGTTTTATGCTAGAATGGCCAATCTGAGATCAAGCTGCAACTCTCTGTCTCATAAGGCACCTCACATCAAAAGGCTGAGCAAAGTATTCCTGATTCATTCTTGGAAAGGAGGTGTGTGAATTCAGGTCACCCAACAAGGAAGGCACAGGAAAAGGGATAATGGCAGAGCACACCAGCTTCACAGTGACTGGCCAGTAGGGCAGGCAGGGCAACAGCACATCTAACAGCCTGATGAAACGCCACAAAGTTCCACTGAAGGACAGCTGGGAATGATTTTACATGGTTTTTAACAGCTGGGAAACATAATATCTGACAGAAAATTCCAACGGGTGATATCAAGGCCATGAGTTTTCTGACATAGTGCAAAAGCTACAAAGAGGCCAAACTGTAAATCTTGCCCTGGAAGTCAAGACCCTGGCATGAGATTACCATCAGAATTCCTGTCGCTAACCAAATTGGACTCCCCTGGAAGTTAGGTAAACCATCTGTGTCTTGGCTGCTATGTCAGGGTGATATAAGGTGGCCAAGGACAGTCACGGAAAGGTTTTCTGCAGTTTCACTTAGGTTGCCCTCTGTCTCCAACCCCCAGAAGACTAGACACTTTCCCTGACCCTTGGATCAGATCCCTCTGGCTCTCCCATCATCCTCTTCTCTAGTTGTTGAGTCAGCTGAATAGAATACACAAATATTTGACTACACATAAGGCAGGTGAGTTGAAGCTACATGAAATTGTAGCGACACATTCCTTTGACATAAGGTGACACATGATGGCACTTCATGGTAATTTTGGTAATTTCTCCTAATTTACTTCTACTTCCATCTTCCTTGCAAACCAGAGCTATTATATTTCTCTTAGCTTCCTTGGTTAATGAGAAAGTGAAATTCCTTCTCTGAGCTATAGGTTCACCCCTGGTTCCAGGTCACATCCACTTAACTGCTTGAATCCATTTGAATCATCACTTAATTTGCGTATAAAATTATCCCCAATTACATATCCCTGGGCCAGAAACTCCAAGTTACCCACGCTACATGTATAACTACTTCTTGTTCTAAAACCTTCTCTAAAAGCTTCCAAGTATTTTTCATAACTTTCCAATGATTTTTTCCAACACCTAGGGTTTTTTCAGTCCCTATGGAGCCCCCTCTCCAAGGCTAATATCTGGTCTGTACTTTCTACTCAACAACATGTAAAGCATCACCATAGCACCTCTTCAAATTGCCCATATGAATTGTGCTACTGACTAGTCTTCCCTTGATTTTTTTGGGAGATGGGGGTTTATTTTGCACCATGTATATAAGCTGTATTGTCAGGATGAATGGGAATCAGGCAGTCCAAAGAACTGAACTGTAAATATAGAATGTCAAAACTGAGAGACAGAGAGAGAGAGAGACAGAGAGAGAGAGACAGAGAGAGAGAGAGAGAGAGAGAGAGCAATCCTCTGTAAAAAATTCCCACATGCTACAGTATAATAAAGGCAGTCATTTTCCCCTTTTTCCTATAGAAGATGGTGGTGATATTGTTTACAAACCTGGACAAATTAACTATTTATTGTCTAATTCTCCCTTAAACAAGACTACAGTCCTTTCTGTCTGAAACAAAACTCTCCCCACTTAACAGAGCCATGCCATTTCATTTGTTTAATTACAATGCTTCTTTTTAACAACAGCCAGTGGCCTATTAATGAAGACACATTTTTAGAAACCTAACAAATAAACAAATCCTTAGATCACAGACACAGCTCTCCTATCCTGTTTTATACAAAAGGGAAGTACTTGTCACATTTACATACCTCTTTTTCTGCTTTTATTGACTTAAATGCATTTTCCGGAGAAGTGACACATGATTCCTAGTTTTTAAAACTTTAACTAGAATTTCCTTCTTGGGCATTGATGTGAATACCCTCTGAAATTCTTCTATAATGATATTCGATTCCTGTTTCATGCTTTAAAGTAGTTTCATAACTGAGCAATTTTAAAAAATAGGGAATAGGGGCAGACTAGAATAACTAGAAGAGACTAACTAGAAGGCTATGACAGTAACTCAGTAGCACTTTGATTAATATTTGGGAAACTGCACAGATGAACTGGTGAATTCTTTCCAAAAATTAAGGAAAACAAATACAAAGTTTTTGATAGTATGGAGAAATAGAAAACGCTTCTCAATTGTTTATCATGCCAGCATAACCCAGATTAACAAAACCGGAGGAGAACATTATAAGAAAAGTAAATTACAGCCCAGTCTATCTCATGAATATAGATGAAAGAAATCTTTTAAATAAATGGTTGTATATCCATATGAAAAAAAGAAAAAAGAACCTTGACTCTTAACTCACACTTATTCCAAATGAATTGTTGATCTAAATCTAAAAGTATTGAGAATAATAAAGCTGAGAGAAGAAAACATGAAATATTCACAGAAAGAACGTTGAACTTAAAAAGTTGACACAAAAGCGTACATTCTACATTCTTCCAGTTTATAAAGTTCAAGGAAAGACAAAACGAATTTATAATGATACAATTTTCTTGTTTGGAAACTTCCAAACGATTCTAGTGGTTTGAGAACCACTGATACAAAGAGCGGGTAACTGAGGTCCCAGAAGGTGAGGTGATTTGGCATGTTCTCTTGATTCCTACCTTTGTTTTAGTTGCATGAACAGTACTGCCTCTGCCATTTGGGCAAAAAGATTCCACCAGTACTTGATCATACGTGCTATACTTGGACTACCAAATCTTAAGCTGTTTAGACTGTCCCTGCAAATCCACTCAATATACATTCCACAGACTGCCGGAGAGATTGCTTTCATTTCAGTGAGTCAACATTTCTGTCTCTTTTTCCCGTGAAAATTTTCTTAGACAATTTCTATTATTTTTAAATGGCAGGTGCCTAAGAGTATCCATAAATAAACCCGAAGAATGTAATATATATTTTTCTCAAGTGTCATTTTACATCTTTGCCTGATACTAATTAAATCAATGTTCTGATATCCCCGTGTTCATCTGCTAATTTTTTTTTACTTTAACTTTCTGTTCATTTTAAAAATTATTTAGGAAGATTATAAAAAAATTTCTCTCTCCATCAGGAAGTTAAGAAACTAATTTATGGTCTATTGCAAAATGCTTATGAAGAACAAAGCTGGAGGCATCACACTTCTTGATTTTAAACTATATTGCAAAGACACAGTAATCAAAACATTATGGTATTGGCATAAAAACAGATCAATGGCATAGTATAGAGAGCCCAGAAACAAACCCACCTATATATGGTCAATTTATTTATGACCAAGGAGCCAAGAATATATGATGGGGAATGGACAGACTCCTTAATAAATGGTGCTGGAAAAACTGGATAGCTACATGCAAAAAAAAAAAGTGAAACTGACCATTATATTACACTAGATACAAAAATTAACTCAAAATGATTTAAAGACTTGAATGTTAGATCTGAAACCACAAAACTTCTAGAAGAAAACATAGTGGAAATAAGCTTCTTGACAAAGTCTTAGTGATGATTATTTAGATCTGAACCAAAAGCAAAGGCAGCTAAGGCAAAAATAAATGAGTGGCACTACATCAAATTAAAAGTTTTTCCACAGCAAACGATATCATACATCTGATACAGGGTTAGTATTCAAAATATATAAAGAACTCATGCAACTCAATAGCAAACAAACAAACAAAACCCCACATTCTGATTTTTTAAATGGCCAGTAGATCTGAAATGACATTTTTCTAAAGAAGACATACAGATGGCCACTAATGGAAAGATATTCAACATCACTAATTGTCAGGGAAATGCAAATCAAAACCACAATGAGCTATCCCCTTGAAGTGATAGATGACTATTATAAAAAAAGACAAGAAATTAAAAGTACTGTGCTGGCAACAATAGGGAGAAAAAGGAACCCTTGTGCACTGTTGGTGAGAATGTAAATTGCTGCAGCCACTGTGGAAAACAGCATGGAGTTTTTTCAAAAAAATCAAAAATAAAATTCATATGGTCTAGCAATTTCACTTCTGGGTATTTAGCTGAAGACAATGAAACACTAATTCAAAAAGATATATGTACCCTTATATGCATTGCAGCATTATTTACAATAGCTAAGATATGAGAACAACCTAACTATTATTGAAGGATGAATGGATAAAGAAAATGTCACACACACACACACACACACACACACACACACACATACATGAAAAGAAAGAAGAAAATCTTGCCATTTGCAACAACATGGATGGACCTTAAGGACATTATACTAAGTGAAGTAAGTTAGAGAAGAACAAATATATAATCTTACTTACAGATTATAAGAATATAAAAACAAACAGAATTAAGCTTATAGATACAGAGAAAAGATCAGTGGTTACAAGGGACAAAATGTGTGAAGGGGGCAAAAGATACAGATTTCCAGTTATAAAAGAAGTAAAGCATGACAACTGCAGTTAATAATACTGAATTGCATATTTGAAAGTTGCTAAGAGAGATTGCAAAAGTTCTTATCACAAGAAAAATATTGTAACTGTGTGGTAACAGATATTAACTAGACTTATTGTGGTGATCATTTCGCAATGTGTAAAAATATCAAATCATTATGTTGTACATCTGAAACTAACATAATTATGCCTCAATAAAAAATTCTTATTCTGTTCATTCAGTACCTTAATTCTACATGAGAAGATGATAAAGGCAGAAAATGCTCATATTTTCTGCTTCTGGTATGAGGAATGCAGAATGCATTCAGATCAATAAAATTCAGGAGTGTCACCAATATAAATGAAAGAGATGTGTTATCACTTTGCACATCTACTAATTAGCAATTACAACGAATAGCTCTGTGAAGGAGAATCAGTGGACAATTTATGTGTGAAAAAGATTAAAATAGTCACACCTGAAATTTACAAATGTAGAGGCAGATAAGCCTTGGAATACCGGAAGGAAAGGTAAGAAAGTTAGAAAGGCTAGTGAGAATGACTAACAATAATCAGCTTTATTGCAACAGAGTACATTCGTGCAGATAACTCCTCACACTTCTTTTTACTTTTCTGCGATCTTTATTCCCTTCTTAGCTCCGTGTTCTCATCTTCCTTCCTTTTTGTTTTCCAGAGTGTTGTCACCAAATGCTCAGTGGGCCGAAAAATACATTTTCTCATTAGTTTATCTGAATCCCAACTAATGTTCTACCTGCGAGAGCACTGGTTCTTAACCTGTAGCTTTTCTTTATCTTCTAGCACAGGCCTGGACAGACTTTCAGGGCAAAGGCTTCTTCTAATTTTCTCCAGTGTTGTGGTCCACTAGCTATTTATTTTCGCTTGCTCAAGTACACACAGCTGCCTTCATTGTGAAGAGCTGATTCTCACCTCTAGCAGCGGCATATGTGCGTGTGAAAAATATATTTCCTTTATGTTTACCTGCCTAGCTGCCAGGCCCTGGCTATAATGTGGTGTCCACTATGACACATTTCTTTTTATTCAGGCAGTCACTCTCAAATTGCTTGGTGGTACACCAGTGGACTACAATCAATGCTTTGCCCAGCTCTGTTCTAGTGTATCAATGGTACTAAGCCATAGAAGTCCAATACCATTTTCTTTACAGTTACTATTTCTTCATACTTCTCAACATGCCTGATAATTCACACATGCTAGTGAAGTCCCTTCCACATGTATACCATCTTCCAGAATCAGGGGCTTTCTATATTTCACCCACCCCTAGTTTTGGAGTCCGCATTACCAGCTGGGCGGTGAGTGATCCATCTCCAAAGCCCCATCCTACTACTGCCTGTGTTCTAGTACCACTTCTGGTATTGTCTCAGGTTGACTTCTCTGGGTACAGAAATCAACACATATGTAAGACAGGGGCAGGGGCAGGAGCAGAATGGGCATAGGGAAACATCAAACTGTGGCACAGAATGAAAAAGCCTCAGCCAATCCACCATATGCTAAAGCACATACTGATCATCACTGTGGTGTCTCACAGGACGCTTATATCCCACCACCATCAGTCACTGGACGTGCCTTCTGGGAAGGGCATGTCCTTGAGAGAGGGGCTGTCTGCAGCTGAGCAAATCCAGAAAGTGTTGGCACATCAAGTCCTCCCTAGAATGGGCATGGTTTCTGCCACAGATGGCTGTGAGGACAGAATGCAGGTTAGGTGAGGTCTGAAAAGGATCTCAATCCTCCAAAATGACCCTAGATGTCACTTGAAAGACTATAGGTTTCATTCAGGCCTGATTTCTTTTTCTTTTTTTTTTTAATTAAATTTATCAGGGTACCATTGGTTGGTAAAGTTATATAGGTTTCAAGTGTAAAATTCTATAATACATCATCTATATATTACAATCATCAGATTTGTATGGATTCACAAAAGACCTAGAATAGCCAAAGCAATCCTATGCAAAAAGAAAAAGGCTGGAATACCACACTCCCTGAGTTCAATTTATACTACAAAGTGACAATCATCAAAACAGCATGGTGTTAGGAGCTCCCTGATGGTATAGTGGCTTAAGGCTTCAGCGCTGGTGCTGTCAGCGCTGCGGCCTGGGTTCAATTCCCAGTCAGGGAACTACCCACGTACCAAAAAGCAAACAACAACAACAACAACAACAACAACAAAACCAGCATGGTGTTGGCAGCAATACAGACATACAGATCAATGGAATAAAACTGAAAACCCAGAAATAAACCCACACATACATGAGCAGATAATTTTTGACAAAGGAGCCAAAAAACATAGAATGGAGAAAAGAAAGGCTTTTCAATAAATGGTGCTGGGAAAATTGAAAACCCACATGCAAAAGAATGAATCTAGACTGTGACCTGTCACCAGATACTGAAATTAACTCAAAATGTATCAAAGACCTAAACATAGTCCTGAAACATGCAGGCCTGATCTTAATTTGCAGTCCAGAGTGTAGATCATACTTCCCCATTTCCTTTAAAAAATACTTCAAAATCCACTGACCTAAGTACATGGTACACTATAAGGTCACTAAGAGAGCTTTTAAAAGTGTACTTTTGAAAGAGATTTCGGGTTTGGTTTTCAAGAAAGATTGCATATGAAAAAAGATTTTGGAGGGAAAGGGCGTAACTCTAACTCAAAGTGATTTAATATCAGCAAGGGAAAAAGGACTGGGGGGAAAGAACTCTCACAGTCTCTCATAGAAGTATGTTCAACCTTAGGCCCTGCTTTAGATGGTAGTTTCTGAGTTTATAAGGTTCAGCCAGATTCTGGGGCTCTAGGGACCATTTTCCAAAGAATCATTAGCATTTTCCTATCTCCCTAAACCCAGACCAGGATCCCATAAATCTAAAATTTTAATTCCATTCTGGGCACCGGAAACCTTTGACCATTATTAGGTCTACACATTTAAAAGTTCTTAATTTGGAGGTATTAATCCCCGTCTCTCTTGGGAGTTTTCTTTGTTCTGATTCACCATAAAATTGAGCTCCACTTACCAATAAGTTTTGCCTTCTTGAAACAGCTGCCATTAACCAGCACAGAAGCTTACAACAGAAAAAGCTCGACTAGACAGAGCATGGATGTTATCTAAGGACACCAGAGCTTGTCTGATTAATTTGAAATCAATTTTCTGTGCATTAGGCATCACAAGGTCACATTGTACTCTTCTGATATTTGGCCAATAAAGGTATTTTTTATAATAGCTTTGACAACAGGGATGCTAAACCATTGTTTGCAATTGGATTATTAAGTGCCAAACCAAATTCCTTAGTTTCTCTGGTAGCCAATAAGAAGTGTATCAAAAATATTTCTTGAAATAAAAACAACAGAGTTTAGTATTATGAATTTAGAATTTGTGTCATTAATAATACAAATACTATTATTTGATCCTATCAATAATAATAAAAATGGAATATCAACTTTATTAGAGGAGTTCACATTTCATTCAAGGAACGTATGGAAGGTGTCTTAAGGTCCATGTTTTGCAATGGAAATAAATGTTCCCTTTCAGTATTAATGGTATTCTTGGAACTCTTCCCTTTGTTCAATTAACTTGATTAGGGACAATTCAGATGGGATGCCCCCTTTTACTAAATTCACACCACTCAAAACTTCAGATTATGTCCTTGGTCCATCAGAGTTAAGTGACAGTACCAAATTCTTTTCACTTTCTCTTACTGCTTTTTCTCTTTCTTTTATGCCTCCTCAACCAGAGTGTAACCTCCTCCAGAGGAAATAAAGTCAAACCTCACTGTTTACTATTGCCTTCAGGAATGGGCAGTGGGACATTAAATGTAATTTTATAATTTGGTGGGGTTGAAGCTATCACATATCTGCCTGACAGGCCTATTTAATTAGTTCCAGTAAGAAGGCCGAGAAGGATGCAGTGCCAATTAAATAGAACTCGGTCAACAAGTGTGATTCAACTCAGCATGGAATTCTTCTTCCTCCTCATTCCAGTGTCACCCTTCAACCATCTTTTCCACACTGATAGTCACAATCTGGCAGTTGTCTCTTCCCACCTCTGCCCTCAGCCAAAAGACTCAGTTAATGATATTGTTGGTCGGGAGAGGATGGAGAAGAGGCTCTCTGCAGCATCACCAGCTCTAAGTCTCACACCTCTGTAGGAATGACCTTAATAGTGAGATGAAAGCATACACCTGTGAGGCTGCTGGGGGCCTCAGAGTTCTCTAGAACCCCGCTACTAAAAATAAGTGCTAGAAAATGCAGACCCTCAGGCCCCACTCCCTTCCTACTGAATCAGAATCTATGGTTAAACAAGATTCCCAGGTCATTCAGACACACAGTGAAGTTTGAAAAGCACTAGAACATCCTTCATTATGTGTGCCAGAAAACTAAACCCAAAAGAAGGAAGGTATCTAGACAAAAGGTGTCAGTAAGATTTGATGATCAATTTATTCATTGATCCTGGAGAAACAATCACATAAAAACGTATAACAATCATTAGGAAGAGAAGGGTTTTGGCTCCTAACAAAAGATTTACCAATAATTGAATGAGAACCCCAATTACATGTTAATACATGAGAGGATAACTCTGCAGTTCATTAATATTTCTAAGCACCATCATAAGAAGAAACCTCTGAAATCTTAGCAATTTCTCACAGATTACCCTGTGCAACACTTCAAGGGTCATGACAAGGGATTTGGAACTTTCCTTAGGCTGCATTATGTACTTGCAGTTCACCACAAATCATTCAATTAAAACGAAGAGCCTTGAAGAATTACAGTAATAATCCAAGTCTTTGGATCTGTTTATACGGAACGCTTATAATGAATTCTATCCTATGAAAACCACTGAAGCAGGAAGCAAGAAGTATGCTATTATATTGGAAATTTTTGAAACTAGGCCTTTAATAATCAATCACAGAAAATTCCTAGTTCAGATACCAGCTTTCCAAGAAAAAAAAAATCCACTTTTAAATGCCTTAGGTACACTTTCATTCTCAAAGACCAGAAACTATGTGAGTCTATAGTTATTTCTCTAGATGCTGCAATGTTCCTTCAACATTCCTTCTGAGGATTTAAATGGATTTAATTTTTACTGGAATGAAATTTAATAAAACTGTTCTTCATTGCAAAATATCAGTGATTGGAACAGGTACTGCAACACAAGCTTTCAGCTGCTTATCCAACTTTTCATTACTAGACAATGTGATAGTAGTACCCTTTTCAAGCCACCTTTGCTCCTTAAAAGTCAACTCTCCCCATTTCAGCTGTCATTTTAACATCTTACCCAGCCCATTCTTATTCCTAATCATAGCGGCCCAGCTAATCACAAGCATGACGCAAAAGAGAAGTAACAGATAGGTTCTACAGGTTCAGGAAAGCATGCCAAGTGGTGAATTTCTTGAGAGGACAATTTGAGTTATTGACTTTCAGTACTGGGATAGATGTTAACAGGCATTTAGTCCAAGTTCTCACCTCCTTTATCCCCAACAGATTGTATACAGCATCTAGCTAAACCAGTTTAATTCCAAGGAATTCACTTTCCTGATGAAAGATCATTTTATTTCGAATAGTACTAAAGTGACTATTTAAAGTCACTTCTGGATTTAAATTTAAAAATGTCTATTCTGCCTTCTCCAAGAAAGCACTTAACATTTTTTAACATTAACTATGACACCAACCTACCGCCATGTTGCCTTCTTCTTTCCGGGATAAGCACTGACACATCCTTCCACTTCATTTCCTCACCCTTTCTTACCTGAATGAATGTATTCCAATTTGCTTATAACCCTCTTAAAATATGACTTCCAGAAAAAAATAAAGTTCAGATGTTATCTGATCAATGACAACTGAGATGAGGCTGTCACCTCCTTATTGCAATTCCTGTTCTTGTGGTTTTGCTCCATAATTTGGAATTTGCTTTTTTGGTGAGTGATATCAAATTATTGTTTCACTTTGAATGTATAGTGAATTAAACTCCTTGGGCCTTTTTATTTAATGTGTTGTGAAGCCAATCTCTTTAATTCAATATTTATCTTTATGGACATATATGAAGAAATTTTCACTGTTGCCTTTTGCACTATAATTAACTATCAAAAATAGAATAAAAAATACTTAACTACCCATAATTCTACCAATCCAATTAAGTAGCTGAATGTCAATTCAACTACTTAAATTTTTCCTTTAAGTCTTTCCTATATGCTTAGTAGTAATCATATCTTAGATACCATTTTGCATTATTTCATTTTACATTATGTCATAAGTATGTTTCCATATTTGTACATAGATTCCAATATTTTCATTTATTTTAATCTGCTAAAATTTCCATCAAATTGATATACTACAGTTTCCTTAAGCATTTCCAGTCTTTATTATTATAAATGACTCTATTTAGTTCCTTGGAATAAAGTCCCAGGATTATAAGGTTAGAGGAACACCTTGATGAATCCACAGGACTATTACCAAACTGCTTCCGAAACGGAAGGAGATGCTTGTGCTAGGTTTTCCCTAACTCTCCAGGAATGACCATTTAAGGGTAACTCTGTTTCCCCTGGATTACAGAATGGGTATTATGGACATTGGGTTTACATTATCAATGTTAGAAAATGAAGAGCAATTATTACCCTTTTCTACTTAATGCTAATTCCCTAGAAAGTGCTATGCATGTGTCTTTTATAATCTGGTCTCAGCTTACCTTTCCCAGCTTTCTTCCTCCTACCCATCGAACTTCCTTCAGGCAGAGTTGATTCCTTCTACCTGTGAGTTCCAATCGCCTTTTGTACCTTTGCACGTGTAATATATATAATTCATCAGAGTGTTTCATAATTGTCATCTACATGTTTGTCTCTCACCTAGACCATAAGGCTTCCAAGGGAAGAATGAGGCCTTTGTTTTTCTGCCACCACAAGTATACCAAATATAAAAGGTGTTTCATGAAGAAATGGAGAAACATACTCATCTCATCTTGTCTATCATGGTATTACCATTCTAATGGTAACTTGATATTTTTAAAAGCTGTATTAACATTCATTATTCTTAATGTTGAGCATTTATTCATGCTTAATCAATCACTGAATCATCTGTCATGTGACTGTCTATGGTTTTTATCCATTTGTATATTAGGATATTTCCCTCATTAATCTGAATGTTCCTTTTCATTTAGCAAATGCTTATATAACATTTATAATAGTATTTACCAGGTATTGTTCTGAGAGCTTTACAAATATGAATTCATTTAATCCTTGCAAAAAACCCTGGTGTTATCAGAGGCACAGAGAAATTAAGTAGCTTGTCCAAAGTCACACAGCTAGTAAGTGGTACAGCTAGGATATGAACCTAGGCACTTCAGAGGCCATGCCTCTAATCCCTATTTTATGCTCTCTCTCTCTTATTTTTTACATTAAAAAAAATTTATTATAACTTTGGTTAGTAAAATTAAATAGGTTTCAAGTGTACACTTCTATAATACATCATCTATATACTACATTGCGTGTTCACCACACAATGAGTCAGTTCTCCTTCCATATATTTGACCTCCTTTACCCTCTCCCACCTCTCCCCATCCCCGCTTACCCTCTGGTAACACCGAACTGTTGTCTGTGTCTATGAATTTTTAATTGTTTGTATCTTGTTCGTTGGTTGCTTTCAGTTTTATAGCCCACATATGAGTGAAATCATATGGTTCTCAACGTTTTCTGTCTGACTTGTTTCACTCAACACGATAATCTTAAAATCCATCCATGTTGTCGCAAATGTCAGTATTTCATCTTTGCCTGTGGCTCAGTAATACTCCATTGGCTATATGCAGCACATCTTCCTTACCCAGTCATCTAATGAAGGACACTTGGGTTGTTTCCATGTCTTGGCCACCGTGAATAATGCTGCAATGAACATCAGGATACATACGAGGACTGTCCAAATAAAATTCAGCCATTAAATGCTTCTATTTTTTGTATTACAGGGCTGGATGCTTTTCAGACAGCCTTCTTATATCTTTATAGATAAACGTTTACAGATTTTTTGGGTAGTTACGCAGAAGAGGAATTGCTGGGTCATATGACAATTACCTATTTATATTTTAAAATTAACATTTTGTAATCTTTGTTATAATCAATTAACTAATCCATGGTTGTGTTTTTTGTTTTAGCTGCTTTGTTTTTAGTTGTATTAACACTTTGAAAATAACTTTAGTGTCCAGGAAAATCCAGACCAAAGCTAAATTATGATCCCCAAAGCCCTTCTCTTTCAAATAATGTTGATTTTCCCACCCTGGCTTCCGGCACTCCAAAGTGGGCCCCAGCCCTCTGCACGCCCTTCCCGGCCCCTCCTCATGTGCAATCCTGAATGTGAAAAATTTACCTTTGTTTTCAGAATGTAATTTACTTTCTGTCATTTTGCTAGACCTGAGATTAATTTATCTACAGGACTGACTTTCTCCAAGGCTTTTGCCAGCTTCCACTGCAGGGGATTGTGCTGCTTCTCTGGCTGGATGTCCTGCACACCTCAGCCAGGCCACCTGAACATTGCTAGGCAGAATGCATCTTCCACTGAGAAACTCCTATTGCCTTGCTGCTACTATCGGGCAGAACTCTCAGCAACAATAAAAGATTTCCTTTGAGGCTGAGCCCCCCTCACCTTGTGATTGTCATGATCTTAAACTGCTCCCACATTTACTCCCACACAGACCACGGCAGTCCTTAGAGTATTGAGGATGCCCACCCTCCAAAGCACCACACAGATAGATACAAACCTATGCCCCATCCAGCATCCTCTGCCAGTTCCCATTGGCCACAGCCCCTCTGTAGGGATTCCATCTTGCTTCCCCGCATTAAGGGAATCTATTGGTCTTTTTCTTCATGTTTTGTTCTCTTATTTTAAGAGTTTGGAAAGTTGTCAAACATTGAAAGACTTTGGAACTAGAAGGCAAGTGTCATGTTCTTCCTCTAAAATGTAATCTCATTAATTTTGACCTATTAATCCACCTTTCATCATGAATTCTGTTTCTCATATAGTCACATCAGCAAATTTATCATCTAAAACTTGATAAAAATATCTCCTGTATTTTTATCAAAACCGCTATCAAATTCAAGACTGCTTACATACACTCAGAGTCTCCTATCTCATCGGAACACCTAAGGATATATACCACTGTTCTGTAACCCAGGCCGCATTTCTCTCTCTTGTCCATTATGTTGTCATAAAAGACTTTGGAAAATGCTGTCCAGAAATGTAGGTAGATTGTTAATACAGATTTGCCTGAGAAAATAATGTATTTGTGTTAAGAAAGGAAATGATGTCCCTAGGGATTTTGTGACGTGTTTTATTTTTTTATCTTAATTGTATTTCACTTCCATATTCAGCACTTATAAAGTAGATGAAGGATATCCCTAAATGGCTACTGATTCTCATTCCACCCTGAGTCTCTGCAGTTTGCAGAAGTAAGGCTATCTACTACTGAGGTCCCTAGTTTTATGGTTTTACAAGGTTCCTTTAAGTCTGATAAATTTTTGAGGAGAACCATAAATATTTTAGAAGGTTGAATTGACTGTTACTTTATTTGGCTCATCAGATATTTCTTGATCACTAGATTTGTATAAAAATAGCTTTCCAGTAAGTATTAAAAGTAGGCAGATTATTTAAAGTCATCAAGATATTATAGGAATTACTTTGAGAAAAATACAGTGGAGACTTCTTTTTTACAAAAAGTAATTTTGTTGCTTTCATAATTATTTCAGTTGTTTATAAAGATAAATTTCTACCTTATCCTAGGTGATATCTGTCTTCATATGAAAGACTCTCACCACTTCTAGTTCATCATCCAATCGATTTCAGGGAAAACTGGAAGCACACAGTTTCAGGTACAATTAACTAGTAGTTCAGTGATCTCATCACTTACAGAATTCAACTTCTGCCTCAGACATTATTTTGCATTACAAAATAATGTTTCAGTGGCTCAACTGTAAGAAAGTAGTTTCACAGCCATGATTTTAAAATTTGCAATGAAAGTCCTGAAGTGATTACATGTCATAAATTCCATCCTGCCCAATGTTAACCCGAGCAACAGGGCAAGCATAATAGAAATGAAAACCTTTTACCTCCCTTATGAAATTCCTGACATTTTCCCATTGTTGTGGGGATTTTTCTTAGCTGAATGCACACACACACACACACACACACACACACACACACACAACTTTAAATTAGTACTTTCCCTTAGCAACTTCTCATTTTACTGTAGTTTTCCAGAGCTAGAATCACTAGTTTAATCCCTCACTGTTCAGAAAACAGAATCTAATACAGATTTCTATTTTTAGTCTTATGTATTTCTAGAGCAATGTTTATCCTATTCATCTTGACTTTTGGTAATCTCTCATGCCAGAGAACAAGACTGAAAAGAATGAACATCTTGTAATTAGGAAATTCAGTAACTTCCCCACTGAATACTATAGAAGCATAAAAATGAGAAAGCTAGCACTGGTTTTAGTTCCTTAAATGCACTGCATTGTTTTCAATGATTCACAGGCAACACCAAGTGAACAACTGTTTCCTGGTATAAAATGTATCTTTTCACTTTAACTCGTTCACCTATCCTTCAATTTGTGAGTTTTTGTGTACTGTGTGGAATCATGGCCATTTCCCCTCAAAATCCAATCATAAAAATAAACTAGCAACATATATGACTGCTTCTATAGTCAGACATAATTGAGTTCAGTTTAGTAATGCTTATAACTGGGCAATTAATGCCTTTGCAACTTAGCTAAACAGCCAGTTTAATTATGATGTTAACTGTCTATTTTTTTTATCATGATTAATTTTATTTTAATGTAAGCATAAATCAAAGCAATAAAATAAGAAAGTGTAGTCAAAAAGATATTTGTGGACACTTCAGAAAACATTAATAATAGTTTCATTTATATGTATTATAGAGTGATGAATGCAGTGGAAAATGTTAAATCCCTACATTGTAGTGATGGGCCAATTTTGCCCCGTGGTAATACGAATAACTCAATAAAACAAATTTGCCCTTTGCTGTGTGCTAACAGAATTACCATGTGGTCATATACCATAATTAGTGACACTTCACACTCTCAGGAATCTTGGAGAGTAGAAAGCAAATAGAAAAAAAAAATATTACCTAATGCACTAACAATTCAAATGTGCATGTGATAAAATAGTTCTTTTAGTATAGCATGCATGGAATGAGATCTTCAGAATTTCCCAGTAGCAGGTGTTGGTGTCTAAATATACATCCAAAACTGTGCATCGGGCCTCCCTCTATTTGTTTCCCATTCTCTGTTACTCTTAATTTTTAAGCCAATGACCTTACTGCTTACTCTAGAACAAGCTACCTGAAGTGACTATGTTCTTCAGCTTAGAATAACCAATGTACATTATTTTGTGCCACAATGAAATCCATTTAGAATGCCTTATAAGATAGATGAATTGTTTAGTCTGAAATAGATGGTTTTTCAGCTGTAAGAGCTCCATCTATCTGATTATTTTGGATATAGAATTCATTGCCTGTTACACAATCTTCTGATCAAAAGCTCTATGAAAAATACATTTTGTACAGTATACTTGTGACAGAATTACTTACTGACTCCTGGGGGTCATCGTCTGATCTTAAACAGGATATTTTGCAAGGTTTAAGAAATTACATATACCAGATAATCAAACTGACATTTCCTCATATGTTTCATTTTGAAGAATTTTAATATCACTTTATAATCTGTTACTTCTGTACTACATGCTTAGTAATTGATAAGACTCACTCCAATAATTTAACACTGTACAGAAACTTCCAAATACATTTTTATTAACAAGCTCAAGCAAGGCTGCTAGTACCACAAGGGCAGCATCAGATCCTACTTGCTTACTGTATGTTCAACATCTAGGATAGAGTTTTGCACATAACAGGATATCAAGAAACATATTTGGGAACTGAGGGCTGAATGAACAGCATCTGAATAACAAACAAGAGAAAAAGATTGAAGACAAAAGGTTGGGAAGGTGCAAGAGCTCTCCAGGAGCTGCGGGAACTCTCTGGCCTGAGGAGCCCACAGGCACCCCTGTTCACACCTCACTCCACCTCCATAGGGCAGGGGGCAGGAGCTCTATTTAGGTGTTTTGGCCTCCTACCTGCAAGATCACCTTCGTGCTTTTCCAGCAATGCCTAGAGTTGTTAGCATCGAACAAGGGGAGCAAGCAGAACAATAGGGCATCCCCACACCCCGCTGAAACCCCTGCCAGAAGCTGTTCTGGCCCTGCAGGCCAGTGCCTCAGGCGCCATAGAGGCCTGCCAGGCTCCAAGGGGCTTCCCAAAACTATCTAGCATGTAAGGCCTACACTGAGGTTTCTTCCTCACAATACCACTTTTGAAACAACAAACAAGACAGAGACCGTAGAGAGAAGACTCGAGAAACATGGGAGCTCTACAGAAACTTAGGGAATTCTCTGGGGTTGGAGGGGGCAGTAAGCACTATTGCTTATGTCGCCCTCTGCCTCCATAGGTGGGCAGAGGCTCTATCCAGATGATCTGCCCTACCTGCAAGGTTCCTGCCATGTGTTCCTGGAAACATCGCCTGAGCCCATTTTGGTGCAAACAAAGACAGCAAGCAGGAGCAACAAGGTGTTACTACATGTGCCTGGCCTCCCCACCTGGAGCTACCCCAGCTTGATAGACCAGTGTCCCAGATGCCTTAGGCACCTGCATGGCTCCTACCTGCCTGCCCAAACCACTGACACACACAACCTACACTGAGTCTGCTTCTATATAAGGCAGCTTTTTGAAGACTGAGAGAAATAGCTATTTTGTCTAATTCCTATAAACAAACATAGAAACTCCAATAAAATGAAGATAGGATAATCTCTCCAATGAAGAAACCAGAAAATCCCCAGATAAAATAACCCTAAGGAAATGGAGACGAGTAATTTGCCTGATAAAGAATTCAAAGAAAGGGTCATAACTTATCATGACTCATAAAGATGCTCATCAAACTTGAAAGTGGAATAGAGGAACTTGGAAAGAATTTTAACAAAGAGTTAAAAAGTATAATAAAGAACTAAACAGACTTGAAGAATACAATAACTGAAATGAAAAACATAAAAGGATTCAACATTAAATTAGCTAGTACAAAAGAACAGATTAGTTACCTAGAAAACAGACTTGTGGAAATCGACCAATCAGAACAGGGGAAAAAATATTTTAAAAATGAGGGTAGCTTAAGGGACCTCTGGGACAGCATCAAGCCCTCAAATATTGTATCATAAGGACCCCAGAAAAAGAAGAGAGAAAGGGAAACAAAACTATTTAAAGAAACAATGGCTGAAAACTTTTCTAATCTGGGAAAGGAAACAAGACATCTATGTCCAGGAAGCACAGAGAATTCCAAACAGGATGAACCCAAAGAGACCCACACCACAACATGTAGTCGTTAAGATGTCAAAAAATAAAGAAAAGAGATAATCTTGAAGGAAGCAAGAAGAAAACAATGAGTTACATGCAAAGGAAACTCCTTAAGATATCAGCTTATTTCTCAGCAGCAACTTTACAGGCTAGAAGGAAGTAGTAGGACATCTTTAAAGTGCTGAAAGAAAGGAACCCAGAACCTAGAATCATTTATCCAGTAATGTTATCATTTAAAATTGAAGGAGAGATAAAGAGTTTCTCAGACAAGCAAAAAACTAGAGTTTTTTGCCACTAAACCAGCTTTACAAGAAATGTTAAAGGATTTTCTTTAAGTAGAAAAGGAAAAATAATAACCAGAAGTAAGAAAAATGAGAAAGGGCAAAACCTCATAGGTAAAGCCAAATATTTAATAAATACAACAAATCATACATTTAAAAAACTACTACCAAGGGAGGGAGGCAGAATAAAGAAGTGTCAAACTCAAACTACTGATTAGTGGTTATCAGATACACAATATAAAAAGATCCAAAACATGACATCAACAACATAAAATGTGGGGAGGGCGGGTAAAAGTGTAGTCCTTATAGAATATATTTCAACTTAAACATCTATCAGCTTAAAATAGACTGCTATAGATTCAGAATGATACACATAAACTTCATGGTAACCACAAACCCAAAACCTATAAAACATATACAAAGAGAAAGAAACCCAAACAAAACAGAAAGAAAAATAGCAAACCACAAGAGAAGAGATCAAGAGAGGAAGAAAGGCATAGAGAACTATAAAAGCAACAAAAAACAATTAACAAAATGGGAGTAAGTACAAATTTATCAATAATTACTTTAAATGTTAAATGGATTAAATGCTCCAATAAAAAGACATAGGATAGCTGAATGGATTAAAAAACATGACCCATCAATATGCTGCTTATAAGAGACTCACTTCAAATCTAAAGACACATATAGATGGAGAGCGAAGGCATGAGAAAGGTATTCCATGCAAATGGAAATGAAAAGAAACCTGGAATAGCAATACTCATTATCAGAAAAAAATAGACTTTAAACAACAACAAAAAAAAAGTAAAAAAAAGACAAAGAAGGACATTACATAATTATAAAGAGATCATCCAAGAAGAGAATATAGCAATCATAAATATCTACACACCCACCATAGGAGCACCTAAATATATAAAGCTATTATTAATGGACATAAAAGAAGAAATCCACAGTAACGCAATAGTAGAGAAATGTAGGGAATTTTAATACTTACTAACATCAATGAATAGATCATCTAGATAGAAAATTAATAAGGAAATAATGGCCTTAAATGTCACATTAGACCAGATGGAATTAATAGTCACAGAAAATTTTATCCAAAAAGTGCAGAATACACAATTTTTTCAAGTGCACATGGAAGAGTGTCTCCAGGACAGACCACATATTAAGCCACAACACAGGAAAGGAAAGGAGAGGAGAGGGGAGGGGAGGGGAGGGGAGGGGAAGGGAGGGAGAGAGGGAGCGAGGGAAGGAGGGTAAAGGGAAAAAAAGAAAAGAGAAAGGTATTGGTTTGTCTGCTAGGGAAATGAATGGATTGATCAATTATAGTTGTGATTGAAGCATCACTAGATGTTTTCCAAGACTAATGAGAATCTTTATCAGCATAAAAGGCATGAATCAAGGTTCCATCTCAGATTTCACCTTAAATGAAAAGTAAACCATATGATTTGCTCTGTGCCTTTAACTGGTTTCTGAAAGGTCCAGTCTCCTACTAATATGGTAAATCAGACTGGGTTATACTATAATAGAATCTTCAGTCTGACAAAACTAACTGTTCTACACTGACCTGTACAAACATTGTTTATGGCTCATTCCTAACCTCGGAAATTAAAAAAGTCAACACAAGCTCAATAATAATACTATTTTGTGATCATCAAATGACATTTATCAATCATTTTAATGATTTATAGGAAATCATTTTAAACAAATTAGGATATCATTTGATCATAACTATTTTTTAATTATTAGAAAAATATACCAGAAAGAAAGATACTAAGGTAGGATTATTCATATTTTTCGTATTTCTGTTCTTCCATATCTTCCAAATTTTTTACAATAAAGAGGTTCTATCTGTGTAATTTTAAAACTTTTATGTTTAAATTGTTACCAAATCTCTATTCATTTTTCACTTATTTCAGCTCCAGATAATTGTGGCAACATAAGATCTATATTTTTACAAACAGCTGAGTAAGAACACAATTTTACTTGGTGTAAGTATGTGTCAATGCTATTCTTAAAACAGAAAGGGAGGACAGCACTAGAACTTGTCACCACAAAAAGAAAAATGCATATGCACTTAGAAATGTCCATCTATTTCTCTGAATTAATCCTTTTTAAAGAAAGGAATGTGAATACCTCATCTGTGTTCTATATTTCCCCGTGCCAACCTGAATTTATGGTGGACATCAACTATAACTTAGTGTGTGGTGCCTGGGGAAGGATCATAAGAATCACTTTTATTTTATTTTATTTTGTTTTGTTTTGTTTTATTTAGAAAAGAAACTGCCATTTGAGGTTGCTTAAAGTTTCAGTTCCTAAAGTTGAAAATATCAATTAAGTTTTGTAACAAAATTCCCTTTGCTTTGGGAAATTCACCAGGATGGAACTTTTAGTTCCATAGAAGCACTTCCCAAGATTCCTGCAGAGAAATGGTAAGTCACCATAAACCTGAGTGTAGACACTGCAGGACAAGTTCTTATTCTGTCTGGTAATGCAAATGGCTGCATTTCCAGGCAGACTGTGCCTTTGCAGAGATAGAGAACTGTTTTCCCAAAATATGGAGTTACACTGAATGTTAATGCCCTCCACATATCAAGATTGAATTAACCAAGACATGGGAAATACATTTTCAACTACTGTGACTGCATTATCTGCCAGTCAGCCCATGGCTTGCACCTTCTGCTAAAGTAATGGTAGTTTCCAATGTCAGTCTAGCTGGGGCAAGAATGGGTGAGCCTGGGCCTTGGGGAAGGAGGGACTCTTCTCTGAGATACAGGACTAAGGAAGTGACAGCCTGAAGTGAAGAAACATGGAGATTTCTCTTTGGCTGGAGTAGTGAACTGGCTTCGAGCCACACAGGAATCTGTAGAGGACTGAGCTACAACCCTGATAGTGGGTTCAAATGTCCAGGGTAAATCACTTTGGCATCAGATGTTATTATTTCCCAAACATTCAGTAAAGCCTTACTAAGCAACATTGTCCCTCACCTCAGAGGGATTTACAAGGATTAAGAGAAAAAAAATGTGTCTACAACTTGGAGCCAATCAGTCCATCATGTGCAAGGTCAAGTCTTATCAGGAATGGCCACAGGTGACTTAGGGAGCTCTGAAGTTTAAAGTGGCCACCAGGATGGGTTAAAACAGCTGTGGAAGCATTCCTTAGTGATTCCCAGGAATATTTGAGAATAGGAATCCTAGAGAAGAGATTTAAATAGTCAGGGCAAACAAAAGTCACCAATCACTATGACATTTGAATAGGAAAAAAATAAATGTGACCCTTAGCTATTACAGAAAAGAGAGGTGTGTTGCCTATGCCTATATATCTTAGACTTTATAATAGTCTAAAACATTGACTTTGAGACTTTTAGTCAATCAGATGACCCATTTTGATTCTCAGTTTTACTTGTTAAAATGTGCTTAGCAAATGCTTTATTAAAGAAAAAAAAAAACATTTTTCATACTGTGCTTTCAGTTCTACCTAATTCCTAATGTTTTTCTCTATGCCTTCACTAAGAGATTGCCGTTCCATTCTTGTAAGTCTCTCACTGTTAAAATGTTCTTTCTTATATGTTCTTCCCCCCTAAGCTAATGGTCTCTGGTATTTATGAGGAGAGAATTGTGCCCTCTGCTTCAAAGAACATGGCAGATTGCTTCAAATAATATTAATAAGATAGAGTAAGTCAACCTCATGTTCCTGATGGGCAAGGAGTTCATAAATTATCAAAATCCTATTAATAGTCTCAGCAAGCACACTTCTGAGGAAAGTAGCCTGAATCACTTTTCTCCTGCTTACACATTATGGCTCCAATGACATGGTTTCAGTGAAAACACCCCTGGTCACCACCTCTAGGAGAGTCTAGCCCTGGGGTAGAACCAAGGTAGTAAGTGGCAGGTGACTAAGAACCACTGAGCCAAAGGAAGTATTATAAAATAATAAGGACATTTGGAATCAGCTAACGTGTTGGGACAGAAGTTTGGAATCAGCAAGGGATCCCAGTGGGATGAACAATCAAGAGAGCTTATGGAATTTATTTCTCAACTATTCACAAAAATGTAAAGAGAGAGATATTTTTCCCTAGGTAGAGTGACTTAACTGGATTGTTGCCAGAGACAGGAGGATATACTAGATAAACATTCAACTATCTTGGGCCCAACAATCCTTATTCTTACAAAACCTTCCTATTTATGTGGTCCTGGAATACCAAACTAGATCATTAACTTTATTTTGGTGTAATATAAAAATATCTATTCTTAAAATTTATCTTCCAAGCTTTGGTGATATGCAAATAAATTTAAACTACTGATTTATTTTACTTGGAATAGGACCACATTAAGGTTTGGTCCCTCTGAACATTGTTGGAGGACTTTTGGGTCTGACCCTATGACGGTGGTAGTTGACACTGATTAATTCTCCCCCCACCACACACACACTTTTTTTTTATTATAAACACAATAGAACTTAAATGTAATCGAGATACATTAAACACAATAATCTGTACTGAAATTTTTATTTTATTCAGGTTCCCATAGCAATAAATTCTAAGAAGGCAACATCCAATGATAAAAAGACTAGGAAAAAAGACTTGTGATTCACACATAGGAAACATACATGTCAGAGAAGAATATTGCAAAAAAATATGTTCACTATAAATAAAAGATACAAATTTTTTTTCTTATTAAGGAAAAATAAAGAAAGTAAAACAGCAGAAATACGAGGTCTGACAATTAAGTTTGCAAACTTGTCACCATTTATGTTGGCAGCATTGTACAAAAAACGTGGTAAATTTTCATAGTTTTGGTAAATTTGTGTCTCACAGCTGTGTTCATGTCGACATGTGGTTGTGTCTTATACTGCATGGCATTCATTGTTGTTGTTGCATGTTCTTGTGTGCCTTTGCAAGAATGTCAGAGCTTGAATTAGAGCAATGAACAAACATTAAATTTCTTGTTAAGCTTGGCAAGAATTGAAGTGAAATCAGGAACATGTTAGTCCAAGTTTATGGGGATAATGCCATGAAGAAAATGGCAGTGTACAAATGGATTAAACATTTTTCTGAGGGGAGAGAAAGTGTCACTGGTGAAGGGAAGTCAGGGCAGTCAGTAATGAGCAGAACTGATTAAAACATTGCAAAAATTAGTTGAATTGTGAGTCAAAATCATTGGCTGACTGTGAGAAGCATAGCAGACCAAGTAAACATCAATAGAGAAACAGGAAAATCTTAACTGAAAACCTTGGCATGAGAAAGGTGTGTGCAAAAATGGTCCCAAAGGAGCTTACTGATGAACAAAAGCAGAGTCAAAGTTTGCCAAGGCCTTTTGAAGAGGCAAGATGATGTTTGGGCTGTGTTATCCCTGATGATGAAACATGAGTGTACCAATATGTCCCTGAAACAAAGCATCAAATGGCACAATGGAAGTCAGACCAAAAAGTTCCATCAAATCAAGAGTCAAAACGATGTTGCTAACCTTTTTTCATATCAGAGGGATTGTTCATTATGAATTTGTATGAACTGGACAAACAGTCCACCAAGTTTACTATTTGGAAGTGCTGAAAAAGCTGTATGAAAAAGTTAAATGAAAATGACCTGAACTTTTCACCACCAACTCATGGCTCTTGCATCATAACAATGTACCAGCTCACAAGGCACTGTCTGTGAGGGAGTTTTTAGCCAGTAAACAAATAAGTGTGTTGGAACACCCTCCCAACTCACCTAATCTGGCCCACAATGACATTTTTTTTACCCAAAGATAAAGGAAATATTGAAAGCGAGTCATTTTGATGACATTCAGGACACCAAGGGTAATACAATGAAAGCTCTGATGGCCATTCCAGAAAAAGAGTTCTAAAAGTGCTTTGAAGGGTGGACTAGGTGCTGGCATCAGTGAATAGCATCTCAACGGGCATATCTTGAAGATGACCATAGTGATATTGAGCAATGAGTCATGTAGCACTTTTTCTAGGAGGAGTTTGTGAACTTGTCAGACCATGTATGTATATGGCTGTTTCCAATGCAAACATAGTGTATGATCTCTTCTATTCACTAGCTTGGCTGTGAGTAAAAAGGACTTGCAGGGCTGAGAGGGTACCACCCTGGAGAAGCACTATAATCCTTATAGCCCAAGGTTCTGCTGCTGCAGAGGGGACAAGGGGTTTCTGTGAGAGGGCAATGTATTGTAAAAAAGCGCAAATGTAGGAGTATGTGTCAGATGTTTTGGGAATATGGACAATGGCCATCTAGCTTAGCTTGTGAAGGGACAGAGGCAGGGGCTGAGGGTCTCAAATATCCTGCTTCAGTACATTCTTCTGAGAACTTGGACTTAATCCTGAGGTTAATGAGAACTCTCTAGAGAATTTTAAACACAAGAAGAGTGACTCTTAAAGCTTCTTTCTAGAAGTGACATATGCTACATCTACTCAGTTCATGAGCCAAAGAAGGTCACATGGCCACATCCAACTTCAAGAGGGCCAGGAGGGGAGGAAGGGGAAATGCAGTGTTTGGAGAAGTACTAATTGCTACACTTCCTAGTCTATAATCATTGTCTAAGGAGACTCACTGCCAGCTATATATAGATCCCTGAGAAGAACATACCCTAATAAAGTTGCCTGAAGACCTTAATAGTCCTTCCTCCCCAGCCATTTAACTTAATAGTAGATTAAAGTCATTCAAGGCAATAATATTTTTCATTATTACCATATTTTGCCATGTATAATGCACTCCTGTGTATAACGCACACCCATGTTTTTGGCCCAAACTTTCTGGAGAAAATAAATCTTTCATTTTAATTTTTTAATTTAAAAAATATAAGTACTAACTTTTGTATTATAAAGAAACTTTAGCATTTATTTTTTAACATATTATGGTAAAAGAAATTTTATGTAGCAAAGCACAAGAACAGATATAAGATATAAGAAATTTTATGTATAAAATTTCTTTTATATAAAAAACCTATTATCATATTCCAGGGTATTATTTTGCATAAAGATATTGTTATTAATTTCTAGAGTTACACTTTTGACTCATAAGCATAAAAAAAAGAATTAAAAACATTTATATAGATACAGAATTTGTACTACCCATGTATAATGCACATCCTTATTTTTCCCTTACAAATTTGGGCAAAAAAGTGTACATTATACATGGCAAAATATGGCATTTTCTTAACCTAATTTGGTATATTCTCTTTCGCTAGCTCAATCACAGGAATCTCACCTCATTTCAAGCATGCTTTATTCATTCAACAAATATTCAACATTTACCATGTGTCAGGTTCTAGAATATAGTAATGGATAGGGCAGACATCAGACAACATCCCTATCATCAATTTGCTGAAGGTCGATAAGGAAAAATACAAATTAAACAAATAATCACAGAAACAATTGTTTACTTCTGATTGCAAGGACTGTGAAGGTAAGTGTGTACAATGAGAATCTAAGTTCAAGGGATATTTAGGTGGGTGTGGTCAGCTAGTTGGGAAGTTGGTCAGGTCAAAGTCCAGGAGTAAGTACAGGCAAAGAGAAATGTTTGTGGGAAGACCAAAAAGTGGAAAAGCCATTGGTACTTGAGAGGGCACTGAAATAAAACCAGCATGGCTGAAGCAGAGTAAGTAAGAGAAAGAGGCAGGGGGCCGGTGGTTGAGCCAGCAGTGAGATCAGAGGTTGTCATAGAACAAATTAAGGAGACTGCACATTATGATCAAGAAATAGGGAGTCATTGAACTTTTAGGGAGGGGGATCATATCATCCATCTAGAGATATATAGACACATGAGGGCTGTTCCAAAGAAAAATTTACAAGAGTAATTGTCAATGTATTAACAGCAGTGGTACATTCACCCTCAAGTCTACTCAAATGTCTCTTCTCCATGAACCCACCCCCTACCTTTGGCCATCCTACCTAAGATTAAATTGCCACCACTCTCATAATAGCCTCCAGAGCCCACATACTCTTTTCTTTTTCTATAGCACTTGTCACTTTTTAACATTTTAGATAATTTACTTATTGTATGTCTTCTCTTGCTGGAATGTAAGCTCCACCGAGGCAAGGATTTGTTTTTTCCTAAAAAGTGCTTGGCATATGGGTTCTCAACATGATTGAATTCTTGGCATATCCCATTATTACTTAAAGTTATATTGTAAGATAATAAATTATCAGTGTTTATGATTAATACAGTTTAAAGTAACTATTTGTTAACTATGTGGCCCCTAGGCAAAGCATGTAGTGTAAGTTAATTCTTAAATTTGAAAATCGTTGCTGCAGCAGAAATTCATCATTTCCTTATTCCAGTTCATGGAAAAAAATTTTAGTCAATGAAATACAACATGCAAATATATTTAGTTGCTTGAAAGACAGTGAGTAAATTTTAGGAAGAAAGTATTATGAAACTTAGGAATCATGAGCAATTGTGACACCTTAGCCATTTTACAATGTTGTTACATACACCTATCAGAATGTACTGCCATGCTAAAAAAATTATAGTATTTTCACAACACAGCAGTTATTGGCTTTTTAAACCTACTTTTGAACAATCGTAGCCTTACTTGAAGGTATTGTAAGGACTAATGTGGAGTTGGCAAGTTGCAGCTTGTGACAATGTCTAGAATTCCTTGGAGAAAAGCCAATTGATTTGTAAGAAGTGCCAGGCAGTCTTCTTTCAATTTCTCTGTATATCTGGCCTCAAATCAGAGGGACCATAAAGTTTCCTGGTTTATTTCACAAATTAAATTTTTTAGAAAAATTCATTTTTCTTGCCAATGTTGTTACTACCTGTAATTTCCCACTCATTTATTAAACTTACTTACTGAATGTCTACTATGTTTTAGGTACCATGTTATAGATTGGTCCACTCACTCATTAACTCTGTCATCAAACATTAATTTATCTGTGTTAATGAGAGGCACAGATTTTAAGAGATAAATTGGGATAATTAAATAGACAGGAAATTAATATATCTATAAAGATAGAGAAGGCTAAGGTAAATAGAAGAAGATATATTTGATTTTTATGAAAAGAAAACACATCCAATTAGCTCTTGTTTTAAATGTTATTTTAGCTGTAAGGCTGAAAGCAGGTAGATGAGACTATAATTGAAAAATTGCCTTTGTATTAAACATATAAGTATATTAAACCAAATATAAACACCAAAAAGTAATTATGTTATTTTGATTATGTGTTTAGCACTCTAAGTAAATACCTTTGCATATTATTAATAGTTTCTTTTCTAAACCACTTGAAGACAGCTTACACATGAAACTATAATGCAAGATAATACAACTAAAACAGGGGAGAGTTCTTGCTGAACTTGATCTCTTGCTCTGCACTCATTCTTAGCAATAAGGCTACAGTGTTATTGGAATCAGTGTTATTCCAAGTCGTAACCAAGCCAGGGAGTATTTAACTCCTGTTCTACGTTTTCTCTCTTACCAGCACTCCTGCCAATGTTGGTGTCTTGGCCCTGGCCCTGGCCTGCTGACCTGGCTCTGCTTCCTTATGGCTCACTTACCTGGATAACCAAGCACTGCCCACTTGGTCCTCAGCTCACATAGGGTGTGCAGTTTGGGCTTAGGCACCTATGCCTCAATCCCTAGAGATGGGCAGAGGTCCATGTCTTATTTTTCTCTTCCTTCTGTAGTTGATCCAACCTAAGTAAAACATCAGAATACATGTTTTCAGCAATGCTTAAATTCTACATAAACTTGCTCATAGTTGATAAAAATTGACATAGATTATGCCAGAATATTTTTCTACACACGTAAGAAAACCATTCATTAGCCCAGGATATCCTTCAGGATTATGAAAGTAACTCATGTTATTTTATTTCTCACATACTTCTGCTAATTGCTGTTCTTCTTTCAGTTTCCATATAGGAAGAAATCTGCTTACTGTGGAATAAGCACATCTCTACTGGCCTGATTTCAGTCAAGCCTCTGTGAGGTAGCCCTACCAGTCAGGACCTTTCATCTATGCTGTGGGCTGGAAGCCATAGTGCATTGTTGGATGATGGGTACTTTGGTTTCCTGACTCGAGGGGGCCAAAATGAAGCTGACAAAGTTTAGAACTAGTGAGGTGTCAAGCTCCAGTGGTATGCATCTAAACTTCCAGATGACAGTGACACTTAAGCCTATTATAAATATCACATCCAGCCTTTGAGGTGGTCACCTTGGAGAACGAAGTGGCAATGAGTTCCTTGACTGTGGCTTGCCGTTGAAATGATTTCTCCTTCATACTGCTGTATGACAGGAAGCAGTTGTGGATAAGAATACGGAATTGCCTCCATGAGAGCCAGTTGAAGCTCTGACAACTGCCAACTACAGAAAGCACAAAAGA
Source organism: Lyroderma lyra (assembly GCA_004026885.1). NCBI lineage: Eukaryota > Metazoa > Chordata > Mammalia > Chiroptera > Megadermatidae > Lyroderma > Lyroderma lyra. The sequence continues at coordinate 57,611 of PVJL010000431.1, forward strand.
TATTTTAAGGACTTACTGATGCCTAGTAAGCAGCAAGACTATGGGCTGCTAGATGATTACAGCTCCTGCAAGACAATACATTTAAACAGATGTAATCACTAATAAGGGTTTATAAGGAAGAGATTGTGTGCCTGAGGCAGTTCCCAAACAGAGGCAGCTACACAAAGCACTACTATAGTTAAAAATCAATCAATCAATATTTAGTTACACAGTTAAGAAAGGGCTATGGCTTCCTAATAGGGACCAGGTGGTAATGGCAATCAATGACATCTGCAAGTGCAAAGAACCACATCACTGGCAAATAAATCTCTTACTGGATAGCACCAGGCTATGGGCTAACATCTCCAATAAACTTTAGAGATACAAACAACAGTATGCATCATCTTAGCTTATGGACATCGTCAAAATTTTTGTGGACTATTAATGAAAAATACCTTCATCTCCCTAGGAAACAATGCTACCTAAATGTTAAGTTTATTGACTTACTTACTTGATTCATAATTTATTCTTTTGCCCACAAAATGGAAGCTTTGGGGTTTTCTTGTAATGTCAATGATTATTCTTGCTTACCAGTGAAATCCTGAGTGAACTGGACAGGGGCTGAAGAATAAAGTCAGTAGTAACAATGGAAACAAATTGGCTGTCTTCTCCACATCTAGATATGAGAGATGCACCATTGACACTGATTGAGGTGTCATTAAACCAAAAGCACATCACTGATAATGCCTATCAAGCAGCATCTGATAGAGACATAACAAGATTCCAAGTCCACTAGAGATGATACCAAAGAATTTCTTGCATTTTGTTTTTGTAAATACATCTAAAATCATCCATAATGACAACAGAATTAATCCAGTTTTAGGTTGAGTGAGGCAAAATTTTAAGGCAGGACATCCACTGATCCAGTTAATAGTGGCCATAAATTTGGGGAAGTACATCAACTCATTCTTCAGTTTCTCCATGGGAACTCATTGGCACTTCAGCATTATTTTTTCTCATTTTCGTACTTAAAAATGAAAATATAATCCTCCATTGAAAACTTGGTTTTCCAAACTAAATAACATTTTTTGTAAAAGGAAATTATGTATTTTGCTCCATTATGCTTTTATTTGGGGGTTATTTTAGGAACTTTCTGACATGAGGCAAACAGAAGTATTGAATAAACTACAAATGTAGAGTCTACTAATGTTCTAAACATCCCACAACAATGCTGGGTGCTATGCAATGACATCTGAATGTCTCAAGCATTAGTTCTTGGACAAAAGAAGGTATTGAGTCAAGTGAAAAAGAAATTCAATATTGTTAAATGCATTATGCTCTAGAAAGGGTAGGCCTTACTAGTTCTAGACAAAATTAGTTTAAATAGTAACAGCATTTCATTCTCACTTGGTTATACTGAACAATAAAAACCCTAAACTTTCTATTCTTTTTAATGTTCTCCTTATTGGAGAAATAGAAGTAAGTGGCTAACTGATATAATTATAGTTGGTAATTTTATAATTATAAATATAATTATAGTTCACCTATAAACCATATTTTGCCATGTATAAAGCCCTCCCATGTCTAACATGCACCCATGTTTCGAGCCAAAGTTTCAGGGAAAAAAATTTTGTTTAATTTTTAAATTGAAATTTTTATGTGTTTATATTTAGGTACATGATCTTTGCATTATAAAGGAATTTTAGCATTTATTTTTAACATGTTATGGCACAAGGAATTTTATGTAACAAATAATTACAAAACATAAGAACAGGTACAAGGTACAAGAAATTGTATGTATAAAATTATTTTATATAAAAAATGATTATTGTATTCCAGGGTATTATTTTGCATATGGTTATCATTCTTGATTTCTAGAGTTACACTTTTAACTCATAAGTCTAAATAAAAGAATTAAAAATATAGAATCAGTACTACCCATGTATAACACGCATGCTTATTTTTCTCTCACAAATTTGGGCAAAAAAGTGCATATTATACATGGCACGTTATATGTGATATAACGTGATATCGTTATATGTGGTAATTATTTTTGCATGAGAACTTTTTTAGCTGGCCAGTAACATGTGTATGTTCCAGTTATACAATTGGAGGGAGTGAGAGAACATCAGAGCTGCCAGGACACTGCTGTGCTCCTGGAGCTGTACAAAGACAAATGCAGAGCCCCCTATAGTACTCAGGCAATCGATTATCAAGTGGAGCCGGAGTCACTCACCCTAAGCAGCTGAGAATGTAAACTGAGCTGTAGCAAATACAAACAACTGAAAATAGAGGAGAAATTACAAGAGGAAAACTTAGAGAACAGTGAACAGTGAAGTACACTGGCTCAACCCTCATGTACTTTTATATTAGAAGTTTATTTGGGAAACTTCCTTCTCCAGACAGACTTTCTTGATTAATCCTCTCCTTTCTCAAAGAAAAACCTTTTCACTCCCAAGAATTGCCTTGAAATCATCTCTTTAGATCGATAAAAAGAGAAAGAACAGACTGCTGTTAATAATAGCACTATTGTACAATGACTATTCATATACACATATGTTTTCTACTTTAGTTTCCTGGGGATAATAGCTCAGTTCAACCTCCGATGATATTTGAAATAATCTGGTTTTCACCTTTTATGAAGTAGGTAGTTTATTAGTTTATTTTCTCACGTTAGAAATGATACTAGTAGAATAATATATTTATCAGAGAACTGCATAAACTTGTAATTCCAAATAAAATAAAATAATAAAAATACTATGTATAGAACCATATTTTAATAAAACAATAAAATCTATTTTTCCATCAAAATTACTCACTGAGTACTGTTAATCACACCCATTGGACTTTTATTGTGTTCCATACATTGTGCTATTGGCTTTATGCCATCATCTTATTTTATGGTAATAAAATATCTTCATGGTGGATATTATGACCATGCCCATTTTACAGATGACAAAATTGAGCCTTACATGCTGCAGAATTTCCCCAAAGTCACATAGCTAGTAAGGGCCAATGCCAGGGACTCAAACCAGGGCTTGTCCAATTCCATAACCTAAGATATTAGCTACCACCTTTTCCAGCCCATGAATTTTTAAAAAGGATTTTTCTGAATTAATAGATAATGAACATAATGAAATGAAAGTCTAGTATAATACTATCATATCTTTATCAAGAGCAGAGAGTGCAGAGGAAAGAACACTGGATTGGAAGTTGGATAACTGGAGTTTAGGATTGGTTGTGCCATTATCTCAACTTGTGAGAGGGAAAGTCACTTAAATTCCCTATTCTTAAATTCCTTCATCTGTAAAAAGAAGGGACTAAAATACAGGAGTTGGGAAAGATTTGCAGATCATATACAACTTGATCTGGGGCCTTAACGAATGAGTTTATGTGGCATGTGAGAGAGAATAGTCAAACCAAAGGAAATAATTCATTGTTATTTTAATTTATGATCAAATTTTTTGATTAGCTGCCAGTTTGGGGTGGAGGGATAGTTCTCAATAAATCTTAAGAACATCACTCAACTTCATACTTCTAAGATAGCTTCCTCACAAGAGATTACTTTGGTGTGTCACTGAGGTAGTTAGTCCCACAATGAACATCCCAGTAATGGTTTCCTCTTGCATCTGTGCTGTCTCTGTAACTTGCTTTTGACCAACAGACTACATCAGAACTGATGTTGCAGTTAGGTCATAAATACCTCACAGCTTCCATCTATGTTTCTCAGAACTCTCCACTTGGGGATATTCCCTCTTGGAAGCCAGCCACCATGAAAGAAATGTGACTACCTGGACCACACTGCCATGAGGAACTTGAGCCACATAAAGATGCCCCTGTATTGGTCAAAACCTCAGTTGAGCTCTCAGTGAGAAGCCAGCATCAACTGCTAGACATGTGAATGAATAAGCCATACTGTGCAGTCCATTAAAGACTTCCGATGGCTACAGCGCCTGTTGTCATCTGATTGCAACCACATGAAAGACTTCAAAGGAGTACTACCCAGCAAAGCAGAACTGTGAGAGAGGAATAAAAACTTGTTTTTTCTTTAGGCCAAAGTTTGTTGTACAAATAGGTCACCAGAACAGTCACATTGGATTTAAAACAAGGAGGCAAAATTAAAATGATGTGTGTTTAGTTGTTTTAAGAATTATTATACGTGTAAAATGTACATGTTTCTTCATATATGCCAGTTACTATGGAATTTATTTTTCACTTGAATGTTAGGTAGAACAAATTTAGTAAATGTTTGCCCTGTCTTGGAATATACTCCCTCTTCATTTGCTTTCATTCTTAAATAACTTGAATGGTTTCATGGATAAAATGTTGTACTTCCCTAAAATGATCTACTTGTTGGAGTCTCAATCTTACTGATACTTTGTGCAACCTATTTTCTTGCTACATTAGAACACTCATGAGTTTTATGATCTCTTTCATTTGTTGTCTTATAAAAGAGAAGCAATCTTTTCATCTCCTTACAAGTGCATTCAGGATATCAAAATTTGCTTTTTGTTGCCAGTTGCTTTTGAGTTTGGGCAAACATGTCATATTTGTGTGTGGGGGCAGATATATTCCAATAGTTAATTCTGCACCTCATGTGTTTTTTTCTACTTTGACAGAAAAGCAACCCTGCAATGTAATCACCCTACAGTTCTATCTTAATTTGAGTTTTTAGAGAAAAAATACAAATTTCCAAACTTGACCTCACATTATTAGATGAGGCAATCAGATTGCCCTTAGCTTTGTTTTTCTTTTACTCTTGTTTTATGTTACAAATAAGATGAAACCAAGAGCTTGAAAATATTTGCCCTCACATATTGATATAAATTGTCAGTCTACACGTAATCATTGTTGGTTTATCTCTATTAACTCTGCTAAAAGAAAACGTGTGTTAAATCAGAGACGGAAAATAATCTGTATAGTTACATACATGCATATTGGCTGAGGAAAAGAAAGTTAATGTGTTTTTTTCTATAAGGCATGTTTCGGATGTCTATTGTATTTAATTTCTTTTCAGACCACTCAAAGAGATCAAAAGATCTTTCAATTTTTAAAAATATTGAAAGTCAATGCTTATTCTTGCTTAAAATTTATTGAATATTATTTATTGTGTGCCTAGGCCTTCAAAGAGAATACATTGATAGGGATTCATTTTCCTTTCTGTCAATATACTTCTTTTAACCAATTTTCTTTCTTTCAACTTAGTATACAACATTTATGGTTATATTTCTAAGTTTTCCTGGGTTTGAGGACCTGACGTTTCTTAATCTTTGCCACTGAAACTATGCTACTATTTTCAAACTTCAGTAAGACTTTCTTCCAAAGCAATCAATAATATTTCAAAAGTTGGTGCCCTTGACATAATTTACTAATTTGTATATAATACTTCTATAGTTGGGAGATTTTCAAATATTTTTCTGCTACCACCCATGGTGGACAGATGTCCATGTGTGGGATACTCTCCCATGCACAGTACCAGAGATAAGAGTAGCATACTGAAGGCAGACTTTTGTTTCCCATACTTCTCAGTGCAATATGCACACAATTTATTATATGTAATTTCACACTGTTATAGGATTGACTGTGAATCAACTCCAATTTATTTTTGAACAATAAATTACTCACAAATTGTAGTATTTTAACCATTATTGCAAATATGTTACTTGCTCAAAACCACTTAACTAATAGCAACAATGTGACATGACATTACCATTGAACAGTTGGAGAAACACTGTTCTGCACTATTTCTTTATTTCATGTCAACTGTCTAATTTATTGGCATACTGTTCATAACATTATCTTATCCTTTTACTGTCCATAGGATCTATACACGCTTTCATTCCTAACACTGAAAATTTGTGTATTCTCTTTTTTTTTTTTTTTCATGCTCAGTCTGCCTTGCTTTTAAAAAAGCAAGCTTTTGGTTTCACTAATTTTATCTAATATTTATTTATTTTCTCTTTCACTGATTTTTATTCTTTCCTTCTTTCTGTGTGCTGAGTTTAATTTGCTCTTTTTCTAGTTTCTTGAGGTTGAAACTTAAATAGTTGTTTTTAGGTCTCTCTTACTCCTAATATAAGTATTTCAATGCTAAAAATTTCTCTACCCACTGCTTTTACCTGTATCCCACAAATTTTAATATGTTGCATTTTTATTACCATTCAGTTCAAAGTAATTTCTAATTTTCCTATGGGAAAGTTAGACCCATATTTAAAATGTATTGTTTAATTACCAAATATTAAGAGATTTGCAGATATCTGTTACTGATTTTCAGTTAAAATTCAGGGTAGTATGTGAGCACAGTTTGTATGACTGTAAACCTTTTAAATTTATAAGACTAGCTTTATGGCCCAGAGTGTGTTCTAGCCTGATCAATGTTCCATTTTCATTCAAAAAGAATGTATTCCATTACTGGTGGGTGGAGTACTTAAAATGTCAGGTAGGTCAAATAGGTTGGTATAGTTATTCCAAGTCATTTATGGCCTTACTGTTTTCTACCTGTCCTATCAATTACTAAGAGAAGAATATTGAAATCCTCAAGTATAACTGTAGACTTGCCTATTTCCCCTTTTAATGCCATCAGTTTTTACTTCAGCCTATTTTTGAAGCTCTGTTCCTAGGTATGTAAACATGGAGAATTGTTACATACACATATTGAATTTTTATCATTATGAAATGTGCCTCTTTATCCCGCTAACATTCATTTTTGTGAAGTCTATGTTTTCTGATATTAATATTGCCACTCCAGGTCTTTTTATTGGTTCTGTTGAGTCATAATTTACATATAATAAAATTCACCAATTTTAAGTGTACAAATTGTTAAGTTTTGAGAAATACATGCGGTTAACCATCACCACAATTACGAGTATTTCTATTACTCCAAAAAGTTACTTTCAGCCCCTTTGCAGTTAATCTGCTCCCTGGACCCTGGCATCCGATATGCTTTCTGTCTCTACAGTTTTGCCTTTTTCAGAACATTAGTTAAATGCAATCATAACAATAAGTAGCATTTTGGGTGATACTTCTTTGATTTACCATAATGCTTTTGAGATTCAGTCATGCTGTTAGTTTGGTCCTTGTTATTGCTTAGTAGTCTTCCATTGTGTCAATATACCACTTTGTGTCTGTCCATTTACCAAGAGAATAAAATTTAGATTTCTTCCGGTTTGGGGCCATTATATAAAACTACTACAAGATTTGAGTACAGGTTTTTATTATGGATATGTGTTTTTATTTCTCTTGGATAAATACCTGGGTATGATATTACTAGATCATATGGTAAGACTAATATTTGAGACCTGACAATGGTATAATAGTTTTGGGCAGTCTTTCTTTAGTCATCATACTTCTAATTAATGCTAGAGTCAGTTTCAACACCTACAAAACCATGACTTCATACTGAACATTGCACCAGACAGAAAGAGAACACAACAAAACCTTGATATCTATAGGTAGACACTGTACTGCCTGGAGACCAGATAGAGGCTCCCTGTAGCCAGAAAAAAAGAAATGTCAAGAAAATTCACAACTTAAGTTCTGATCTTGATTCTACTTTGAGAATTCAAAAGATTTTTTTTAGGTTAAGGTAAAAAAACCAATTTTTAAAAATGTCAACACGTGAAACTATTAACCAAGCCCAAATCCTTGTTTAGAAATTCATGTATGTAATTCAAATATGCTTAAGACATTCAAACACGATATTTAATTGGCAAAAATTACTTTGTAAGGATACAAAGAGTTTTCCTTACACACCCAAATGATTATTGTGAATATAATCTGGGACTCGCTTTATGGCTTTGTTGATTATTCTTCCCTGCAGCAGACCTTATATCCGTTAAGGCCAAAATGGCTAGAATTACCTGCCCACCCTCGCTCCCAATTGTAACTGAGACCAGTAGAGGAGCTCCAAGGAGTTGAGGACGCACAGGTAACGGGTGCGGTCGGCCAGCAAAATCTAACATTTTAAATCGCCCTGCCCGTGGGGTCAAGGCTGCCTTTGACAGGAGGGAGCGTGTGAGACAGAATGTAAGGGAGAAGGGCCTGGACTCGGTCCGGCAGAGCGCGACCACGCCCTAGCCTTGGCCTTCACGGAGAGGAACTCCAGACGCCCGTTCGCTGCGCTGCGCCAACGCCCCCGCGGGTCCGGGCGCATCCCGCAGTCGGCGGGCAGGTGTGTGCGGAGCGCGCGCGCGCAGTGCGTGCCGGGTGCAGGTCGCGCGGGCGGAGGGGCTGCGGGGCGCCTGGCGGAGGGGGGTTGGCTGGGTGGATGTCAGCCACCCTGCCACCTTGTCTTCTCGCGCTTGCCGGGGATGCTCACGCACGGCGCCCCCTTGCCTGTAAGCTCCGTGCCTGAGGGGGCGGCGTGTGTGAGTAGCTGGGAGGGGGCAGCCAGGAGTTCCGTGGAGAGCTCGCCCGGGTTTGTCCGCCGTCGTCACCTGACTCGTTGGAGCAGCCACAGCTGAGGTGGGGGCGGGGATGGGGACGCAACGCGGAGTGCTAGAGAGACGCGCTGGCGCTGGCGGAGGAGACGGCGGCGGGCGGGCACTGGCTGCTGGGGCCGCTGGCGGCGGGCGCGGGGACCGCGGAGGGGAGAGCGGGTGCCGGGCCAGGGCTGGAGGCGTCGCGCCCTGGGGTACCGGGTCCGCGCGCGGACGCACACACCCACCCGGCGCGGCTATCCTTGGCAGCCCAGGCTCCGCTCCACCTGCGGCGGGCGGGGTGAGTACCCGCGGCCCCGGCTCGGCCCCGGCCCGGCGCCCTCCCTCGTGCGGGGCCGCGCGGAGCTCGGGAGAGGATAATCCTAGGGCGCGGAGAAGGGCAGCGGCCGGGGGACAGCGCCGCGGCGCGTTCGAGTGCGGGCGGGGGCTGGGCTGGGCTGTCAGCTCGTGTCTGCCCGCAGCCAGGAAGGGCGAGGCGCTCGGAGACGCTGGCGCCTCCGCAAACCCGAGCGGCCCCTGCGGCGGGGATTTAGGGGCGCGGGGAGGGTGCCCGCGCGAGAGGCGGAGGCGGCGGCGAAGAGGGAAGAGGAGGCGAGGGCATAACATGGCGCAACGCTAGGATAATCTCCACTGCGACCGAGGGAGGACGAACCCAATGCTGCAGCGAGGAGGAGGAGGGAAGTGGCCAGAGCTTGAGTATCCAATTCGTCCTCCTAAGCCTGCGAGTTGCAAGGTGGCAGCGCTGCGGCGGGGAGGCGAGAGGTGGGCACCCGGTAGGCGCGGCGCCCAGGGAACAACCCCGACGCACGCCAGCCACTCCGGCACCCGGGGATCAGGTTGCGGGCAAAGTCCTCATGGACAGGGGGGCGCCGAAGGGGTGCGGCAGGGCTGGGACGGGGACAGTGTCACGAGGCAGGGACCCAAGCCTGCGCCTGGGTTCCGTGACGGACCTACCCTTGTTCAAGACCTCCCAGACCGCGTCTCAAGAGCGGAGCTTGCGCTTTGATGGTTCAAGAGGTGGTACCGAGGCGGGGACGGAGAAGGGAGCCGCCGTGCGGCTGGAGGAGGCAAGGCCTGTGTGCTCTGGGAGTAGGGTCTGCGGGTTAAAGCAGGACCATCTCCCCTTTTCCCCCACCCCCGCAGGAAAGGAGACAGTAGTCACAGCCTGAGAAGATGTCGGGCCAAACCCTCACGGATCGGATCGCCGCAGCTCAGTACAGCGTGACAGGCTCCGCTGTAGCGAGAGCGGTCTGCAAAGCCACCACTCATGAAGTGATGGGCCCCAAGAAAAAGCACCTGGACTGTAAGCATCTCTTTATATAAGTGGGACATGCGCATGGCAGAGGCGCCCCGGGTGCCGGCGGCGCAGCCTGGGCTCGCTGACCGTAATGCTGCAGCCTTCAGAACTCCCAGCGGGGCTGCCGCGGAGCTCGAAATCTCCCACTGTGGAGAGGTCCCCTTGAGTCAGCCCTGAAACCTTGTCTTTGAGCCATTTTTTTCTCTTGTTGACCTCCAAGGTCTTGATGGATGGGGGAAAAATTGTGTATGTATGTACACATACACACACACACACACACACACACACACATATTTAATACCGTGAAGTACCTAGAAATTGTACATTCTGGATTAGGCACTTTTCACCTCTTTTTTTTTTTTTTCTTTTTTCTTTCTCCATACTCTCCTCTAGGTTAGAGGATATCAGGGGTTGCACAGTCATAACAACAACAAAAGATGAATTCATGGAAGGTCAAATTTGTCACCCTACTTGTTTCCTAAATACATTTTGGATACTTTTTAAATAGTGTCATCTTTTTTAGTGTCGCTGATGAGATTTGTGTGTGGGCGTGGGTGTGTGCCTGTGTGTTGTATGTAACCACACCAAACAAGAAAATCCAAGCTTTTGAACGAGAAAATTGCCCTTCATAGATAACGGCGATTTCATTGTACACTTCCTGGCACACTTCTTTGTCCCATTCTCAGAACTGCTGGGCGGAAGACTTCGCCTTGGTCACAAAATGGATGTGCTTTTCCAGCATTTGAGATGGTGTGATTTTTAGGTGAAAACATTGGTTTCATTTTTTTTTCCATATTGGTTATTTGATGGAAAAAGTAATTTGGAATTTACATATTTCTGAAATAAATGTTTTATTTGATTAACAGTAAATCTTCTGTAATTGAAGGGCAAATAGGAACACTTAGAGAAAATCTTTCATCTGCTTTGGGTAGTAAGGCTCCTTATTAAGTAATCCTACATTGGAATGTGTTCTGTAGTAGCTGTTCAGACTTTTTGACCTGCTTAGGATATGTCCTGTTAGGATGTTTCATGGTAAAGATCAGTGTTGGCATGAGAAACACAGGTATAGCCATTTCTCATCTAGCTTCCTTTGACCATTTTCTAGTCTTTTGCTTCAGGCCTTCCCCAGTGGCTGTCTTATTGCTGCTGAGAAAATGACTCCAGTGTTAGAGTTGACTCTAGTCCTATTATCTGTATAAGCAAAATTTGATGACCCTTGCAACTGGACATTGTAAGGGTTACCCAGCCTTGTGAACCTATTGTCTCATAAAATCGAATAACTTTGTTTCTAGAAGCTTGTCTGAAGAAAAAAACACCATTATTTCTTTCCTGAGGGAATTTTTAACATTTGCTGATTATGATAATTATGTGTTATGTATCAGTACAGAATGAGAGAGACCAGGGCATGTAACAGAGGTAGAAATTATAAATGCATGACTAGCTTGTTTCGCTGCAGCATGCTGAATCATTTAGCCATCTTTCCATCAGTTTCCCTAACTCTGGAAAGATGATTCATGTCTTAAAGGTATGGGTCAGTCTAGTAAACCTTCATAATGAAAACGCTCTAAGTTACGGATTTGCTAAATGCTATGAACATGATTGATCAATATATCAATACATTTCAGAGTACATTTGTCATTCCATTAAAACTGACTTTTCCGTGTTTAAGTATGTAGGCACCTTAGTCTTTTTGATCTGGAAGAGTCTCTTTAAAATTTTCAAGGTGGGAGGCTTTCTGTATCTGTAGTATATGTTCATGACTGGGGTGATTTTGAAGACATGAAACATGGTGGGATTCCATAGTTAAAGAAAGTAGCTGTCTACGGCCATACCACCCTGAACACGCCCGATCTCGTCTGATCTCGGAAGCTAAGGAGGGTCAGGCCTGGTTAGTACTTGGATGGGAGAAAGTAGCTGAAGTACGAATTGGTATTGAATTAGTAATATGAGGAATCATACAAGCTAAACGTTTATTGAGCAGTTACTATATGCCAGAGACTGGGCTTTACATTTCTAATTTATCACTGCTTTACAGGTTCATGGAGAATAATTAACTTTCATTGCTTTTAACCACTATGCTTAACTGCCATTTGTGGTTTATTAAGTAATATTCTCTTTGGGGGTGGGGGAGGAAGCATATGCACCTGAATGGTCTCATCTTCAAAGCACTCATCCCGTTTGCAGGTCATTGTGTGAAATTGAGCATCCCAACCAACTCTCATTGCCGTCTCTATGATGTTCATGAATTTTTTTTAAATTCTGTCATTTTAAAAAAATGAGCAAAAAGCTAAGTACTGAGGAATATTTGTTTTTCTTTTTAACATTTTACTTTTCCACTAAGTCATAAAATAAATTATATTCAGTTAAAACTAACCTTAGAGTAGACTTTGGGAAGATAGGTATCACATTATTGATATGTTCTATTTTAAGAAAAGGTGATATGGGAAATCTGAGTATATAAATAATGTTATATTTATATGCATTGTGAGAGGGCATCTTCACTCAGAATTCTTTGTGCAATTCTTATTAAATAACAGTAGACTACCTTAAGAATTTATTCACAGGTTTTCAGTAACATACCAGTTATAAAAGTGAGTCATACCTGTTATTAAAACATGGAAGCACATAAGTAAGTTTCCCTATAGATACTGAAGCAGTCTCAAGTAGTTAGTGTTTTAATTTTGATACTATTAATTACTAATTGGGAGGCAAAGAGCACAGAATGTAGAGTTGTAGGGTTTGAAACCAAAGAATTTTATAATTAGTTTGATTTGTGTGTAGCTTTTTAGTTTGGAGTTTGGACTCAAAGATTATAAGAATAGAGTTTATGTTTCTGTGATTTTTTTTTTCTTAGATATAGGGTTAATTGAACAAGCTCTAAATCTTTATGAAAATCATATTTAGTGTCACTTAAAGTACTGGTTTAAAAGATAATTTTTTTCTCTTTAGGTTAATAAACCAAGAAAAATAATGTTAATTATGGTGATTTATAAAATGATGCTTAGTAGTACATGGTTTATGCATTTGAAGAAATTATTTAACATCTGAGGCAGAATTATTATGGTGATAAGGTGGAGATAAAGAAACTTTAGACATATTTTCCAGATTTTTTTCTTTTTTCCTTTTTTTTCCCCAGTAACAGTATGTTTCTTCAAGGAAAAAAGTATTCAGAAAAGCTCATTATAATCTGCATTTATACAGGATCCAGCAGAAGTAATGCCCTAAAATGTCATGTAGTGTGCTTGAGTGTGATATTGTTATGTTACAGAATTACATGCTTATGATTTTGTAATAAAAGATTTGGTATAGATAACCATCTCATAAAAAAGGGGCATTATTTGTGCTTGACTCTGTATATTAAATGTAAAGGTTATGATTAACTTTTATAATCTAAATAAGGATTACATATTTTAAGGTACTTTTGGATTATATAAAACTTTTATTCCATACTCCATACTACTATAATAGTGTTGCCCTGTGCTTATGAAAGTTAAACACCTAATCAATGTTAGTTTGACAGTTTTCCTGGGTCCATCTGTACATCCTCACTTCCTTTCCCTTGTAACTTTGTGTACTTACCTGACAGTACATAAAACATCCAGGACTCTGCAAGTATTTGCCTTCTTGGTTTCAAGTTGTTTTATATTTCAGTTGCTTTTCTCTTTCTATCTTATAGTTGATGGCCTAGGTCCTAAAGGATAGCTCAAGTCAAATTATAAACTAACAAGATCCAGTAAAGCACCCAGTACCTACCCAAATGCAGTATCAAGGTTAAAGAACAACAGCAAGAAAAATAAATGGAGTTAGCCAAAAGTAACACTTGCAGAGGGAAAATTTGGAAAGTTTCATAGCCCTAGTATGAGATTCATCTTGGTTAGTAGCTCTTAGGAACAATAGGCTATGTTGTTAAAATACTCTGTTTAAGATAATCAAAATTCAAACTTAGACATTACTATTAACATCAAACCAAACCTTATGAAAAGCTAAATTGATTATATCGGTAATCTTTTTTTGGTATTCCAAACCTCTTGAGGATTTTTAATAATAAGGTTGTCCCACATAATAAGCAAGTGGTTCAAGTTCTGAATCTTAGGTTTGAGAGATAATTTCATTTTATACATGATTCTTTTCCTCTCATATTAACAAAAAATAAGATTGTATTTCTTATGAGAATATCTGATAAAGGTAGGGTGACATATGTTCTGTGTTTTGATTCAAGGCAGATATTGGCAAAATACCACAAAATTCCTGCTGCTTTAATTCTATTCATAAAATATCTGCTAATAACTTAAAAATGTGAGTAAACATGAAATGAACATTTAAGCCTAAAAGTTCATGTGCTTTACATAAGCTTGCTTGGTATATATAATACAGATTTTGATTTACAGAAATGCCATTTGCACATGAATTCAATTAATACCATATCTATATTTGTGATAACTTATAGAGCTTTCTGTGGTGCTATGATCCAAAAAGTAAGTGAAGTTTGTTAAATAAAATTATTTGGAACAATGTATAAAAGTTTACTGAACACTAGGACAGCTTTCCATATGAGATACTAGCTTGCTGTAAATGTAATTTACTTTGATTCCAAATATTCTCATTTAACTATTTATTGTCTAAATATACCCTTCCTTTTTATTCATATATCAAGGCATACTGTGTTCCTCCTCTTGATTTCATCAGAAGACCCAGCCTAAGTGTGAAAATGGTGTAGGACAATCTGTATTATTTTTTAGGCATTCAAGAAGAGATGAGGAAAATACATTGCTGAAAAACTTTCAAGTCAGTTATCATTATATTATAAATCTGTAAGACGTCCATTCTGCATGATCCTGTGATGGTTTCAGACAATGCTCAGCATCCCAAGAGGGGAGGGGAAGAGACCGAGTGAGATTTAGGGGTTGGCAGGAGCCAGGGAAGCAGAGGAGCGACAAAGAGTCTTAGGCGATAGTAGGAAATGACTTAAAATAATGACTTAAAATAATTAAGCAGGCTTTTTATCAGCCAATGGAATGGTAAGGATTTCTTTCTGAATCGTTTTACTTCCTCATTTTCAGAGAAATCTTTTTTATGGTATAATGTTAAATATATTTGGGACACGTTAGATATCCTCCCTTTGGCAATCAGTGTTGGTTAGCAGATGTTTTCTTGAAACCAGTATAAAATTGTTAACTCAAATTGATTTTTTAAAAGTTGCTCTAGCCTGAATTTTTAAAATATTGTGTGTGTGTGTGTGTGTGTGTATATATACACACACACACACACATATAAAGTTATATGTGTAATAGGTAAGTTTATATCCCAGTTGCCATATTAGCTTGCAGCATTTTAAATTAAAATCTAGATTTTTGGTACATTGCCATGTTAGTTTTAATGTTTAATAAATGTCCTCTGAAGTCTTATTTGTAATTTAATCTGGGCACTTAGTTGCCATGGATCGCTCTCTTAGCTTTTCACAAATAAATCTTCTTTAATGATCTTATTTCCTCTCTTCAAATTGATTGATGCTAGGATCGAGTGTTCTTTGGAGCTTATCTTGGTTTCAATAATTTGGTGAAGGGGGTCAGAAGTGACATATAACCCTATTCGCTCAGGGCCAGGGATGCTTTCCTTACAGCGTTGTATTTTAGGTGACTCAACTCCTGAGCCAGCAGCTACTGAAAGAGCCTTCAAGTATAGTCATAGTGCAGTTAAATAATTCGAAAAGCCATGTTTCTTGCCATTAGAAATATTGTAAATTCCTTGCTCTTTACAGAGGAATATATTGTTTACTTGTGAGTTGGCTGCTTTTGCTTAGGTGTATATGTTATGTGCTTTATCTTCTGTTCTCATAAAAGGGAGAATAGTTGACTCACATACCCAGTGTCAATTGCATGATGACCTGTAAGTAAGAAATGATAGAGTCTTAGAGCACAAACCAGAGAGAATTGTACCCGGGAGCACACAGCCTTCTTATAGCTGTTTTTCTGCTCACCTAAGTGTGTGAGGATCCCCCCTGCCCCTGCCCTCCATGTGTCCACAAGGTTTCTCTCTTATGCATGTTTCAGAAGGATCCAGTATCTACTAAAGGATTTTGTGATGTGCTATTTCTGGCTCCTTGGGACAAAGGGAATCTGAATCTTTGCCTGCTTTGTGTGGTTTTGCTTTTTTGGCTTGGTCATTTGATTATTTTCCTAGAGTTAGCATTTTTATTTTCAATTATAATTCTCCTTTTTCCTTTATCATTTATTCTCTGTCATCTGTGTATTAACATCTCCTTCTACCTCTCTTATAAACATTTTCATGTCTCTCCATTTTAAACAAATGAAATCACTTACTTACAACTCGGCTTGGACTCTGTGACCCCTTCCAGCAGCCAACCTGTCACCCCTTGCTTCTCTTTCACAACCAAACTTCTTAAAACAGTACTTCACCATTCCAAAGGAAGGAAACACAACTCTACCCCTCTTTGGATATTGTGTCTTTTATTGGCTTAATTCAAACATTAGAATTGCTGTTAGGTACTAGGTGTTACCCACCCAAATGCCTAAACCACTAACCTGAGAGGTATCCCTCATCTCACATCCAGTGGGTTATTAATTATTAAAAACTCTCTAAAATCTCCTTCTTTAAATGTCATCTCCCTTCATTTAGATCAGTATTAAATCTCATCTGTAAAATGAAGATTAATAATAGTACCAACCTCACTTTTGGAAAAAACATCAGTTATTACTACCACTACTCTCAGTAACCATTACTAGTACAATTTGTGTTTTTACTACTATTGCTACTGCTAGTGCCATTAATGCTACTACAACCACCATAACAACTGTTACATAATCCTTAGTGATTTGCCCTTATCACTTCTCCATGCTTGGTTTTTTGCACCCTCCTTTCAGTTACTTAAGTTTATACTTTAATTCCAACTTTCCCCTTCAACAGTTTGGAAGCTATGTATATTCTTTCTGTTCTTTAGTACCCTTAGTTTTGAATATGCATACTTAAAGTCTAAAGTATTTGATTGGTATCTTCTTTTTCTCCCAAAGAAAAGAAATTTGGAAACTTTTAATTCCATCACCAACTTCTTACTTACAAGCTATCACTGTCCAGTGTTTTAATTCTACCATGGTTTTTAAGCCCTAAAACTAGACATTGTTATTCAAGACAGGCAGTGTTGATTTAGTTATATCCATCTTGACTTCTTTGCTCACCATTCCTTCATTATCTCTAAGATTTCTTGTTTTTCTTTATTTTTAAATTTATTTTTAAATTATAGTTGACTACAATATTATATTATTTTCAGGTGTACAGCATAGTGATTAAACATTTAGCGAACTTAGGAAGTGATCACTTCAGTAACTCTAGTACCCATCTGGCACCATGCATAGTTATTACAATATTATTGACTATATTCCCTATGCTATACATGCAACACCCCTGTGACTATTTTTATAACTGGAAATGTATACTTCTTAATCCCTTTCATTTCTTTCACCTATCCCCCACTCCCTTCTGGTGACCATCAATTTATTCTGTATATCTATGAGTTTGTTTTGTTTTTCATTTATTTTGTTTTTAAATTTAAGTGAAATCATATGGTATTTGTCTTCTCTGCCTGACATATTTCACTTAGCATAATACCCTCTAGGTTCAACCATGTTGTCACAAATAGCAAGACTTCATTCTTTTTTATGGCTAATGTTCCATTGTATATATGTACCACATCTGCTTTATCCGTATATCTAGTGATGGACACTTAGGTTGTTCCCATGTATTTAGTTTCGTCTTATTATTGTGGTGACATAATTTATAACTTTTGCTTAACTTTCATCACTGAAATCATAGAATTTTATAAATTAGTCTTAACTATTAAAAATCAGGAGCGAAAAGAAAAAATAACCCCCCCAAATCACCATCTATAGTAAGTATATCTAAGTATGTTAATAAACCCATACTTCACTGGGTTTATTTGTTAGTCTGTTAACACCAAATTAAAAAACTGAAGTTATTAAAACTTAGGTTAAGAAAATATCCAAGTGAATAATTTTACCTTTCTCCTGTTCTTTCCACGTTACCATCCTCTGTAATTCTTCTCAAGATAAATATTAAAAATATGTCAGAAAGATTCTATTGATGCTTCCTTAAGACCTGAAATGAAATTTTAAAAAACTTCCTGTAAGCTCCCTATCAACTTGATTAGCATCAAATTGTGCAGCTTACCGCCATCATCTAGCTAAATAATTCAGTTAGACCTTGGCTTAATGAAATGTTGTTCTTGTTGTCTCTCTAATGCAGCAAAGTTGTAGTATATTCATGTGTTTCTGGTCTCTTCTTTAAGTATTTTAGCATTTAACTGTCTGGTTGTGGCTGTCCTTGATGAGCACGACTGTAGCCCTGGAAGGCTCACTGGAAGGCTGATTTGAGGCCGTGCTGACAGGCTGGACTCGAACACAGCATCTCCTCGTGGCTTTGTGATTTTCCATTCTGTTTTTCCCACAAGAGTTCTCATTCTAGTTCCAAAGGAATCATTTAATTTTTAGTTAATTATATTTTATTGCATTTTGTGAAGAACCATATGCTCTTAGTAACAATCTGTCAAGGATCTGTTCTATCTATCTATCTCAGTGGAATGGAGATTTGACTTTGGTCCTCCTTGTTCATGGATTATACTAATCATTTCATTCAGCATAACTCGGAAGTGTTTCTGAGAATGCTACCTATGCCATTGGTTGAATTCAGCATTTTTCAGATGGGAAAAGAAGAATGTAGGGCACTCGCTTGGTGGCGATATAGATGGGCACGAGTATTTGGCAGGTGGATTGGTAATATTAATCAGAACTCTTGAAAATCCTTTGATCCAGCAATTTGATTGCTATAAATTTATCTCAGATGAATGAAAAAATAGAGAAAAATATGCATTCAAGGATGCTTGCTGCAGCAATACACAACATGTGAGTACAAAATTGAATACAACTAAATAGTTTATTAAAAAATGATGTTCCCAGACCATAACATACTGGGCAACCTTGAAAAATGAGATTCTTAAAGTATATTTGACATGGAAAGACAAGTTAGGAGATATGATCTGGTTTTGATTTTTTTTTTAAGTATGTACGTGTCCATCATATATGAGGGCTGTCCAGAAAGTATCCAGTCATGTAATATGAAAGATAGAGGCATTTATGCCTCGATTTTTTCCAGACGTAATTTTGGTAGAATATGCCCATATCTTGTCTACAAGTTGAAGGATTTTTACTTTCTACTTTATACCCATATTAATCATGACTGTCTTGATTGCTGATTGTAGAAATATAGATCAAACTAGGTTGGGCCAAAAGATCATTTTGACCCTTGTAAGCAGTCTAAGGGAAAGACAGGAATGGAGCTGGCCCTTGTTCAGGATTCTCCCTCTACCTCCTCTTTCTCTCACCTCCCTTTCACACAATGGCGATGGGGCACCTGCTTCATTCTCACAAACTAACTTTCTCAATGAGTTTGGAAATGTGGTGCACTAAAACTCCCAAGCTCACACCACAGCTTCACCAAGAAAAAGGGGCTCTCCTCCTACAGTTAGAGTTTTACAAAATCATAGGGAAGAGTTTTGATTTGCTTTGCTTAGGTCATGGTTTACCTATGTGAGTGAGTGTGTGGCATGCTACTATGATGGTCAGTCTCAACCAGAACTGCCTAGTTGGGAATCCCAAGAGATAGTGGCCTGATACAAATTTTGTTTCTTGCTCACATCACAGTCTTTTGTGGATTGCTTGCTCCATCTAAGGATTCTATCACCTAGGGTTTCAAAGTTCTCCACTGGATTCTATGTACCTGTCTGACAGAGGAAGACAGAAAGGAAGTACGCCAGATCCTCAAAAAACATCATTTCTTTCAACTGTTTCATTATAACACTGATGAGATGTGGTAGGAACTTAACTCTTGCTTATAACTGTGGTAAAATTGGTTTCATTATGTGTCATTTTGCTTAAAATTGCAGAATCTATTTATGATGGTAAGTGAGGACTTACTGTATTGTAGAGAAAGATTTAGGTCAGGGACTAGACATCATTTCACCTGCATTCCATTGGCTGGAATTGAGTGGGATCTCCAAATTGCAAGTGAAGGTAGGAAATGAAGTCTAACTGTGAGTTCAGAAGCAAGTGAACACATAACATCTATTTCATCATGTCCATGAAAAAAATTGGATTGTGGTTTGTCACTAATATATTAAATACACTTACTTTGTGCCACTGAGCTTGTCAGAGATTTCACTCCCCAAATAATATGGTCACTAATATCTAGCAATACGTTAGCCATTGTTAACTTTTTTTCTTTGAGGCCAGATGATTCAGGAAGTGGATGACTAGTGGCTGGCCAGTGGCTTCACCGTATATCCCTCCATCCTTGGCAGACAGTGCAGGTTGATCCTCGTGCTCTTTCCTTCAAAGCTTTCATTTGGCCTTCAAGTGAATCCATCTACAGTGCTTTCGATTTCTACTGTCAATCAGAGGTGGCACTTACGATGAAACAGATTTCCCATAACTTGGCTAGGCAATTTATCCATACCAGATACCAATGCAAAGCACTCACTGTCTAGGATTTACCTAGACACCAAGAACTGCCATTAAACTTGGATAGATCCAAGCCCAGGATTCATCTGCCAGCAACCTTATCTTTAAAAGCTAGTAACTCATTGATTTGTGTGGTTAGGCTATGGGCAGTTCTTCCTTGGTCGGTTTGATAGCAAAAGGGTAATTTTATATTTTGCATTTAATGGAGACATTTATAGCTATCATGAGACATGGAAAGGATGTTTCAATTTTTTTTTTTAAATCTAACTTTTCTTCAAGGCATCAAATTTGATATTAATCCGATGTCTTGAAATATAAGTTACACAAAGCTTATTTGAATTTTAGTACCAAGAAATTTTCTTCTAGTTGCTACTCAGGTACCTGCATGAATATTGTTTCTTTTTTATTGTAAGATGATTCTTGAGTCACTTGTTTGATGTATAATACCTTAGCAGTCTGTCTTCTGTAAGATTTTAGTGAACTAAAATAAAGGGGTTCTGTAAGGGTGGAAGAAAGGCTGACACATTGTGCTTGGCACATGTGTGCGTTCAGTTGCTGTTATTCCCTGTGAGTTAAATACTCTTCACCGTACTTCAAAACGAGGCTCAAAGAGGGCTAGGGGCCATCCAAGATCCCACAACCAGTAGTGGAGGAGCCAGGATTTCATCAAGGCCTTTAACTGCAAGACATTTTCTTTTTTTATATATATCATGTTTTTTGCTTGCTGTCTGTGTATCTAGCTAGTGTCACAAGTTTCAATGATCCAAAACAATACCAGTTAAAACAGGATATGATTTAGGGAATAAGAAAACAGGAAGAGATCCATATGCAGTTCATTAGCTAATTAGCTAGATGGGCAAAACCCGTGCAAAGGCCCTCTGTCTAATGGGGGAATAGTGGAGAGGGTGAATGTAAATGACTCTTCTGAGTCACTCTCACCCTCATCAGTCACATCTTTTGATGATTTGCTAGTGAGGGCTTTATTTTAGCGTGCTTTTTAAGAAGGACTTTGGGAGGTGGGAAAAGGTACAGCAGTAGGAATACTGATTTGTGATCAGAGGACCTAGTGTAATTCTAGGCGCTATTGTTTTCTGGCGGTGATCTTGGACCAATTAACTCAGTCTCTTTTCTAAGGTATCATGGGATTATGGTAACATTTGAATGAACAAATTTGTTAAAAACAGAAATAACAACAACAAACTTTATAAATACTGTTATTGGAGGAAAAAACCTTTTGGGCCCCAACAGTTATCTTTCTAGGTAGCTTTCAGGTACTATATGCAGCAATAATACGCAAATTGAACCCAGCCTCACCTGCTCTGTGCTTATCGTTGGCATATGCTTAAAAGATGAATAGTTTATTCCTAGAAGAATGAAAACATGGGACAATTAAACTCTCACTTTATGGGTTCATGATCTTGTTCTGTTGGCAAATGTTAACACTAATTATCAAAATATAAGTATAACCTGTGTTTGAGTAAAATCATGTAAAATAGATTATTGAGTCTTGGTAAATAGATTTAGACAACATTTTTTAGATGTTAAACTTTTCAAATATAGAGTCTTTAAGTAAAGGAGGGTTATTGCTTCTTTAAAAAAAGCAATGGTAGTCATCCACTGAAATGTTTGAGACATATAGGCAGTGATAAAACCAAAAAATGTGGAGTGACTGTTGTTGGGCCTAGATTCTGTATGGTTATGATTTTATGCTATTCTCAGGTGATAGTTGAAGACATGAACAGAAATGAAGAGACACTAATGTATTGTTTTTTATTAAACATTAGTGAATTGTCCTTGAGGAAAGATTTTTTAAATATTTAGGAAAAACTCAACTGATAACAAAATTGATTTAAAAATGAGATCCGTTTCATAGTGAATCTCAATTTACATTGTAGTATATACTACTAGTGAAATATGCTTGAAGTACTTTTGCATTTTTAGTACTAGTAGAAAGGTGAACAAAATTTAGTAGAACTGAGTAACAACACTTAGTCAATAGATAATGTTAAGGATACTGATGTTCATTGAAGACATTTTGAAAAAATTGTTAGCTGGATTATTGAATCATTTTAAATTTTACATGTAAGAATTTATTTAGTCCTTACAGCTAGCAGTAAGCTATGTAGTTATGGTTAAGAATTCATAACATTAATAAACTAATTGACCAGGTATAATACAACTTTAGTGAGGTTTATAATTCATAGATCTTGTTAAAATCTTATGTAGGTCATAATTATGAGCTCTTTTATTTTTAAACTATTTGTGTGTTTTTTGTTATGTATTTCTTAAAATTGCTAAAGTTGGCCAGCTTCTGTTAAAAGTGTGAAAAGGGCAAACATTTACCTTGTCTTTGGAGTACCAATTTTGAGTTAAACTTTTAATCTTAAAAACCCAAGAATCAATTATCAGTAGTAGATCATTAGAGTTGAGATGAATAATGAAATATTAGCAACTTCTGCATCATAATATGATTCATTATATATATCAAATCTTGGTTCTTTTATATAAAACTGTTAATGTTGTTTAAGTAATTTTCTTTATATGCTATGAAAGATCTTAGAAATGCTAGTGCCTTCCCCACAGTAATTTAGTAATTAATTTTGGACTGTAGTTAATAAGGGAACCAAACTAAGATTACCCAATTCATTTTTCTTATAGTGTGTAGCAGAAGAAATAAAATTGAAGAATTTTAGGGCGTGAGATAGAACAGCCAAAATAGCCGAAGTTACAAGACTTAACCTGCCTTTCTTGAGCTAAAGATTTGTTATTCTTGTTTCCAGACTTACTCCTATGAAAAATACATAGTGTCCTGTACTGTCAGCCTTCTCTTTCCATGTAGGTATGTCAGTTGGTATAGATGTAACAAGTAAACAGAACATGTTCAGTGTATCTATTGTGTTAGCAGAGAATTAAGTATTTTATTATTAATGTGTGACTGAGCTGAATTGTGTTTTCTCAGACCTACAATCCTTTCAACAAGTGCTTCATAACTAATTTGGAGATTGCAAAATATGTTTTAATCTCTTCTTGAGTTATATAGCAAAAGAAGGATAATGAGATCACAGATTTCTTAAAAAGCTGTGTTAATCGAGAGGTACTCCAGGACTCTGTTACATTTTACTTGAATCACAATATTATTCATTCTTCAAGAAGAGATTTGATCATCAGTGGTATTAGGAAAGTACTCCCTGGAAATATTAAAACACTCAAATTAAGTTATTGCTGTATGTCCATAATCTTTAGGAAAAACTGTAGTGTATGATCCTCCCATTTATCCTTATGTTCAGGAAAGCTTACTTGAGAGATTAATATAAAAAATAGAATGTTTTATTATTTTGAGTTTTTTATATTACTCATAATGCAAAGAAAATTTTAAGTAACTGTTTAGAGGGAAATTGTTAAGATTAATAAAAATTCTTAACATATAAAATGAAAATAAGGTAATGAGATATGGAAAGGAAATAAAAGGGAAAAACTGAAGAAAATTATAGTAAACCACTTAAAACAAAATTTTATAACCTAAAGAACTGGTGGAGAGTTAAATGTCAAAATAGAATGTGTAAGGTAGAAAATAAGGAGCGGTGAGGCAACTGACATGAAGAAATGGGAGGTTTGGAAACAACTATTTAACATGAATTAATAGAAAATTAAAGTGATATTTATATTCATAATTTTTGCAGAATAATATCAAACATTTATAAATTGTTTTCTAAATTTGAGACCTTATTCTTTTCTTTATTATCTTCTCTCTTGAGCTTTGTACTTACATTAAAAGGAGAAGGGAATACCATTGTACTGGAATTGAGTTCATTTTTAGCAGGTTTTTAAAAATATTTATCCCAAAATTACTTGGAAGTTTCCATTTTTTATCACTTGTTTTGTGTTCATTTTTTTCTAGTAATCTACCATGTTTTACCAGTCTCTGTATGAGCAAACTGTATTAAGCTTCATTTGATGGCTATATTCAACAAATGTTTATTGAGGATCATAGAATATTATGCTAGGTGTTGGCTTTCTTGCTCTTACAGTTTTATAATTTGCTATGAGAGCTATGTACCTTCATAGGCAGGATGCAACAAAAGTTGGGCAGCAGGAAGCCTATCTCAGACTTTCTCAATTGAACTTCTTCATCTGAACCACAGAACGCAGAATATGATTTGAGTGACTATTTTCTCAATCCTTTCAATGATGGTATAGAACTAATATCATTCCAGATGCATGAAAGATAAGTTAATTTGTTATATACAATGGCTGCTTTAGGGTATTGGGGAACCCAAGTTGAGAAGGACTGGATTATATGAAACTGTTCATTTCTATCAGTAGAAATACAAAGACCCATCTTTTTTTTTTTAAATCTTGGAGATCTAAATAAATGGGACAAAAGAGCTGAAGAGAAACATAGGAAACAGACACCTCCCTCCCCCTGTCTGTCTCTCTCTCTTTGTGTCTGTCTCTGTCTGGACTATAGGATCTTTAAAAAGCTGTGAGGTGGCATATTGTTCTACAGGGCTTGGAAAGTTGGAAAACTTTATCAGAAACAATTATAGCTGTTGATAAAAATAAAAAAGCAAGTCGTGGACCTGTGGACCTTAAGAGAAAAAGGGGCAGCAGGAGTAGAATAGTTCAGTAGGATTTAGTGGGAACCTGTTATCACTACAGAAATTATTAGGTTGAATTAT
This sequence comes from Lyroderma lyra, assembly GCA_004026885.1. Lineage (NCBI taxonomy): Eukaryota > Metazoa > Chordata > Mammalia > Chiroptera > Megadermatidae > Lyroderma > Lyroderma lyra. The sequence continues at coordinate 82,551 of PVJL010000431.1, forward strand.
GTGAAATTGCTGATATTAAATCATTTTTTCACTCACAAAGATGGTAATTTTGATAATTCAACCAAATACGTTCCTGATTCTAAAAATACTTATAAATTTTTGAATCTTAACTCCTCCAAAAGCTGGAACTGCTCTCCTTGATAATATGTGAGAGTTCCTTTTCTGTAAGTCTTATTTGGTCACAACAGCAAAAGTTGTACATATATGTTCAGGTCTTACAGACTTATTGATGCAACATAGCTATTTGCCCACAACAGAAACCAGAGAAAATATCGGTCACAAGGTGGGACATCTTCCCCAGAGTCCTACTGTAGCCAGACTTCAGATCCTGAGATCTCCAAACTCTTACTCTAGACAAGCAGTTCTCAACAGGGGGCCGTTTTGCCCCGAAGGGGAAATCTAAGTGTATAGAGATGATTTTGACTGTCTTGACTGGGGAAGGGAGGGTGCTACCGGCATCTTGTAGGTAGAGGCCAGGGAATCTGCTCAGCAACCTGCAGTACACCCGTGCACAGGACAGCCCTCCACAACCAAGAGTTATCTGGCTTAAAATGTCAGTACCGCCAGTGCTGAGAAATGTCTAGACTGAGCACCAGGGAACTTGCAAAAACACACAGAGTTGTGTATCGTACTTCTTAGTGGTGAGCATGAAAAGTTTATAAGGAGGTAGGCAGAACTGGGAAGAATAGTTTGGAGAGAATATAATGCAGCAAACCTGATTGCCAAAATATCCTGCATTTGTGAAGCAGCGTATCTGCAGAGCACACTCTGTGCACTTAGACGGGGATAGTTTTAAAGAAGCGTTGGATCACCAAAGAGTGAGTTTTTGGTGGGATGTAACAGTGCCAGGTTTTTTATACCGTTTGAATGAAATGAAATGAAAATTAGAAGATCAGAAATTATAAGAGGGAAGTAGGTACAACAGAAAGTTTGAAAATTTAAAACCTTACTTGAGTCATATAGTTGTTTCTACTACTGTCTTACTAATGTGTATGAAGTCAGTCCTGGGCACATACTGGTACAGGTATGAATGCAAAAATGAATTGTGATATAATAAATTCATTAGCCCTGAGTTTTTAGATTTTGTTGACACACATGAGAGAAGTTTAGCTTTTTCTTTGACACAAATTAGCTGTGTGACCCAGAAGGTAAATACCAGGGTGCCAAAAAAATGTATACCAATTTTAAGTGATGTTATCTATGTATTATATAAATACAGATGGAATATCATTTTGAGCACCTCTTGTAATTGCAAAAGTCAAACACGACTTGTGTTCATCTTTTGTTATTGCTATATATTGAGTATTACAATTTTAATAGTTTTTTCCTTTCTTAAAATGTGTATATGCTTTTTTGACACCCTCTGTATGACTTGAGTTGCTCATAGCTCTGAGAGCTGCAAAGAGATGTTAAGAGGTGTCCTTATAAAGAACTGTTAAGAATGAATAATAATGAAGCATTATGTTAGGCAAAAGATTTAGCTTATCTGTCTGAATGAAAATACAAGTGGACGTGGGTAGTATGTAAGTTTTTGTTGCCAGTTGTGAATACTGAAGCTTTTTAAATCTTAAAAATTGCTTTCCTCTAGAACAATGTTCTGATAAGTAATTTCTCCAGGTATCTCACCAGAGCCTGTATTCATTATAATGTACCTGAACTATAGTGAAGCATATGACTAAGCTACTAAAGAAATTCATCATTGGTACAATATTGTGAGGATAGAAATGACTGAGTTCTAGCCTGAAATATCAGAAAGCTCTTTTCCTCCTGGCCCCCTAAACTGTCGTGGAACTTGGAACTTGATTCTTTTTTGTACTTGTTGGATAAAAGAGAGTAGTGTGGGATAGCCTGTTGGGGCTTCTCAGCTGTGCAGGGCTTGGAGAAAAGGAAGCGATAAACAGAGAGCATGGGGTCTCAGGGGTTGCCTTACTGATTTACCTCTTTGCTGCTGCCACCTGTTAATATCTAAATTTCTGACCACTCTTCAGTTTCTCCCTCTGGCATTCATTCATCAGTAAATATAGTCTCAGAAACTTCTCTAAAGCAAATATAAAACCTTTTCAGTTTTTGTTTCATTTTCTCCCTAGGAATTAAGGTTATCAAAGGGAGACTTTTATATTCTTTTCATTTCACTTAACAATTCTTGTTCTCTCCTTTACTGCAGTAAAGATCAAGTGGTATATATATAACTGAAGTTGTTGTATTCCTGGGAATTTCAGAAAGAAAGTCTTGGGTCTTTTTTGGACATTTTCTTCCTAGGAAGTTCTGTAGTAGAAGGTTCTGAAGAATAAAAACAAGTAAGGCTTTGGGTAAGGCCAAGGAGATTGGATAAAGCTGGGAGGTGTTACCAGGGATTCTTACCTAGGGAAGGAGCAGGAGTAGAAGGCAGATAAGGTCTAGCCCTGTAGCCACCTTGGAGTAAAAAACTGGCTAAGCATTTGGGAGATATCATAGAGATTGGGTTGGAGATACAGCAAAGGAGAGAAGTCCTGACTGTCTGCAGCAGGAGTTGCCAGTTAGGGAGACTCTTTATTTTTAGGGAACATAAGTTTCACATATGTGGGTAGGCAGTTTGATTGGAATAGAAAACTGGTGCCGCATTCCTGCTGCTTGAGTCCTAACTGTGAAACATTGCTTTTCCTCATGGCTCAAGAGCACTTGAAAAGGAGGTATGGCATATAAAGAGTTAACTGAAGATAAAATAGCTCGGTTTTTGTTTTTTGTTTTTTTTTTTCCCTGAGGACAGAATAGGGAATGATGGGCTATGTTTAGAGCATGATGAACTTAGGTTAGATTTTTAAAAAGACATGCAGGGTTGATCAGTGTTGGGATATGGTAAATTTACTAACATGGCCAATTCTTCTCTAGAGACTCCTAAAATGCTGTTTTCAGAGAATTTAAGTGTAAATATAAGCCTATTTTCAGTCCAAGGCTCTATGAAAAATAAAATACTTAAGGCCATCGTGGAAATAGGACGTGAGTAAACTATTACCTGACACACTTGAAGACGTGACATAGGTAGTTGGTCATCGTGTGGCAGTGGCAGGAAATGAGAAACCCAAGCTGCACGTATCTTCTAAAATCTCCCTGGCAACTCAGCTGGCAAGGGCCGTCCTTCCAGCAATTACTGCCAGCTTAGAGAACTGGCTTGAGATTCTTTGTGGATTGCCCAGAGCACCACGATCTTCTGTTTCAGTGGTCAGTTACAAATGTCATCTTCTGTCTCTATAATATTGTATACTGCTTTAGGTATCCTTTTAAAGTTCTCTTTATATAAATTGTCATCTGCTTCTTAAAGCACAGAGTTCTTTTGAGAACCCCATGATAATTTTTAGAATAATGGGAAGGGGGTAAAATATACAAGCAATATAGCATTATGGCTGGTGGGCACACAAGCCGTATGTGATCATTTCTTTTTTCTTTTTTTTTTTTTTTTCTTTTTTGGTTGGTTGGTTCCCTGGCTGGGAATCGAACCCAGGCCGTGGTAGTGAGAGTTCCGAAGCCTAGCCACTACACCACCAGGGAACCCCTCTATATGTGATTATTTCCATCTCATGGATGAAGACACTATGGAAAGCAATCTAATCACTTGTCTAAAGGTTACGTTGTTAATGCCAGAACTAGCTGTATACAGATCCTAAAAGACAGAAAGTAAACTTCCGATTTTGTTCCTAATAGTTTTCTACCACCCTAAAGTGAACTGAAGATGCAGTATTTGGCAACTGGACTACTTATCCCCAATCCCAAGTAACAGTGGGACATGGCCCTGGATTCAGAGTCATGCATGCTGGCAGTTGGGCACTTACTTACAAGGGCAGTTGGTTCCTTAAAGCTCTGTGAGTTGTGACGCTGCATTCGGGAGGCATCATGGTCAGTCTCTCTCCTATTCCAGTTGGTCAAAAGAATCATAGTAAATTTATAACGTTCATTTTGAAAAATGGCTGATGCTTGCATCTCAAAGTGGCCCATGTTTAAGGAACGTTAGGGATATCCTTTACTGTAACACTTAAGTGTTGACATAACTCTGAGGACGTCCTTTTTATGTGTTCTGGACAGTAGTCATACCTTTGAATGTAGCTCGAACATTACACAGTGTATGGGGCGCCTTGTGGTTGGGAGTGAAGTCTAAGAAGGAAATGACAAAGTAGGTGGAAGTGGGCAAAAGAGAAATAAGCACTTTACTACGAGCACACAACTCATTTTCACTGCTTCTCTTTCCCAAAGGGTGTAATAGGCAGTTTATCCAATTGTTCAAGTGCTACAAGCTTATTATTTCTTGATTCTTCTCTGTAACTCAGGCCTCCCATCAAATCTATTAGCTAGGCCTGTTGGCTCTACCTTTGAAATATCCAGAATCCTACCATTTCTTTTTCTGCTTCTGCCCCTGTTGACACACTTATACAAACTCATTATCACCTCTCACCAGAACTATGAAAATAATCTTCTTTGTCTCCCTGAACTCCACTCCCCACACCCAGTTTGTTCTTCCCATAGCCACCATAGTAATTCTTCAGAATATAAATTGGGTCATGTCATTCCCCTGATCAGAACCTTCAAACAACTTCTCATTGCATTTTAATGAAATACTGCTTCCCTCCTGTGACCTATAATGCATTGAGTTATCTGGTCCTGGTACTCTTTCTGCCACTTTCTCCCTTTTGTTGTTCTCCATGACTTTCTTGCTGCTTCCTGAACCCATCAGGCATGTTCTCACCTCAGGACTTTTGCGTTTTCTGTTTGCAGCTGCATGGAACATTCCTTCACAAGATGACTGAATGGCTGACTCCTTCACTGCATTTGGGTCTCGTTAAATGTCATTTCCTTGGGAAGTCTTTTCCAATCACTCTGTCTGAAAAAGTACTCACTATAACTCTATCCCCTTACTTTATTTCTCATCCATTACTTATTCCTGCCTCACATTGTATATCTAGGTCTTTGCCTGTGTCATCCATTAGAAAGTAAAATCTGTGAAGGCAAGTGATGTCTGTTTTATTAACTACTATATCTGTGACTGGTAGAATAGGTCCTGATACATGATAAGCACTCAGTAAATATTTGTTAACCAATGAATTGATTAATTAACAAAGTATGCCATCTTATTTGATATACGTAGACAAAAGATGGTTCTAATTATAATTGTGTGTTTGTAGCTCTCCCTTTTAATGTATACTATCTGCATTATAATATATGAGGGCTGTCCAGAAAAAATCCAGCCATTGAATGCCTCTATTTTTCATACAAGGTCTGACAAGTTCATGAACTCAATCTAGAAAAAATGCCCCATACCTCATTGCTGAATATCACTATGATCAACTTCACAGTACTCCCCTTAAAAAACTATGCACCAACACCAGCTTCTTGTCCACCCTCAGAGCAATTTTGGAACTCTTTTTCTGGAATGGCCATCAGAGCTGTCATCGTCTTACCCTTGATGTTCTCAATGTCATCAAAGTGTCTTCCTTTCAATATTTCCTTTATCTTTGGGTAAAGAAAAAAGTCACTGGGGGCCAGATCAGGGGAGTAGGGAGGGTGTTCCAATACAGTTACTTGTGTACTGGCTAAAAACTCTCTCCCAGCCAGTGCCAAGTGAGCGGGTGCATTGTTGTGATGCAAGAGCCATGAGTTGTTGGCAAAAAAGTTCAGGTCGTTTTCATCTAACTTTCTCATACAGCCTCTTCAGCATTTCCAGACAGTAAATTTGGTTGATTGTTTGTCCACTAGGTATAAATTCATAATGAACAATCCCTCTAATATCAGAAAAGGTTAACAACATTATTTTGACTCTTAATTTGAACTGATAGAAATTTTTTGGTTGTGGAGAGTTGGCTGACTTCCATTGTGCACTTTGATGCTTTGTTTCAGGGTTGTGTTGGTACACCCATGGTTCATCACCAGTGATAACATGACCCAAAACATCATCTTGCCTCTCCAGAAGTTCTTCGCAAACTTGGACTGTCCTTTGCTTTTGTTCATCAGTGAACTCCTTCGGGACCATTTTTGCACACACCTTTCTCATGCCAAGATTTTCAGTTAAGATTTTCCTGTTTCTCTATGGATGTTTACTTGGTTTTCTATGTTTCTCACAGTCAGCCAACAATTTTGATACATAATGGGACAAATTTTTGCAATGTTTTTGCCAGTTCTTCTCATTACTGGTTGCCCTGACCTCTCTTCCCTCAGAAAAATGTTTAATTTATTTGTACACTGCTGTTTATTTCATGGCATTATCTCCATAAACTTGGACTAACACATTTCTGATTTCACTTCCTCTCTTGCCCTGTTTAACAAGAAATTTAATGTTTGTTGCTCTAATTCAAGCTGCAACATTCTCGTGACTGCATAGAAAAACACACAACAATACTGAATGCCACTCAGGGAGACACTGGCCACACATCAACACATACACAGCTGTAAGACACAGGTATACCAAGGTTATAAAACCTTGCTGAGTTGTTTGTATAGTGCTGCCAACATAAGTGCACTGTGGCAAGTTCAAGAACTTAATTGTCAGACCTTTTATTACATGGCTAGATAGTTTTCAGACAGCCCTAGTATATCTCCATATATTCATACTGCAACCACAGTATGTAGCACAGAGCCTGATATGCTGTAAGGGATGGATATAGTGATGAGGGTTAGTGCCAGTACTTTGATGTCCTTCCCTTATAATGTATCAGGCTCTGTGCTAGATAGTTTGCTTTTGTTACCCACTTTAATACAACAGTTTTCACAAGGTGCCATTATTATCCCCATCATAGAATGCAGAAATGTAGGTTAAAAGGGGCAACTTTGCTCAAGATCAGACAGTTATTAAGTAATAGGTTGTAATTAAACTGTGTCTGATCTGGCTTCAAAGCCTTAACTGAATGACTTGAATCTGCCATAATCCTATAGGGGAACAAAGAGTATAAAAAAGGGATTTTGTGGTAAATATATATTTCTACAAAGGACTACAAAAAAATTACAGATTATACGTGTTTTTTTAAAATTCACATGTACTAATATAAAAACACAAGTCACCATATATTTGACCACATTTACCCTCTATTACTTCCCTTACCTTGTGGTAACCACTGAACTGTTGTCTGTGTCTATGAGTTTTTGTTTGTTTGTCTTGTTTGTTTGTTGCTTTCACTTTTATATCCTACATATGAGGGAACTCATGTGGCTCTTGACTTTTTCTGTCTGCTTATTTCACTTAGCATAATTATCTCAAGATCCATCCCTGTTGTCACTAATGGCAGTATTTCATCTTTTCTTAGGCTGAGTAATATTTGATTGTATGTATGTACCACAGCTTCTTTATCCAGGCATCTATTGAAGGGCACTTTGGTTGTTTCCATGTCTTGGCCCTGTGACTAATGCTGCAATTAAACATAGGGGTACATATATCTTTATGGATAAATACTTTCAGATATTTTGGATAGATGTGCAGAAGAGGGATTGCTAGGTTGTATGGTAATTCTATTCTTAATTCTCTTGAGAAACTCCGTACTGTTTTTCATAATGGCTGTACTGATTTGCACTCCTACCAGCAGTGTATGAGGCTTCCTTTTTCTCCACAGCCTCTCCAACATTATTATTTGTCTTGTTGAAAATAGTCATTCTTATGAGTGTGAGGTGGTATCTCATTGTGGTTTTGATTTGCTTTTCACTAATAGCTAGTGAAGTTGAGCATCGCTTTGTAGTATAATTTGAATTCAATTAGTGTGATACCTCCATCTTGTTCTTTTTTCTCAGGAATGCTTTAGCTATTCTGGGTGTTTTGTGATTCCATACAAATCTGATGATATTTTGTTCTATTTCTTTGAAAAATATTATTGGGATTTTTTTGGGGATTGCATTAAATTTACATATTGCTCTGGGTAAAACAGTCATTCCAATCCATGAACACAGAATATCTTTCCATTTTTTGTGTGTGTCTTCTTTAGTTTCTTTTAATAATGTCTTGTAGTTTTCACTGTATAGGTTGTCATATCCTTTGTTAAGTTTATTCTTAGGTATTTTATTCTTTTTGTTGAATTAGATCTCCTACAGCTACTTCCAGTGTATCATGTCCATAGTAGTTTATATAATATCTCCTTGGAAAAAACAACTTTCCTCCTATTTCAGTAAAAAGCATTTATTGGACCCCAAACCAGAAACCTTGAGTTGTTCAGGATCCCTTTTCCTTTCATCTCTTAATACCCATATACTCACCTGCAAATCCTGTCAGGTATACCTCCTAAATATCTTTCTGCTCCATTCATTATTTCTCCCATCTATCTCCACTGCTATTCATTAGTTTAGTTTCACCTCATCTCTGACTCTCAACTGAATTTTCTAACTTACCATTTTTCTATCTTCCAGTATCTCTAGGTAAGGATAAATATTCCTCATCCTATGCCTCTGCTTTCTTTTTAGATAGTATTTAGTATTTGTGGAATAATGTGGTGACTGTAAAAGTGAAATCTTATTAGTATAATACTTCTCCAGTAGGTCCCCGTAGTCCGTGGGGTAAAGTCCAAACTCTTTAATGTCATGTGTGTGATCCCTCTCTGGCCCTTCCCTAGTTCTTAAGTTTTCCCCACCACCTGTTCACACGTAGTTCCCAGACAACTGCGTTTCTCCAAGGACACAACACTTCATATGGCACTTTGCACATTTACTAAAAATGTACTTCTTACTCCTCTCCCATGTCATAGCTGATATTAGTGTCTTCCCATGGAGTCCTTCAGAATAACCCATGATGTTTATCTGGGGAGCCTACTTTTTTCCAACCATTTGCAATCCTTATAATAGCCCTAAAAGGTAGAAATTATTACCCCCATTTAAAAGTTGAGGGCTCAAGTCAAAGAGACTTTAAGTAATTTGCCTAGAGGCACACATCTAGACAGGGACTAAGCTGGGCTCTGGACCAGGGCTCTTTCTGCTCTATTATGCTGCCCCTCTTTACTCATCTCTTACAGGGCTTTCTCTATTATCTGAACATGTATTTGTCTCATCCGACCAGCAATACATTTCTGTGTCTCCAAAGCCCAGTTCAATAAATAGAAGAATTTACAACTAACAAAATTTCAAGTACAAAATTAGTCCCATGATAGAGTCTCAGAAAACAATGTTGTAACGTAGTGATTCTTTTTCAAATAACTTTATATTTTGAGCTAAAATATGGATTTTGTGCATGTTGCTCAGCAAATGTTTATTGTGCATAGGTCTCTATGAAGTGCTTCACAGGAAGCAGACATTGGTATGACTGTTTTCATTTTCCGGGAGCTTTGGTATGGTAGGAACTTATGACAGATACACATCTAATCTGACCATCCAGCAAGAACAAAATGCCTCAGGTTTTAAAACAGAGGAGGGTCATATGGGGCTGCATTTAAAAGAAACCAGGAAAGATTTTTGGAAGGATGGCTAGAATGCCAGTAAAGGAAAATATTGAGGGAGAAGTGTTGAGGGGATAGGGATTATGACTGGAATTTGAAATAAGAAATAAACCTGGTTTAGTCCATTTATAATTCAGAATAATTATTGATACCCTTTAGTCTGGAACAGTGGTTCTCAACCTGTGGGTCACGACCCCTTGGAACTGTATTAAAGGGTTGTGGCATTAGGAAGGTTGAGAACCACTGGTCTAGAAGTTAAGAGCTATTTCAATGATGGAGTATTAGCTTTTTAAACCTTTTTTATTATAGCATAGAGAAAGGCATAAAACAAATGTATACTTCATGATTACTGAGTGTGGATTTTGAGGAAGGAAAACCATAGGTTTGTCTCTGTGTTTGTTGTGTGGGATTGCCTAGAAACTGGGTTTCCTGTGCGGTTCTCTGCATGGTGAGTGTGGCCTACAAAAGAAGTCAATGGGTGTCGTTTCCTCTTAACTCCACACTGCCCCAATGTAGTTTAGCTTCTGTTCCTTAATACATGATTTTTGGTTGCCTTAGCTAACTTTTTGACAGCACTCACCACCTTTTTTAAATGCTAGGCAGCCCCTCTTGGCCACTAGATAAATTTTTTTTTTCCTGAGATATACCTGGAATCATACTGAAAGCATGTAGATATGGACAGCGAATGTTTTATAAAGGTTTACTCTTAGAAACTCAAGTCAAATTATAGTAATTTAATGCATGCATGATCTATAAAAGCTTAGATGGGCATAGTGAAATTTTTTCCTCTTTTCCTTATTATTTGCTCTCATTCTGTCACTTACATGACAAGTGTATTTATTGGCATCCATTAAGATTAAAATCTAAGATTAAAAGTGAAATATGCTTTTAGCTGTAGTGTTTCAAAAATATGTATTTATGATATTGACTTCAAATGGAGCATAGAGTAAGTGTCTCACATGTTTGAGACAATTGTGCTTGGAGGGATAACCAAGAAGATTAATATGAGGCTTAGCTTTCCTGCAGTTTGTAATTTTAAAAAATGACATTGGTACCAGAAAACAGATAAAATTCAGATGAGAGTGCAGAAGAGAATTTAATAGGAAAAAAAAAATAATAAGCTCAAGAGAAAACAAATACATTGGGTGACAAATATATTTATATACCCATAAACGTGTGAAAATGTAACAGGTTAATTTTTTTAATTTTATTAGGTATTGTCAAAGCAATTTTAGAATTGTATTTTAGTAAACAGGTTTAAATGTTTAAAATATAAAATGGGTTTTTGCGTATAATGATTATTGTCATTGATTGATACCTTCTGTTTTCATAGATTTGATCCAGGCCACCAATGAGACCAATGTTAACATCCCTCAGATGGCTGACACACTCTTTGAGCGGGCCACAAATAGTAGCTGGGTGGTTGTATTTAAAGCTTTAGTCACAACACATCATCTCATGGTGCATGGCAATGAGGTAAGCCAACCACGTACACTTTCTTGGTGGGGCAGTGCACCTTTTATGAAAGTATGGTGATTGCTTAAGGCCTTTTCATTTTCACCAATTAGGAGAAAAAGAAGAGGAAATCTGTGGTTCAAAAGCATCTAGAGTACAATTGTAATCTTCTATTTAACTATTTTCAAAAACATAAATGCTAAATTAGACTTTTTTTTTTCTTTTCAGTAAAATTCAAATTTAATTTATCCTAAATGATCTTTCAATGCACGTTTTCTTAGATTGAACTACTGACTGTTACTGGCACCTTAAAATGTATGTCCCCTGTACATGTATTAGTGGGCAAAAATGTTAGGAGAAAGGAACAATAAAATTATTTCTCCAGTAGAAAATATTCCTTTGTATCTTTAAGGGGAAATTGCTTTTGTGAAAGTGTATAATTTTGGAAAATATTAATACAGTAAGAATTACTCATTTTATATGGGATGCCTACTGAATTTCGGTGTTTTTGTTATATCCAGAAATGAAAGATCATACAACTTAATTCTAATTCAGTGAGTATTATTCAGTCTTTTATCCCCCTCAGAGAAAGTCAGCAAACTAGGAAACTTTATAAACTGATAAAAGAAAAGAGATCACAGTGAAAATTTGTAAAAAATAAAATAAAATAAAAATAAAAACTTTTCTTTAGAATCAGAAATTATTTAAAGGTATGATTTGAGAATATTGGTGTTTAATTCTAATTTTTATTTTTCAGAGATTTATACAGTATTTGGCCTCTAGAAATACATTATTCAATCTCAGCAATTTTTTGGACAAAAGTGGATCCCATGGTGAGAATATTTATGTTTTATTATTTTTTTTTTTTTGGCTAATGTTTTTGATGCAGATTTTTTTAAGTGAGGTTATTAATCCAAAATCATTATAACTGATAACTCCCCTGGGTGTTTAAGAAAAAATGTAAAAGCATATAGTTAGCTTATAGTAGTTTTAAAATATTTTGTTAGATAGCTCAGCATACAAATTATATGTTAATTTTATGTTTGTCTTGTTCAGTGTTTACCTTAAAAAGTAACAGTAGGTATGCTAGATCCACAGTTGTTTATGAAGGTACAAGAAGCAATGAAATGAAAGATACTTTGCCAACTCAAAAAAAAAAGATTCCAGTCTTAAAGAAATGTTCATTATAAATTGATGGAATTTGAATTGCAATCATTTGTTCATTCATCGTATATACTGGTTGCTATTAATGTGTAAGGCAAGCACACCCAGCAAGCAGATAGCTCTCAGAGAGCTACACATACTAAGTCTGAAACAGGCGGCTATTTGAAACCGCAAACAAAAATGCAAGGGAAAATCAGAACAGACATTCTGTACAAGGAAGGTAGCATAGCTAAACTGAATAGTCCTGGAATGTCTCACTCCAAAAGTATTTTTGCCTGCAACAGTATTTTAAATGAGGCCTATCTGATATACTTACTGACCTCATCCTAGAATTCTTTACATTGGCAGAGTTAAAAAAAAATTGGTACTAATCAAAGCACAATTGAAGGTATTTTATTAATTAGTTTTATTTCTTCTGCCCCTTCCCCCAGGTTATGATATGTCTACCTTCATAAGGCGCTATAGTAGATATTTGAATGAAAAGGCTTTCTCTTACAGACAGATGGCATTTGATTTTGCCAGAGTGAAAAAAGGGTATGTTTTTTTTCTTTTTCATACTTATTTGAGCAGAATAAGTTTTTGAAGGATCTTTGGTTTATTTTTAACTAAGCTTAAATGCCAACTAATTTTGTTCATGGAGGCCAAATTTAAAATCACCTGAAAAAAGAAACTTGATTGCTAATATTATAGAAGTTAGCCTTGATGTTGCAATATCCATTACCTTATAGTTTCATGCAGAAAATGACTTGTGCCGAGCTGAAATGGTACAACATTTTATTTGTTAAATCAATTCAAAATTCTTAGACATATATATACCTTTAAATAGTTTTAAGTGGAGAAAGTTTAAACAAAGTTTATTTAAAAGTATAATAGGTGTAGTTTACAATAGTTATTTCAATGTACTTTGGTTGAAGTGAAACTGAACTGTGTATATATCAATGGAGATCTGTTTTTTAAGAGGTATTATCATCCCAGTATTAAACACACACACACACACACACACACACACACACAACACACATGCCCCCATAATTGTACTAATTATTAATACTAACCATTAATTAAGAAACCCCATTGAAATGTGTATTTTAATTCATAATTAACATTTATTTTCCTCCAAAAAGATGTTCAAATTTAATAAAAACTGTTCAGCCATAAATTTGTGCAAATCTTGTATCTGTTCCTAACTTAAATTAATGACAGAGTATTGTAGGAGACTTAATATTTTAGTCTCAAGTATCCACACAGAAAGGTATAACTGTTTTTCTAATAGCTCAACTAACCTTAGCTTTGAACTTTTTTTTATCACAGTGATGAACAATATAACTTTGCCTGTTCAAAATAAATTAATTTCTTTTGGGTGAATATTTCATAAAATTAAGATTTTTCTTCATCCCCTTCTTATTAAAGATGAGTCCAGTGCATACACCTTCCACTAACTTTTAACATGGCCCTGGGCAGCCATTGTTGAAATTCCCAGCTGCATTGTGGCCTCTCCAACACAGTTCCACAGCCTTCTTAGAAATGTCCACACAGTTTACGGGCACATAAGGATAGCCTGAAGTGGGAAAAACCCTGAAGGTTGCCATTATCAACCTGTTCACGTCACCTGGGTATTTTCCTCAGCTATTTCAGTGCTGCCAGTCCTTGACCATCACTGGATGCAGAGACACCATAAGAGGCCTATGAGCAGATAACAGTGTTCAGTGCCCTTTCTGACACACCCTTCAGCGCTAACCTCCAGTTAGGATCTCTGCAGCTAGTTAAGCTCTTATCTCCTTTTGGCCAAACTGTGCATATCAGCATGCATTTCTAGTCACTGACGTTTTAGAGTATAACATCTGTACTCCCAGTTCTACAGGTTTTAAAGACTTCTAAGTTTTCTCTCTCTTTCTCAGAAACAAACTGCCATTTAAGAAATATATTTTTCGTGGTGTTATTTCTGTTATAGATTTAGAAAAATCCATTCAAAATTCAACTGACCTGTTTTATCCAGACCATACTGCTTTCTTCCTGAGGGCAGTGTGGATGGAAGGAAAGCATTGCCTGTGTGGTTGAAGAATGAGAATGGGTAGGTAAGAGGAAGTAGTACAGAGAAGGAAGTCAACTATAACCTCAGGTCTCAAAAATCATTCCACAAAATTAACAAGGAAATAGGGGGAGAACAGGTTAGAACGATGCATGTGGTCTTGAATCAAAGAAGTTTTATCTTTTTCTTTTTTAAAATCGTAGGGCGGATGGTGTAATGAGGACAATGGCTCCTGAAAAGCTACTAAAGAGTATGCCAATACTACAGGGACAAATTGATGCACTGCTTGAATTCGATGTATGTATCTCACTAGTAGATGTTTCTTACGCAATCAATAAATCAATATTGTCTTTTATTTGAAGGTAGGCTACAGGTAAAGCTGGGAATATCTATCCTCAGGAAGCAGATTTAGATTCTCCTTGTTTAAACAAATCAGATAAACATTTAGTTTAGGCTTTTAGCACAGTAGTGATGATTTGGGTTGCCCAGATCTTCCGAACAGTGTACTAGGTATTTACTTAAACCATGGGGAAATACGAGTGGTACGTTCTTGGAACCCCATGTTTGGAGCAGGATGGTGGTCTTCTATTGTAATTGACAGGCTGTAACTGCAAAATGTACCTTTAGGCAGCTAAGTAACTCAGCATACTATCAGAAGCCATTTAAGTAGACAGCTTAAATGATGGTATCCACAAGAGAATTGTTTTTGTTTTGTCATGATCCTTTTTCCTGACAATACCAACTTGACTGGTCTCTTAAAACCATACCTGTATCTTGGCTGTGGTGGTAAACACACTAACTTACACACATGATAAGATTATATAGAACTACACACACACACACACACACACACACACACACATGCAAACACATACAAGTAAAATTGGGGAAATATGAATAAGATGGGTGGAATGTATCAATATCAATATCCTGTCTGTGATATTGTATTATTGTTTTATAAGATGTGACTATTGGGAGAAACTTGGTAATGAATGGTATATGGGAATCTCTCTCTGTTTTTTACAACTGCATATGAATTTCAGTTATTTCAAAATGAGAAGTTTAATGAAATAAAATATATTTGATTCACTAAAATAAAATATTTTTGACATATAGTAAGATTCTTAACTCACATTGTTAGCTTTCCTCTATTTTAATGGTTGTTTAGAACAATTTTCCTCAAATATTGATAACTTAAAATCTCTGTTACAATTACATGGTTTAATCTATAACCAAACCCTAGTCATAACACCCACCTCCTATGATATATCAGTAAAAGCAGCAAACGATCCTGTTTTTGGACCGATTTTTATAGTAAGGACTTCAGTACGTACTTATGGAATTACTTCTCTTAACTTTTTTTTTCTTTTTGTGCATTTATTTTTCTTTGTTTTCATGCCCTTAATAATGGTATTATTTTAAAGGAAAAAAGTCATAAAGGGACTAAAGAAAAAGAGCTTGAGAAGTTGTGGACAAGGTTTGTGGGATGAGGAAAAGTTATTTCTTTGTTTTTGTGCGTAGAGTATTTGATGGATGGGTGAATGCTTTGAGTCTTAAGAATTGTACTTCCTCACTGAGTCTCTGCAGACACCTGGAGCCTGGACCCTTCCACAGAGAACATTCCATAGGAGAAGTAGCAGAATATAATATAACATAGTAAAAGCAACAAAAGAGTGGATGTTCAAAAGCTGGACTTGAGTGATCTATGGCTTACTGATCAAATAGAATATATATATCTTTTAATTGATAAGACTGACTTCACTGTATTAAATTATAGTAAAAAAATGTATTCTGTCTTTTGATATTAGTAGTTACTAAAAGAATTATACAATATTTGTATAATTATGAATGAATTACTTAGTAATCATTTGAGACATTTTAATGTGATCTGAGAAAAATTGTCATTCGATGATATGATTTAACATGTTAAATTTTCATCTTCTAGGTCCATCCAAATGAGCTGACAAATGGTGTCATAAATGCTGCATTTATGCTTCTTTTCAAAGATCTTATCAAACTTTTTGCTTGCTACAATGATGGAGTTATTAACTTACTTGGTAGGTAGAACTACTGAATTGTGTCTTTGAATAACAACTTACAAGAATGTAAAGATTTGGATACTGCAGACTTAATACATAATAATCTAAATAATCATAATAATCTAAATAATCTAAATAATCATAATATATGATTCATTCAGTTCACATTTCTCTGTATTCTGACATCAGGCGAGATTAAGTACGGCAAACGGAAAGCACTCCAGGTTTTAAGCAAGAAGGGATTTCATACAGGGATTTTGGTGCTTACAAAATTTCAGAATGACAGAAGGAGTAGGTTTCTAGGCTTTGCCTCTTGGAATAAGTTCCATAACAATAAATAACTGCTTCACTATGCTAACAACTCTGATACCACACCTAAAGATATGCAGGAAACAAGATGCCACTGTCACTTTATTAAGTATAATAGAGAGGCCACTGTAACTTCTAGGTTCCTGGACCCACATACTCTAGCTGTGGAGAACAATGTACCACATACAGATCAATGATTCAGAGTATATACTAGAATCCTTAACTTCTTAAGGTATATTCTTAAAGCAGGTTTGAAATCGAGTCTTCTGCAGCCTATTCCATCGTTATATAAGGCCAGCTACTTCTGGACTGATGGAATTCATGCTCAGACTGATGAATTCTGTCGGGGGGGAGTGTGTTGTCTCATGTCTTGTGCAGTAAAAATAGAAGCAGTGTTGTATGAGATACCATGGTGGTGAGTAATTCCACAGATGGTGTTTCTGGCACAGCAAAATGGGCAGAGATGATAAATCTATATCCAGGAGAAACTGTCTATTACAGTATAGAGAGATTGCTTCTCTCCTCCCTAGGAATTAACCCTTATCCTGTTAACCTGCTGGATGACTCCATACTCCCAGGAGTATGGTGCCAACATGGAAGCTCAGCATTGATCTCAAGTCTTAGCAGACTGAAGACATAGCAGTGAGGGCAGATATATCAACCCATGTTGTTGAACTCATTCATAGCCTTCATTTCTGATAATAATGGACAGTTTGTACATCAACCTATGAATTTCTCTTCTCCCCCAATTATTGAGAACCTTTTTGTGGTATATATGCCCTTTGGTCTACATTTGCAAGGGATGAAAATAGTCTCATGCTCTTGATTCAATCTGAGAGGTCTGTTCCTACCTGTGCTCAAGATCTTCTTTCACCAATCCTCCAATTTTATTTTTTCCAAGTCCAGGTCATCCAGGTCAGCAGTTAGTTACTGTACATATTTTCATGTAAAAACATACATCTTACCATCTTTTCTTTGTCACAAACTGGAAAATCAGATAGATATACTGCTCAAAGCTTGGCCTATAATAAAAGGTTTCTTTCTTCTGTCAAGGTCACCCTTTGTGGGGATATAATGACTCAGCAAGCCACTTCAGCTGGAGCCAGCCTGAGAAACCATCTCTAAACCAAGCTTGCGTTCTATTTTTCCTCAGTTAGCTTGTCTTAGGGAACTCCCCAGCTGTCATAGGTGTGATTTAGGGAGAAATGGCAGTACAGAAGAGTAGGTGCATTGAGAATGTGAGTCATCTGTTCATACAGCCTACATGGGTATTCAGGACATTTTGAGGGTGATCTCTGGTATTCCACTTCAGTTTGATGATGGAGTATTCCTGCACTTGTCCAGCTTGGTGGTTGGTTATCTCAGATAACACCTGAGATCTTATGATTACTTGATATTCTGTGGTCAGAATCTAAGTCTCTGGAAGCACACCAAGAGAAAATTTTCCAAAGGATATTAGTTACTGAAGAAGGCATGGCTCTGTTCCAAAGCACTAGAGGCTTCTACTTTGTTCTCTTCCAGTCTGCTAGCGGCATTCTGCAGCATTTGGGTCTGCTGCAGACACCTTGAGTACCTTCAGATCTGCTGGAACAAAGGCCCACAGGGCCCCAGTTGGGAGCAGTTGTAGTGTCCTTCCTTCATCTGGACCCTGTTTATGTTGGACACCGTATTGATTACTGTTTAAAGCAGCACATAGATGTTATGCCTGTTACCTCCAAAACCAAAAGAGCTCGGCTAACTTTTGCCTGCATTTTAGTTACAGGGAGCACAAGGTGAAGTAATTTGTCTTTCACATGGAGGGGATCTTTGGACCTTCAGTGATTTCACGGAGGTAACAGGTCCCTGAACTTGCATAAATTCTGTCTTTTACCCTTTGATATGCATGAATATTGCCCAGGCACCTAGCATACTTGTCATTCTTGCCCACCAGATATAGTCATTCTAATGTCATCAAAGTGATATCTCCTGGGATGATGACAGGGAAGTTGATACCTTTGAAATAAGGCAGTGAAGGTGTACTGGCATCCCTGCCAGAGAGAAGCAAACTACTTTTGATGGGGTCTGTTTATTGAGAGAGAGAGAGAAAAGAATTTGCTCTTTGATGGCTGCCTGTCAGGCATCTGAGCTGGACTGACTTTATTATACTCTGCTAAGAAGGATATATCTGGGTCTCCGCGAGTAGGGGCTCATCACCTGATCAAGTTTACAGTAACTGTCAGTTACTCTCTAGTCATCTTTTGCACAAACCAGATATGCAGGGTAACTGGAGATTTGATGGCATGCTAGCTCTCTATCTGTGCAGAGATTAAAAAACCAGTGTGGGGACCCTGCTAATTTCAAAGTATTTGTATTCCAACCATACATTCATGAAACTGGGGAAATAACCACAGATAGTTTCGTGCATCCACTGGGAAAACCTATAGTGACATTTGGGGTCCCCAGAGAATAGCATCAGCTTAGAGTCAGTGTCCTTGAAAAGTCCGGTTATTTCCCTTTCCCTTGTACATAGTCACTCTGATAAAGGTCCCTTTGTAGGAGACAAGGGGGGAGAAAGAGTGCTTTGGCTGTGTTTCTAGGATCTTCCTCAAGAATACTTGGAGGGCTTATTGAAATTCAGGTTGCTAGACCCTAACCTAGAGTTTCCAATTGAGGAGGTCTGGGGAAGGGCCTAATAATTTAGCATGCCTGCTAAGGTCCTGTGCACTGCTGCTGTGCTGGTCTGGGGACTTCAGTGTGAGAACCACCGTGTTAGACCCACGCCCAGGTGCTCAGGCTAACATTTTGAATCCCCACTTTTTGGTATGTGCACCCAAATTGATAAATTATCAATTATATTATAAAATCTAATATAATATTCCTTCTTTCCTGCTCAGAACCTTTAGGATGCCTTCCAATGCACTAGATTTTTATTGATTAGGATTGACGGGGAATAATACAAGACATCCAGTTACATTTGTATTTAGATCAATATGAATGACTTTTTGTATTAATAAGTACCATGCCATATTTGGGACAGGCTCATGCTAAAAAATTATTTGTTATTTATAATTTAAAGTTTTACTCAGTGTCTTGCATTTTGTTTGACAATCCCTATTACCAACAGGAATGTACAAAATCTCGCACTCTTTTAGTATGTATATTTTTCCGTCCTGGATCAGACTTGGTGCCTGTCTCCCTCAGGCATGCTGGAATGGCTGGATTTGAATCTAATTCTTGGTGTTGGGGCACTTGGTAAGGCAGAGCGGGTAAGAAGTGGAGGGACAGGGCATGAGGAGAATTTTCATTTCCTCTTGAAAGGTGCAGTGATTACAGGATCTCCCAACAAGGCAGGACCAGCTTGTTCAGCCTGAGAGGGAAAAGCTTTTTCCAGCAAGGAAAGCTCATTTTGGTTTGAATCTACCCAAATGTTTTTTCCCCCAGTTTTCTTTCACAAAGGAGACCTTACACAAGGGAGACCATGGTGAGGCTGGAAATTTAACTCACCCACATGTGTTATAATTGAGCAACTCAACAAGATTAGAGACTCTATCTGCTTTCAGCTATGACAGCCCTGTGTCTGCAAGAGATAAGATTATTTTAGGGCAGCTTAAAGTACCACAGTCTCAATGGAGTCTTGAGCCAATCATTTAACACCTTGTATTCTCAAGTTCCTTTTTAAGCTCTCCAGGGGGGTCCGGAGCAGCCGTCTGCCCACAGTTCTGTTTGCTGTATTCCCATCAGGGTGGTGTATCTCAGCAGTTACTTGGTCTGACAAACTTCACTCTGGGTGCTCATGTCAGAAAACCAGAGGTGATCATTTAACTGTTATGTTGTCCCTATGCAGCACAGACTATGAGAACCAGGAGTTGCAGGTGGTCATCACTGCCTTCAAATCCCCGATTCCCAACTTTGACATTTTTGAGAGTCTGGTTTCTACAACCACTTCAGGTACCTAGTTCTACGTCTATTCGAAAAACAGAAACCACACTACATATTCTAAATAAAAAGAGATTTAATACAGTGAGTGGGGTGTTTATATGATTATGAGAAGCCTGCGGGAACGGGTCTGGGTTCAGTCTCCTGAGATGACTACTGACATAATAAATTCTTACACACTAAGGGAGCTACTGCTGAGGCCACCACTTTAAGGTATGCTAAAAACAAGAAGCTGCTGCTGCCACCTCTGCTGCCTAGGAAACTGGAGAATGGACATCTGAAGCTATAACCCAGGTATCAGGGAGTCAGAGCAAGTGGCTATGACCATAACCACTACTCCTCCAAACCCAGGCAGCTGGAGAGTAGACAGTGGAATGCTGTCAAAAGATAATCCCATGTTTCTAGGCTCGTATACCTTGTCATAAGACACAGCTCAGAAGGTACAGGAGAAACAGCTTCTGTCTCAGTTTCATCTTCCAGACCTTCCACAGGTCTGTCTAATTCACAGAACCGTTTTCATCTAGAACCCTGGCTTCTCAGGAGTCTAGAAAGAAACAAAATGGAGGCTGGTGAGCCAGTCACCAACCTCGAATACAGTGCTCTCGGAGGTTTTTCCTGTAGTGGGGAAAGACTGCTGTTCATAATAGGCAGTTCAAAACCATATTGTTTTTATGTCAGGTGGGAGTGTTTATTGGTAAGTCAAATAAAATAGATTTTCCCATTTTGCTTTGCTGACTTATCTTACTCTTCCTTACCACTCATGCATGTGAGCTTTTGCTAAAGTTCCTTTCTAGCCATCTACTGCTCTGCTTTTTCTGTATCTTCTTCATTGGAAAGCCCATGAACTTCCTTTATGATGAGTAGCAAATCTATTATCTCATCTTGAGTTTTGCATGTCTTCTTATTTGTAGACACTTAAATTTAGATACTGTGTTCTTACCTAAAACTCAGCAATCTCTAAAACTGAACTCTTGAATTTACCCTTCCTAATCTCCTTGTTTCTGTTTGTATATAATTAGTCTTTTAAACCTAAAACCTCATGTGTCTGTGAGGTGCTCATCTTACACTAATCCATCCCTAGTTGATTTCATTCTCATACTCTTTCACTGGTTTACCCTTGTTTCATTTCCACTTCTGCTTCAAGAACATTAGATTTATTGCCTTCACAATTCATGTAGCAATAAGCATCTTAAGCCACATGATTCTCCCACTGTTGTCTTGAACAGCTACTTAAGTATTCTACTTGCTCTTTATGTTGACCTCACAGATAGATTGTAGTAAGAATTCACTGTCTCTTTATATTAAAAGAGTAATCATTCTATACATATTTTTATTTCATTTAATTTGGAAAAGATAGTCTATTGGCTACGATTCGAAGCAGAAAAAGAGGAGATTTACAGCTTTTCATATTAAAGACCTGACTTTTCTAAAGTGGTAGAGGTATATATTTTTGCCTGACAACATTGTGGTGGTGAGTGACCTTCACTTGGCATTGTCAAATTGCTCTTGTAATGGTAACACTCTAGAAGACAGGTATACTTAGTATCCTAAATTTTGAGACAGTTGGGTTGTTGGTTTGTTTATTAGATAGTGCTGGGAATTAACTTCATAAATATATTATGGGTTAGTTTTAATCAAGGACTTAATGACCTGTTATCTTCATATAATATTGGAATCAATGTTGGTGCCACAAATGTCACAAACATTTTATTGCTATATTGCAATTCCAATGTGCAAATCAGAAGATGCTTCCCTTTCTGACTGATGGTCATTAGTAATAGTCTACATTCAAAGTCTCGATTTGTCTTTCAGGGATGAGATTACTTTTTGCATGGCTTCTTTCCTAGGGCAGTTATTTTGTGAAAATTAATACTGACGTGACAAGGAAATTTCTCAATGCCTTACAAAGATTCATGTTACAGATGTCAAATTTGATTGTTTCAAATACTGAAAATTAACATGTTTCCTTTAGTGTGAAAAAAAGGCAGAAGGTCATTTCTGGGTTACCCATCCCTTCTGTTAATAGTGTCCACCTCTGGATGCTGGCCTGGTCTCCAAGGGACAAAGGAATCTCACACGTTTGCTCGTGATAGTACATGTTGCCTTTCAGTGTCATTACCACTGTTGGAAAAACAGTTATGTGATTTGAAGCTAAAGCCATAATGATTGAATCTCCTGCCGAATCCTAAATTATAAGATAGATACAATTTAAAAAGCATCCAGAGGAGACAGAGAAAAATTGCTTAAAATTTTGATGCATTGGTTTTGAAAGGAAATTGAGATTATTCAATTTGATTTCTCTTTTTTTGTGTTATTACTAAAGATCTGATGCAAAGAAATAAACTTAGATCATAATAAAGAAAAGTAATTTAGACATTTGGAATTGTTTGTGTGAAGATTGTATAACAAGAAAGAAAGAAAAGTGTTTTACCAGAATAAATCTTTATTTTCAAAAGTTTAAACTAAAAAAGGTTTGTTTCCTCATAGCGCCATGATTCTATCTGCATCATTAAAAACCAGGTTAGAGTCGACAAAGATAGTATCCTTAGATTTGGCCATTTTTTAAAAGACTCACTTTTCTTCTCAAATCTTAACATGCAGAGCACAGTATGTGTTTATTTTCTCAATCTCTTAGCTTCCCTTGAGTACCCTACAGGGGTGGTCTGTGCTAAAAGTAAAATTATGAAAAGACTGTCAACAGAAGGTAATAACTAGCTACCCTCAATAATTAGTTCTTTGTGTAATTATATATTGTTAAACCTTTCTTGAGAAAAATTAAAAATACTTTCAAGCTAGTAAAATTATATGCTGAATGAAATCAAGAACTTTAAAGTATGGGAGAATACAAAAATAGCACGTGTTGAACCACGTGCACGTATAAAATAATGAAGATACTGAGCCATTAGTGATGATCCCAAGTTGCCTCAGTGCTATTGTAGACATTGGCCTACAAAGTCTCCATCTGCACTGTCAGTAATTATTGACTGAATGAATTGATGACTGACTGACTGTCAAAAACACTGATAAACTGCGGGTTTTCTCCCAAACCATGTGGAGAAAATACACTCTCATGCTGCAGTGGTAATGGAGCTATAATACCTTAATGACTATGAAGTCTAATCTTGTGAGTACAGGAAAAAACAACAAATTGATCCTCTGTTTTTCTGAAAGCTACAGATTGAGAAAGAGGATATAATTATAGACTAGAAAGTCATGAAGAGTTTGGTAAACCATGTTTTTCACAAAGCTTCACTATTTTAGGAGTAAAAGACACATTATAATGTCTGACAAATAATTTATGACCAGTAAAAGCAAGTATCAATTTATACAGTATAGACAATTTAGAGAATTCTTTAATTCAGGGAATTCTATAGACAATTGCTTTATGATATATAAATGATTGGTTTATAGTGAGCTAGTAAGAAAATAAGGATGCTGTTGCATGCATTCATAGCTTTTGAGATTGTTATCATAAAGAATTTGATGCTATTTTCCAAAACAGAATACTGGGATGTATGGGTCATGAATTTAATCTATGGTGAAATTCATATGTTCTTATACTTTAACAACATTTTCATTATTTAAGTTGTTACATATGAGACACCTTAGACTATATTAATAACACCTTTTTTAAACTACTCAGGTACCCTTGTTTAGGTGCTCTAGATATTAGTGCCAGGTGTTGATTTAAACATTCATTTAAGTCTTGAGAAATGCTATTAAATAAAGCTTAGAATAAAATACTCTTTTCAAAATGCTTGTCCATCTCTTCTAGAAAAGTTTTTTGAAATGAAGAAAGGACAATGTAAAGATGCTCTAGAAATTTACAAACGATTTCTAACTAGGATGACGAGAGTGTCTGAATTTCTCAAAGTTGCAGAGGTAAGTAATACTAAGTTTTGTTGGGAATATAATTTTAAAATAGTAGCTCAAGTACCTGGAGTAAATGATAACATTTATAATCTGGCAAAACATTCTGCCACAGAGTTAGAGTCCTAAGGTTGGAAGTGAACCTTAAAAGTCATCTCATCCCACTTTCCACTCAGAGCTGTATTCTGCACTCCTACGTGGCAATCAGATAATCGTTCTGTCTTCCAGTAAAGTTTTCAGGAATACGACGAGCTCATTTACTGCTTTGTAGGGTGGTCCTTCCCTCCATTCCACCTAATGGCTATCTTTGATTGTAAGAAAGTGCTTCCTTTTTATTGAACTCTACAAAAATGCCTTAGAAGAGTCTGTACATTGTTTTTAGTGTATAAATGATAAATCTGGCCTTTCTTGTCAATGATGAAACAATGAAAAAATAAAACAGTATAATTAATTTTATGAAGTTTATAAATTGTTTGTTAAGGTCATTTTTTTATACTTAATCAAAATAACTATAACCATACAGTTGATGTTCCTGAGGTTACCTGTAAGTTGGTCTTTTCTCTTATAAAATCCCCAAATATTGATTATACTGATATTGGAAATTATGACATTGTTATTGTAGTCCTTTGGTAAGCTGACAAATGGGTTTTTATCTTATGTGTCGACTGACTGCTAGGACTGACTGGGGTGCTGCGTGCAGGGGGCTCTGAAGCTAAACAGCAAAACATACAATACCTTGGACGTAGGTCATTCATGCCATGTTTTTGTGCCATTTTGAGAATATAGCTCAGAACAAGCATTTTATATACACAATTTCAAAAGTATTCTAGTTCATGTATTATATTTTAAGTCTCATTTATTTACAGGAGTAATAGTTGTAATTATCAAATTCTAAGACCAAATAATTTTGTATTTTTATTCAGCTTTGATCTATGTGGCTTGTAATCAGAATAAAAGTATTTTTATATAACATGGGAAACAAAAGGTAATGTTTAGCTTTTATAAATTAATATATGTTAAAGCATGTTCATGGGTATTTATTTCCTCACAGGTTTATTCATACTGGTGGTCTTTCAGGGAGGATAGAATTGCTTAAAACTTTTGCTTTGTTGCTACACAAGTTTTATTTTTTGTATTTGCTATTCCCATGGTTTAACCATAATTATCAACATAATATATTCAGTAAAATTTGCTTAATTTCTTTCTGTGAAAATATCAATTATGCCTCAGCACCCAAAGCAGATTAGTCGCATTAATTCCTGATGTATACACCTCCCAGTTTTTCCATTTGTTACTGTTCATATCAGATAAGTAAGGAGCTAGACATGTGACATTTGCAGTATACATTTATTTAATCAACTTAATGAGGCTGAGCTCGAGGTCTCCATGTGAAAATGGGTACTCATTTATCAGTTCCTTCTATGTTTACATGTAAAATTTTACTTTGTGTCTATTGATGTTTACATAGGCCCAATTCAGGCCATTGTAAATAAGAGTTACAGAAGACATCATTTTGAAGCCTGTCTTTAAATACTGAATAATAAATATTTTACTTTTATTTGAACATTATGATTAATGTTTTATAGAATGGATACTAATTTATAAAAATCTTTTTAATAGAATAAACCTTACTACAATGGCTAATCATAACCATTTGTGGGGGGGTTTTTTGCATTAAAATTACATTGTTAATGATTTAAACACTAATTGTTTAAATTCCAGTATTTAGTAGTTTGGTTATGATTGGTTACAGAAAATTTTTGCAAATGTACAAAGCTTCTCTCTCTTCTAGTTAGTACTCATATAGTGGATGGCTGGATGGATGGACCGATAGCCAATATCTATCCTGTAGTTAGTTCCATTTGCCAAAACAGCATGTAGACTTCCAGAATGTCATTTTAAAAACATAGCTGTATTGGGTATTTGGCAGATGTTAACAATAACTTGTTCATCATACTAAAGGAAATGTAGAGTAATAGAATAATTTCTATGGAAATGTTAAAATTTCCCAGATGAATTGTTGAAGTGCAAAAAACTTACTTTGTATTCTTAGAGTTGTCCCTCAAATATGCTCAGGGGATTGATTCCAGGGTCTCCTGCAGAAATCAAAATCTGCAGATACTCAAAATCCCTTATATAAAATGTCACAGTATTTGCATATAAATTATGCACATTCTCTTATATACTTTAAATCATCCCTAGATTACTTATAATATCTAACACAGTGTGAATGCTATGTAAATAGTTGTTATACTGTGTTCTTTAGGGAATAATGACAAGAAGAAAGGAGTCTGTACGTGCTCAGTACAGACACACTCATCTTAGACCTAACTACGTAGTACACATCAGCAACAACATGACTTTTTACTCCAAATATTTTTTGATCTATGGTTGTTTGAATCCATCAATATGGAGGGCTGACTGTACTGAAGACTCCTGAAGCAGACAACTGAAACTTTGTACAATATTTGTTTTACAGGTAATAGGCATTTCTGCTGAACACACTTCCCTTTTATAGAATCAAGTTATTTTTAGTTTGCTGTTTCAAGGTAAATACCAAGTTGTAGGAGCTATATATCCCAGAATATTTGCAGATAGAAAGTGATGAGATTTCTGTAATACAGTCACATTTCAGCTCAGTCTTCTAATTTCATTGTGGTTCAAAAGATTAGGGCAGTAAAAATAGCAATGTCAAGGAAGAATTTCTAAATTGTGCCCTCCATTTAATAGAAACACATCACCCATTACCAAAGTGATCCCAATATTAAGGATCCAAAATTCTTTAATTAAAAAAATGCCAACTTCCCGTGACTATTTTATAACTACCAATTTGTACTTTTTAATCCCTTCCCATTTCTCACCCAGTACCCCAACCCTGCTTCCCTCTGGCAACCGTCAGTTTGTTCTCTGTATCCATAAATCTGTTTCTGTTTTGCTTGTCTGTTTATTTTGCTCTTTAGATTCCACATGCAAATGAAATCATATGATATTTGTCTTCTCAGTTTGACTTACAAGTAAATAGGGTACTATTTCTCCCTTTTGTCTGTTATATCTTTGCCATATATATTTAAGTGCTCCAATGTTAGGTGCCTAAGTACTCCTAATTGTTACATCCTCTTATTAGATTGACCTCTTTATCATTATTTAACACCCTTCTTTGTCTCTTATTAGTCTTTGTTTTAAATTCTATTTTGTCTGATATAAGTATAGCTGCTCCAGCTTTCTTTTGGTTTCCATTTGCATGGAATATCTTTCTCTGGCTTTTCACTTTCACTATGTGTATGTCCTTACATCTGAAGTGTGTCTCTTGTAGTCAGCATATAGATGGGTCTTACTTTTTTATCCATTCAGCCATTCTGTTTCTTTTGATTGGAGAACTTATCCATTTACATCTAACATAATTACTAATAGGTATGACCGTATTGCCATTTTGTTAATTGTTTTCTAGCTATTTTTGTAGTTCTGTGTTCCTTTCTTCTTCTCTTATTCTCTTCTTTTGTGACCATTTGTAGTGGTATGCTTAGATAACCTTTCTATTCATCTCTTCTGATTTACTATAAATTTTTACTTTGTAGTTACAGTGAAGCTTGCACACAATTTTCATCTATAACAGTCTATTTTAAATTAATAGCAATGTCATAGAAAATTTCATCCCAAAGCAACAGAATATACATTCTTCTCAAGTGTGTATGGGATATTTTCCAAGATATATCATGTATTAGGCTACAAAACAAGTCTTAATAAATGTAAGAGGATTAAAATTATAGTGGGCATATTTCCTGACACAATAGTATGAAAATAGAAACTTATTACATGAAGAAAACGGGAAAGTTCACAAGTATGTGGAGATTTAAGAATGTATTACTGAACAACCTGTGGGTCAAAGAAAAAATCAAGAGAAATAAAAAATACCTTGAAACAAACAAAAATGGAAATGTAACATCAAAATTTATGAGATGCAAAAACATTTCATAGTGATTCCTGTCTACTTTTTAAGAAGCAAGGAAAATCTCAAACAACCCTCTTTACACCTCAAAGAGCTGGCGAAAGAAAAATAAAGGCCAAAGTTAGAAGGAAGGAAATAAAGATTAGAGCAGAAATAAATGAAATAAGGTCTTAAAAGGTAGTAGAAAAGATCACTGAAACTGAGAGCTCAAACTTTGAAAAGCTATACAAAGTCAACAAGCCTTTAGTTAGCTCACCAAGAAAAAAAGAGATGGGACTCAAATAAAAAGAAATGAAAGAGATGTTACAACTGATACCATAGAGATACAAAGGATCATAAGAGGCTCTTATGAATATTTACGCACCAGAAAATGGGACAATCTAGAAGAAATGGATAAATTCCTAGACTGAATTATGATAAAACAGAAAATCTGAACACACTGATTGCTAGCAAGGAACTTGAATCGGTAATGAAAAACCTCTCAAGAAACAAATGTCCAAATGTCTTCACTGGTAAATTCTAATAAACATTCAAAGAAGAATTAATACTAATTCTTCTCAAACTCTTCCAAAAAATAAGAAAGGGGGAAACTTTTCCAAAGATACTTTATAAGGCCAGCATTACCCTAATACCAAAACCAGATAAAGATGCCACACACACACACACACACACACACACACACACACACACAATTACAGGCCATTACCCCTTATGAACATAGATGTAAAAATTTTCAGCAAAATATTAGCAAACAGAATTTAACAATACATTAAAAGGATTATACACCATGATCAAGTGGAATTTATTCTGTGGATGCAAGAATGGTTCAACATCTGCAAATCAGTCCATGTGGCACAGCACATTAAGAAAATGAAGAATAAAAGCAATATGATCATCTCAAAAGATGCAGAATAAACATTTGACAAAATTCAACATCCATTTGTGATTTTAAAAAAACTCTAACAAAGCAGATATGGAGGGAATATACCTCAGTACAGGTCATATATGACAAGACCACAGCCAACATTATATGCAGTGCTGAATAGCTGGAAGCCTTTCCTCTACCATCAGGGAAACGCAATGAGGGCCACTTTTTCCACTTTTATTCAGCATAGTTTTGGAAGACTTAGCAAGAACAATTAGGCAAGAAAAAGAAATAAAAGGCATCCAAATGGAAAAAGAAGAGGTAAAGCTATTCATAGAAGGCATGATATCGTATACAGAAAACTGCAAAGACTCCATCAAAGCTGTTACAGCTAATAAACAAATTCAGTAAAGTTGGAGGATAAAAAATCAATACTCAAATGTGTTACATTTCTTTATACAAATAATGAACTATCAGAAAAAGATTAAGAAAGCAATCCCATTTACAATTACATCAAAAAGAATAAGATACCTAAAAAATAAATAAATTTAACCAAGGAGGTAAAAGACCTGTATATTGAATATAGTAAGACATTAATGAAAGAAATTGAACACACAAATAAATGGAAAAAATTGCATACTCATGAATTGGAAGAATTAATATTGTTAAAATGTTCATACTACCCAAAGTAATATACAGATTCAATGTAACCCCTATCCAAATACCAATGACATTTTCACAGAAATAGAAAAAAAATCTTAAAACTTGTATGGCACCACAAAAGTCTCAATAGCCAAAGAAATCTTGAGAAAGAAGAACAAAGCTGGAGACATTACAATCCCTGATTTCAAATTATATTATAAAGCTATAGAACAGTATGTTATTGGCATAAAAACAGATACACGGATCACTAGAACATAATAGAGACCCCAAAAGTAAAAACACATATGTAGTCAATTAATTTATGACTAAAAAGACAAGAATATACAATATGGAAAGAATTGTCTCTCCAGTAAATGGTGTTGGGAAAATTGAACAGCCACATGCAAAAGAATGAAACTGAATCACTGTTTTATACCTTACATAAAAATGAGCTCAAAATGAATTAAAGACTTGAACATAAGACCTGAAATCACAAAACTCCTAGAAGAAAACATAAGCAGTAATCTGGTAAAAGTATTGGTGATGATTTTTTTAATCTGACATAAAAAAAAATTAGAAATAGAACTACTGTGTGATCCAGCAATTATACTTCTGGGTGTTTATCCAAAGAAAACAAAAACACTAATGAAAAGATATATGCACTCCCATGTTCATTACAGCATTATTTATATTAGTGAAGATATGAAAACAGCCTAAGTGTCCATCAATAGGTGAGTGGATAAAGAAAATGTTACATATTACATGGATAGATATACAATGGAATATTATTCACCCATAAAGAGGAATGAAATCTTGCCATTTGCAATAACATGGATGGACTTTGAGGGTGTTATGCTAAGTGAACTAAGTCAGAAAAAGCAAACACTGTATGATCTCTCTTACACGTCGAATCTAAAAAAAGAAAAATATCCAAGGTTATGGACAGAGAAAACAGATTGATGGTTGTGAGAGGTGGAGAAATAGGTTGAACAATTTTTTAAGGGTTTTTGTTTAATAAATTGAATAAAAAAATTTTTAATTAAAAATAAATTTTTAAAAATGAATGGGCATTCCCTGTACAGGAGACTTACTTGGCATAATTTAACAATTTAAATCTAGTCAAAGCATTTATTTTTAGTTCTTTGAAGTTGCTGTTAACCACAGAGGAAACCTTTAAATTGTACATTTCAATTTCTTAAGTTCTATTTTTAGGTTCTAATATAATCCTATACACTTGTTATATCTAACTATATTAAAGAAATCATTGCTTTATTACATTGAGTGGAAAACTACACAGAGTGTATGCTCAAAGTGAGATTAATATATCAAGTTTGAAATATGGTTTTAACTAATTCTGTGATGATCTTCAATTAAATTCAGAGAAATTAATTTTTTTTAATTTCCACTAAGTAATTTTTATTTTTAAATCCACAGCAAGTTGGCATTGATAAAGGTGACATTCCTGACCTCACACAGGTAAGTGATTCTTTGGAAGAGTCAGCATGTATGAAATTATTTTTCCCTAATTTGCCATAAAAGGTCTTACCTAGACCATAGTCATATAAGCATTTAATGCACTTTGAATTTAAGCCAGCCAACTTTCTTGGAAATTATTCTCCCTTATTTTTTTTCTAGCTATTTTAATGTATTTCTGAAGGTAATATGCAATTTTTCCTGTCCTTATAGTTTCTTCTTTAAAGGCAACTAAATTTACTTACTGAGTTCATCTTTTTGTTCTTGTATTTGAATCAAAAGGAAGCCTTGAATAATCTTAAAAATAAAGTGCTTTATCTATGAAAATGATTATTCATAGCCATTATAATCAGAATATTTGAACTGCTTTTCCTGCTTGTTCTAGATTTCAACATATCCTGGGTATAAAGGAGGGGTGTGAATGGGATGAACTCTCATTTAGTTCTGCTACACTGATTCTTGTCTCTCTTATGTAGTGGAAGAAATTCCATACATAAAATAATCTTTTTTAAAAAACAGTATTAGTGGTAGACAAGTGATTTTTCTGGGGACCATCTAGTAAGCAAAAGCAATAGTGGATTTTCTTATCCTTTTGTCAAGAGGTTCCTGAGGTAAAAAAACCAAGGTCATTCACATGTATAGAATTACTGTATGACCTTTTCATAATTAGCAGGAACTGTTTTTATTTAATCAGCTCTTCACTCTGTTATGGTAAATTTCTGTCTCAAACATTTCCTTCAACTAGAGACAGTCAGATGATAGGAGAAATTATAGAGCTGTCTTATATACCAGAAATAGATAGATAAGTTTTCTATCTTTGTAAATAAAAAAGTCATTGTAATGGAAGAAAATTGTCATAATGAAAGATTGCTTCCTTTTTAATATTATCAAAATGTGTTTAACAGTTTACCTTCTTTAATTTCTTAAAATGTTTCTATATTTAAAAACATTAACCTTAAATTTTTATTAAAAATTAGAGAAACCCAATGTAATGGTTTCTGTATATATGTTATTAAAATTCCAATGAAATGTGAAGAATTTTCATAAATAAAATGTTCAGAACATTATAGCATTATATTTTTTATTTAAAAATTAGAAGATAGCTCCTTCTAATAGACAAAATATTAGTATAAAATAGTTTTGCTAATATGAGAATATGGCCTAGTAAATACCTGAATAAGTTATCATTGTCACTTAGGATATGGCTAAAAATTAAGTGTGCGCCAAGTACTATTAAAAATCTCTTTATTGGTTGTAGATTTATGAATCTTTGTAACACTAATAAAAAACAAAGAAAACAAGTGTTCTTTCATTTTAAATTATTTAGTTATGTAGACATTTACATTACAGTTTTATAAAATAACCTATAAATAGTGCATGTTAACTTTAAAAGTTGGATATTAGAATACTTAGCTTAATGAATAGCTTTTAGAAATGGTAACTCATTTTTATGCAACTCTACAGACAGCTCACTGTAGAACAAAAGAGGCTCTCAGTTAATAAAAAATAAGTCCTCATCTATCCCAGTTTAGGCAGTCTGAAGGGAGACAACAAAAGGTTTAAAAGAACACAATACCTTTTGTTTTTAATATCAGAGGATTATAGTATGTCATTGAAAGAAATTACATACTTGTGTTTAATTTTTAATGATGCTATGATAATACTTATAATTTATATAATCTCAAAAAGTCCAGAGATATAATATTTTATTTAATGATACACACTGTGCATTATCACATTTAGGGTATAGAGATAAAATCCTTAGGGTAAAATCTTGCCCTAAATCTAGTAAAGAGCTAGTCTGTGGTAGAGAGTCATTAAAATCTGGTATCTCATATCCTCCGCTTTTCTTACGACCTTAAGAGTCACATAAACTTCACTATTAACATTTATTTTAAAATTATCTCCTCATTAAAAAGAAATACTACAGTTTATTTCTCCAATATACATTTGTCTCAATATAAGAGTGTTCTGTGCTTCTGCAGTTTCTTAATAAGTTACCTAATTTTGATTTCTGTTGGCATTATGAGCAACAGAGCTAAACATACACCCCAATTCTTATTTAAAGCCTCTCTACAGATCTAATGGAGACTTCTAATTGAATAGGGATTTTAGACCCACTCTGGCAATATACGAGGTCTGACAACTAAGTTTGCAAACTTACCACCGTGCGTTTATGTTGGCAGCACTGTATAAACAGCTCAGTAAAGTTTTAAAACCTTGGTTTATCTGTGTCTCACAGCTGTGTTCATGTCGATGCGTGGCGGTGTCTTGCTGAGTGGCGTTCATTATTGCTGTTGTGTGTTTTAGTGTGCTGTTGCGGGAATGTCAGAGCTTGAATTAGAGCAACAAACATTAAATTTCTTATTAAACTTGTCAAGCGAGAAGTGAAATCAGGGACATGTTAGTCCAAGTTAATGTAGATAATGCCATGAAGAAAACGGCAGTGTACAAATGGATTACACGTTTTTCTGAGGGGAGAGAAAGCATCACTGATGAAGAGAGGTCAAGGGGGCCAGTAATGAGCAGAACTGATGAAAACATTGCAAAAATTCATTGAATTTTGAGTCAAAATCATCAGCTGTCTATGAGAAGCATAGCAGACCAAGTAAACATCAATAAACAGGAAAACCCTAACTGAAATCTGGATGAGAAAGGTGTGTGCAAAAATGGTCCCAAAGGAGCTCACCAATGAACAAAAAGCAAAGGAGAGTCCGAGTTTGCCAAGACCTTTTGGAGAGGCAAGAAGGTGTTTTGGACTGGATTATCACTGGTGATGAAATATGGGTGTACCAGTATGAACCTGAAATAGTGTCCAAGTGCGCAGTGGAAGTCAGCCATTTCTCCACAACTGAAAACTTCCATCAGTCCAAATCTATGTTGCTAATCTTTTTTGATATCAGAGGGATTGTTCATTATGATTTTGTGCCAGCTGGACAGTCAACCAAATTTACTATTTGGAAGTGCTGAAGAGGCTGCGTGAAAAAGTTAGACAAAACAACCTGAACTGTTCACCAACTCAAGACTCTTTCATTATGACAATGCACCAGCTCACACGGCACTGTCTGTGAGGGAGTTTTAGCCAGCACACAAGTAACTGTATTGGAACACCCTCCCTGCTCACCTGATCTGGCCCCCAGTGACTTTTTTCTTTACCCAAAGATAAAGGAAATATTGAAAGGAAGACATTTTTATGACATTGAGGACAGCAATTGTTATTTGACAGCAAATTTTGTGGCCATTCCAAAAAAAAGAGTTCCAAAATTGCTTTGAAGGGTGGACTAGGCACTGGCATCAGTGCATAGCTTTTCAAGGGGAATACCAATGAGGTATGTAGCACTTTTTCTAGGATGAGTTCTCAAACTTAATTGTCAGATCTCAAATCAAGTCTGAGTTGGAATGTAAGCTATTTTATCTAGGGTTAATCCTTTAGACCAAGCTTGTCCAACCACAGTCCAGGACATCTTTGAAAGCAGCTCAACACAAATTCCTAAACTTCCTTAAATCATTATGAGATTATTTTTTGCAACCATTTTTTTTTTTAGCTCATCAGCTGTCATTAGTGTTAGTGTATTTTATGTGTGGCCCAAGACAATTCTTTCACTGTCACCCAGGGAAACCAAAAGATTAAACACCCCTGCTTTAGACAGTATTAGACCAACATTAATCTGGAGATGGGTCAGAAATACCCATCTCAGTTTAACACCTTTGAAATTAGGTTCTGCTTCCTGCCACGCTTCTCTGTGGCCACCACGGCACTGAATCTAGCTATGGCAATGACCCAAAACACCAAACATGGAAGGATGTTTAAGAGGAGAGGAGACCAGAAGGGCTACCTATTGACCGAGTTAGGAGTAGGCTGTTAGGAACTGAAAAAGGATTAGTGTTCCTCTTACAGCAAGAGGAACAGAGGAATTTATTGGATATCTTTTAGGTTAGAAAATACACAATATCACTGTGGACATTTGTAGCCCTTTTAAAATTATGCTTATAATATCATAACTGCATTTAAATGATTTATGAATATCAATGAAAAATTATTTTAAAACATTCAGAAGTGTTGTCTGGGGTAAGAAGTTGAATATGACATCAGAACTGAAATATTTCTCCTCAGCACTTTCAATTGGTTTCTTAGATCTAATCATCAAAATATTGAATGATCTTTTGGTTGCTATTTTTTTCCCATTTACTTTTAATGATGTTTTAGAATCTAAAGCATCTGAATTGTAGATGGGTGTACCTTTTTGGTCCTGGGCTCAAAATTATTTATGAATTTGTTCTAAGAAAAGATTTTCAAAATATTATTTCCTGTTTAGTGTGTGTGTGTGTGTGTGTGTGTGTGTGTGTGTGCACAATCCAAATTTAAAATTATCTCCATTTATGAAAAACATCTTAGGTTTTGATGTCAGGAATTCTGGTTGATCTGAAAACTACTGGTAAAGAAAAGTCTCCTTTTAAAGACTGTACCACTGATGAATTGGTAACCATGATATATTGCTGTTATCTATTACCTTTCACAGGCTGACTTGTTCTTTGCGTTGGTGTTTCCATCTGATTGGTCTATTGACTTTGGCATTTTTAAAAATAAACAATGAAAGACACTGCATATTATGCTTTGTTAATATTAAATTCCTTTTACAACAGCAGAGGCATTCTCAAAGTTTTGCTCCTTGGAAATTTGAGACTGTTTTTATTTATTGCCTACTACATGCCAAGTATGCTTAGTGCCTTAGCCACAGGTGAGAAGGCCAATTCCTGCACTACTGAACATTATTATTATGAAATAGGTTTTTCCCTCTGAATACATTTGAAGAATTTATTTCTATTAGATTTTACAATTCCTTATAATTAATATAAATGATGAAGCATTTTTAAATCTCTAAGATAAAATGCTGCAAACTTAATTTTATGTGAAGTGTATTGCGCAATAACTTCCCTTAAAAACAGAACTCAATTTTGTAGCTGTTCTTGGTCAGATTTTTATTGTGACTGTTGTGACTGTATTTTAAATTTTTCTCCCTTATATTAGGAAGTTTGCAAAAAAAATAAAATTGCAAACTCTCTTTCTGGTTCTGGGTTTTTTGTTGTTGTTTCACAGATAACTAAGAAACATTATAAAAGAAAATACTACTTCTTTTAATACTTCTAATACACTATAGTCCGTAAGTTTTTAGATGATGATCATAGGGCTTTTTCTTTCTACCTTATCTTCATCACTTTAATCACGTTACTATTTTGTTCACTTAGTGATATATATTTATAAATATATATGTTTGGTTCACTTAGTAATTTACACTTATAATAAGCATATGATTACACATATATTCACATAATTGCTGAAACAGTTTATGACTGTGAAATTAAAATGAATGTTAAAGAAATATCCTGAATTTTCAAAATTAAAAATTTTTAGTAAGAATTTTTGTTATTATAGGTGCATTGTAAAAGGTACAGTGATATGAATTTTCTTGAATCATATAAGCTATTTAAACAGTAAGCATAGTTAAAGTCCTTGAAAATTAATTTCATATTAATTCAAAGAACAATTCTCAGAAGTCAATGTATCTGTAAATGTAGTTATATATTTCACTCATGAAATGCTATTCTATGAATGCCTATGCTGCTGTTAAGGTCTAATTTGGGTTAAAATTATTTGAGAAAGATGAAATTAAATTTTCTAATGCTTGAGGAATAGATGGGTTGAAATATTTGTATGAACCTATTATTTCTTTTCTGATATACAGTAAAATGCCATCACTTTATATTGCCTAAAATGTTATAAAATCAGTTACATTTTAATAAAACTGTTGAAATACTGTATCAAATCTGCCAACACACACGTAGTCTATTATAGCATATTTGTTAATTTTGTTATATATAAATTAAATAGCTCCAATATTAAGAAATTATGTTTATTACTAAAGTTGTGTTCCTACTCTCAAATACCATTTACCCCTCCTTTTTGAAAATATAGTAGCAATTTTTTAAATGTTTTAATCAAATGTGAATAAGTGGGATTTTACTGTATTTTCGTATTTCTGTAAGTTTGTATTTGGGCACTTATATTTTATACTTGGATGCAAATACCTGTTCTTTTTTCACTATGGTCTTAATGGAAAAGTATGGTCAATTTGATTAAAAGAGTTTACCCCATATAAATACTATCTTAGAAAAAGTTTATCTAATGTAATCTGTACACTGAAACTACCCTGTAACACTCTTTGTTACTCATTGGAGTTTAGTATATATATTAGATGGGCCTGCCTGAGATTCCATGGAATTTAAATATTTAAATACTAAAAGAACCTGGAATGAAATTATCTGACATATGTTTTGGGATCCACCCACAGCCTCCACCATGCAAAGTTACAGTGATGTTCCAGTGTATTTACTTTGAAAGCAAGCAATGCAGACATTTATATTTTTACTTTCTTATTGTAGGCTCCCAGCAGTCTCATGGAGACCCTTGAACAGCATCTAAATACATTAGAAGGAAAGAAACCTGGAAACAAGTACGCATTAGTTGTATATTCTAAATAAGATGAAGAATGCCAGAGTCGTTCTTTATAAGACTGAGATTTATCATGGTACAACTTATACTTACTACTGCAGTTTTAGGGTATGCCTTACTGTAATTCTTCTGGGTTCCCTCAAAATCCCCCTCCTTCCCTTTAGTTCATTAATTAATGAACGTGACCCTCATGTATAGTCAGTCAGTCTTATCTATCTGCAGACTAATGCAGCAAATTAGTAGGTTGTATCTATTTAACTGAACTTGTCTTTAGAAGGGACTCGCAATACACAGAAAAAGATTTGCAAAGCCCTCAAGTATAGTTTTTTTAGACTCTAGACTCTCCCCGCTTGAAGCATTCAGCATGGCATTTCACCTGGAGATCTAATAGAAGCAATCAAGCAGAGATACATGTAGTTTTACTGGATTTTCATATCTTTGTGTTGAGCACTTACATTTTTTACTATTTTTTCTCATTGCATGCAACAAATGTCCAGATTACGTTTCTTTTCTTCACTCTAGCAGGTGTCAAACTTAAGTATTCACAAGACCCAGTACTTCTGATCCTTGTGCCTTGCTCAGAAAATAATTCTGCTAGTCTTGGAGTTTATCTCCCTCATCTCTGTCTGTGTAAATCTCATACATCCTGGGAGGGCCATCTCATGCAGCCTTCCTTATCATGCGCTGCCCTGTGTTGTGGCTTTTTTTCTTCTTTTTTCTCATATATCAGCATGTAGTTTAAATCGATTTTTCTGATTCTGGAGGTTACGGACTTCATTATCTGCACCTGAATACTTTGTATAGCTTTCTCTATAGAGTCAGCTTGATAGCCTAAGAAGTGATCATTTCAGGGCTCCAGGCTGATCATGGATTTTACCTGTGATATATTAATACCTATCAAAATGCAACTCCGTTCTGGTTTCTTCTCTCTGGGCATTCTCCCGGAATTTAGACTCAGGTTTTGATGTTGCTTTTTTGTCTCTTATATTGTTAGCTAAGTGTTATTTCTGTCATCTTTTCAAGTTAGTGTAAGATTATTGCATGTTTTAAATTTTCAGTGATAAGCAACAGTATGTGAAGGAATTGCTCAGGCAGTTTTGGCAGAGCTCTTTGGAATGATGGATGGCAGGACTTCACAGGGTCTCTAGTGAGTTTGCTACCACAGGCCATGGTCTGCTCCTGCTTCAGTGTGGCTGTGGACGATCAGACCTTTGTGGATCAATTGATGTCAACTAAAAAGACATGAGAATAAATTAAGTCACAACAGCAGATGCCCACTTCAGCTATTGCTGGGGCCACCCTGTATTAGGGTATCTGGGGAGCCAAGTGAGTTGCCTAGGATTTAAGCAAAAGGAGGCAGGAAGCCTGAGAAATGTTCCTGCAGAAGAACTTCTTTAGCTAAGGAAATACATACAGTATGCACATCCCCAAGAGTTAGAGCCTTTCTCTTGGGCATTGCAGGATGCACATCAGTGAAGTCAACTTCTCTGCACTTTTCTCCCTTCAGGGTTTCCCACACCCTACAGAGGCTCACACTTTTCTCTTGTTAAATCTGCCAGGGCTGCAGCCACGGGACAAGCAGCCTTCTGGAGTGGATTTCATTAGCCCTAACTTCTAATCTAAATTCGCCCCCTTGTGGCTGCTACAAACTTATTTTTGGAAAATTTGGCAATGAATGTATCTCTAAGAGTAGTGAAATAAAAACTTCTGTTTTTAATAAACTTTTGCTAAGCATAAATTTTCTCTCACCTTTAAAATCAATTTATGCTTGTCAGATTTCTTTTCTGAATTGGCCGAGACCACATATGAACTTGTCTTTTGCTTATTCCCTATTTTTTAAATAAATGAACTATAGTAGTTAACTATTTTCTTCTTTGTATGTTTGTGCTTACCTGGGAACTTAAGTGAAGGGTGAGTACTATAATGAGTGATTTTTTTTTGCATTTGGTTATTACCAAAAATGCAAAAAAACACTCTTAAGAGTCCACACTGGTATTTAGAACATTTAAAACTGATTTCTGTCCATTTTACACACCTGTGCTTTTTCATTGTATTTTCTTTATTTGTCTCCGGAGCAAGGTGACTAGCATAAATGATTTTACTTTATTTTGGTCTTCTTGCATCAAGACTAACAATCTCTCTTAAGTATATATATTCCTTTTAGATTTCAGAAATCAAAGGTCTTTTCATTTGTTTACTAAAAAGATTTTCTCATATCATATGGCAGAAATGCCAAAAGACAATTGTGTAAAGAAAAATAGTTACTTAAATTTGTTTTCTTTCTCTTCCAGTAGCAGTATAAAGTTATTCTAACCTCTAAGACAAGTGAATGGATAAAACAAAAATATTTTCAAATGTCTACTATAAAAAATATGTATGCCTTTTATATTTAGTGCCTTATATCCACTGGTATTTATTTTTGAAATTTTATGCAATACTGTATGATATACCTTTGTATATTATATTGTCTGTCTCTTATGATTTTACTGAACAAAAGAAGGAAATTTATTTAATTTCACATGTGGATTTAAGTAACTAATCAGGGTGCAGGAGATAAGTTTATTGTGATTGACATTATTTGGAAAACAGATTTTTCACACCTGTGTTTTGTTTTTTGTTTGTTTTTCTAGCTAGCATTTATAACCAGGACTATATAGGAGTTATTGTTGTAAATAAGAAATAACAAAATTTCCCCTTTTGATAGCTTGCTATCAACATCTTGGAAGTAAACCTTGGCATTTGCTGTGTCCATCATAAAAACCCACATATTTGTTTGTAGCATTTTACAGAATTTAGGGTAAACTATTACATGGTTATTCATTCCCTTCTAAAATTGTATTCATGTTTTATTTTTTTTCCTCAACCTTGTTTCACTGTGTACTAGATTTCTTTAGCTGAAATAATATTAAAATAAATATTGGTCTTTGGTAAATGTGATTATCTATTTAGAAAATATTATAGCATTTTCCTTTATAAAGGGGAAATGACCAATGGCAGGGTAGATAATCAACCAAGGAGCAGGTAAAAGGAAGCAGTTTATGTGTTTTGTAAGAGAGGCACCAATGTGCCGGGCTCATCTGTGTTTCCGTCAGGACGGGCCAGAATATGAAATGAGCCCAGGTCTGGGCATCAGGCAGATGTGGCCTGGAGTCTTAAATCCATCATTAAAGAATAGCGAGACTTTGGCAAGTTATTTACCTCTCTGAGCCTCGGAACCCTCAGATTTTAATCAGTGATTAATGATCCTTTTAAAAGCTATGGCCTCAGTGGGAACCCCTCTGGTTCTCACCCCTTTTTCTTTTTTCTTGAGAATAACTGGATTATGTAGTATTTTGATATGCAGTTCTATTTGGATAGAATCCCTTCACAATGGTTCTCACCTTTTTGGATGAAATCTTGGTGAAAGGCTGGATCTGATCCATAGGAGCAGAGGTCACACATCCCTACAATTTTAATTTCATGCAAAATAAGTTTTTCGATTTTTGGTTAATTAATTTTTTTTTATGTACAGAGTACATGAATGTATTCTCATTTAAAAGTCAGATAATACAGAAATACAAGGGCTGTCTGAAGAAAATCCAGCCCTAAATGCCTCTATTTCTCCTATCGCATGGCTGGGTGCTTCCCAGACAGCCCTCGTGTGTTTCAGGGCCTACACAGTGCCGGGTGCTCTGGAAAGTGTTGGGGATACAGAACTCTGAGATGGGTTTTCTTACTTTAAAGAACTTAGCATCTACTGGGGAAGCCAGAAACTTGGTCGGGATCCAGTGCAGAAAGTGGCACGATAGCTCAGTAGTAGCCTTCGGCGGGGGGCTTGGCAGACTGAGCCTCGTGCCCGTTTGATAGTTTATACTTAGATTGGAACAGATTCTTTAGTAACGGGTGGAGCATTCTGTCATTTTTACTATGTTTTTATTACTGCTGTGGGGGATAGACTATGTTAGAAATGTTTATGTTTTGGTTTGGAAACATATGGCAAAAAGTTCTTTGTTACCCTCAATTTTCTTTTCTGTAATAGTATTTCTCATTGTGTGAGTACCACTGAGAATTGGTTTATGAAAATTGCTTGAGAGATAAGCAAGTTAATTTTAATTATTTCATTCTTAGAATTTGACTGTGTCAAATGGCTTCTGTTCTCTTTGCTGAGTAGAAGCCATGATTTTGTTGGATGTTTGTTCAGACCAAATGCCCTTCCCTTTTCTATATATAAAGGCAAAATGGTGGGAGTGGAGAAATTATTAGTTAAAAACTCATTGAGGAATTTTTAACCTTATATTGTACTAGATTTTTAGGTACCTCCATGACTTTTGGTAGATACAGAGAACATTATGAATTCATTTGTTTCAGTAGACTCTTTGAAATGAGTAATATAGATAAATGTATATAACCTTTTCTTCATAGGTTATATTACTCTTAAGATAATATTTAACCAAGCTACACATGACTGAATTAAGTGTTATCCTAATGCTTCTACCTTCATTATATAGCGGAAATCTCTGTGTACCCTTATTTTATGTTATTTCTGTTCATTTTAAGTAAAAACAAAATTTTAACAGAAAATGGCAGGCATGTATTTTCAAGTGAAGATGAATGTAAAAAGTATTAATCAGAATATAATACTGCTAGACTTCTTTAGCTACATCTAGTAAAACAAAAATTCATGATATTGTATAAAACTTTGTTACTAAATCTCTGATAATTTTGTTCTGTTACTGCTACATGTGATATTTTCTCTGTAGATAAGCAGCAAGCCATCTCTGCCAATCTATAGGATGCTAACAATAGGCTTTTTATTGAAATGTATGTTTATTCATTTTGTTTTATTATTAATTAAAATTTCCACCACTCAGATTAGTAAAATGCCAGCTGTTTAGGCAGTTGTTTCGGAAGCATTTTGCTAGAAATGATGGGCAATAATAGTCACTGCTACTCATAATCTAACTAAAAGATTTTACTTCTTAACTTTCCTTCACTCCCTTAGAAACAAGCATTGAAGAGACTATTCCTTTTCAAGTTCCCTCTAGTGCTAACAGGATAGTAGGAATACTTTCCATAGGTTTCATTAAAGCCACAAAAAAGAAACAAACTTCAGGAGGGTGAATGTGGAAGTTGAGACGCATTTCAGGCACAGGGCTCAGGGATTTTTTTTATTCTGATGTTCCTTTTATGCATCACAATTATGATTAATTGAATCACAATGTACTTTATCCTAATGAGATTTCTAATTTTTTAAAATACTAAATCTGAGGGGTTGTTTTTAATTCTATAAAACATTATTTTTCCTGAGTCTTGGCAAAAATTTTAAAATTCCAATTTGGACAGCTCATTTTTGATGGATAGGCAATAATGATCAACTCAAAGAGTGAACTACTAAAGATATGGAAAAGAATTTCAAATTTAAGAATTTCCAGTACTAGAAATTAAGTGAATGGAAGACATTAGAAAAAGATGTTATCGTTGAGTATAAGATAAAAAAGTATTTTTTTAAAAATAATGTGTCCATTTCAAAAAAGATTGTCTATAAACAAGTTAATGTTTGACAAAGTGATATTATCAAAGTTAAATGCGTCTGCAAAGATATTCATGTATATTCAGTTTTAATTTTTTTGTTGCCTTTTATAGATCTGGTGCTCCCTCTCCATTAAGTAAGGTAAGTTTGTTTTGTTTTAACCATTTTTTAGAGTATAGTTTCGTGACATTAATTATATTCATATCATCCATTTTTATAACTTTTTACCTTCCCAAACTGAAAGTCTGTACACTAACTCTCCATCTCCCCTTTTCCCAGTCCCTGGCAGCCATCATTTTACATTCTGTCTCCATGACTTTGGGTATTCTAGGTACCTCATATAAGTTGAATCATCCAATATCTGTCCTTTTGTGACTGGCTTATTTTTCTTAGCATTATATCTTTAAGGTTCATCGCTGTTGTAGCATATGTCAGAATTCCCTTCTCTTTTGAGGCTTAATGATATTCCATTTTATGTAGATACCTCAGGTTGTTCATCCATTTATCTGTCAATGAACATTTGGGTTGCTTCCACCTTTTGGATATTATAAATAATGCTGCTATGAACATAGGTGTACAAATATCTGTTCAAGTCCCTGCTTTTAGTTGCTTGGGGTATATACTAGATCATATAGTAATATTTTTTTTAATTTTTTGAGGGAAGATAAGGTAAGTGTTTATGTATTCTTTTTTATGTTTTCTAAGTCCATGTAGTCCAACAATGTCTACTTAATCTTCTATTTGGACTAAAATTTTTTTAAAATAGAAGAAATTTTTGCACATTTATATTACAGCTAAAAGCAAGTGTATCAATATAACATTTTACTGGTTACAAAACACTTTCACATTCCCTGTATCACAGCCCTGTGAGATAGGTAAGGCACATAATATTCTGCATGTTTTAATGGTAGAGAAACCAATTGCAGTTAGATATCTTTCCTCAAGCATGCCTTTTACACAGCCTACTTTAATACATTTAATCATTCCTTCACCTCCCTGTCTCTTTTTTAGCATGTTGAAGGACAGGATTAGGTCTGTAGTTCACAATTGCCATTGTATTTTTCAGGCAAAAAAAAAAAAGTCATAAATGTGTTCTTTCTTCTTTGATGAAGTTCCACTATATAATTGCTGTCATTACTGACATGAAGACTATCACCATGACTGCACTCATGGGTCCCAGACGCCCTAAACTGTGCCAGTGCCTGGCTGGTCACCTAAGACACCTTAGGGGAGCTAGAACAAACAATCAAACACACACACAAACAAAAACAAGCTCCCTGGTGATCCTGATACAAAGCCAGGTTTAAATTCATTATGTCCATGTGAAAAATGGCAATATATGACTGCTGAGTAGAGTACAGTAAAGAGTAAAGATATGGCATCCTTAGGGATGGTCTCTGTCTACATTTTGGCCAAATTGAATTCTATTGACTTTTTCTTTTTGTAATAATGGGATTGTTTTGGTTCTGTTCCCCTAGCTCTCTCATCTCTTCAGAAATTGCTGTTACAAGGCAGTTTTTAATGGGCCTTTGAAGACCTTCTTTTTTTTTTTTTTTTTGTAGATTCACTGCTGTCACCGAGTTCTTGGTGATACACATCACTTTCTAAGCTCATTTACCTGTGTTGCTTAAATAAAACAAAAACAACTAACTTCTTGTAGAGGAATTTTCAGTGTACATAGTGCATGACATGCAGATTCATTTTAGCCTAGTCCTTCTTAGTTTCATGAAAGTCTTTCTCATTCTATTTGGAAAATTTGAATTTTGAGTGAAGAGAGGCTTGAGTTGATGTGTGCTGAGTAACAGTAGCCATACTGCTTAAAGGTTTGCCTTTC
The DNA here is from genome assembly GCA_004026885.1 of Lyroderma lyra. Classification (NCBI taxonomy): domain Eukaryota; kingdom Metazoa; phylum Chordata; class Mammalia; order Chiroptera; family Megadermatidae; genus Lyroderma; species Lyroderma lyra. The sequence continues at coordinate 127,480 of PVJL010000431.1, forward strand.
ACAAGTGCTGAAATGCTTGGCACTTGTATTATCTATTGGATTTTGACTTCTTGATTAGTTATATTCTTGGACAAATAGATATTAGACAAATACTAGTTAAGTCTGGAAATTTCTATAAATTTCTCATCTCCTCAGTCCTTTTTTTTAAATTATTCTTTTGGAAATGTCCTTTAAGTTTTGTCTACTTGAAATCAGAAGTCCAGTTACAGCAGTGTCTGGTAGCCCTGCTTGGTCTTGGTCTTTGTGTACTTTACTTGCTGTTATATCTCATTTCCACTTACAGAACTAAGTATCAGTGGGCTGTTTTGAGATGTTCCATTAATCTGTCTCTTGTGACTATGTGGAGAATTAAATTTACAAAATACAAGAAAGTAGAATCGGGATAATAACAATAAGAATTTTAATTTTTAATTATGTTATCTGCCTATTAAGTCCTCTTCTTAAAAATAAGCCAGTCCAGGGCAATAAATGTTAGCTTTTATTTCACTTTTTAGTTTGATCGCTGTCTTATTAGTGATGGGATAGTTGTGATATCCTCAAGCTATCAGTGACTTGAATCTTCTTTGTATATTATTCTCTGCCATCTATGAACTATTTTCTAAGTTAAAATTTTAAATTTTAAAGGCTTCTGAGAAGACCTCATATGAAGTGTATTTAAAATGCAAAGGGAAAAGAGTGGCCTTAGTTTTATACCAATTATTGCAGTTGATAATTTAAAATTTTTTTGGCAGCTAGGAAGATCATTCCCACTAATTTTATGTCCAGGAAATAAATTTAGCTTTAATTTTAAATACACAGATAGAAGTCTTTGCAATGTTAGGCCAAATATTTTTATTATTTCATATAAATTACATTTAACTTTCAAAATATGAAAGATGTTTTGTCCACTGTTGATTATTTATGACAATTCTTGATTTCAAATTTTCTTGAGTTTTTTTTCCTCCCAAGAGGAGTTAACAAAAAATTGGTGAGAACGTCATGGGTCTGCAAAGTGAAACTCTGTTGCTTTGTGTCCTGTGGATTCGTATTTGACTGGAGTGTGTTGTGCATCTTCATTTTCAGTCTTCTCCAGCCACAACTGTTACATCTCCTAATTCTACACCAGCTAAAACTATTGACACATCCCCACCGGTTGATTTATTTGCAACTGCATCTTCGGCTGTCCCGGTCAGGTTAGTTAAAGAGTATGCAGGGGATTGTTTATTAATATTTTGATGAGGTTTTTGTTTTGTTTTTATGTACTGAAGCCAAATGATTTCAGAAAATGAAATCTAGTCCTAACATGTCATATTTTTATTATTTTTAGGTACACAAAGTAAGTGTTTTATACCTTATACAGTTACTTTGGCCTGTACCTCTCAAAGCCTTAGAAAGACCTCAGCTGTGGAATCACCCTGTTGCTCTCACATTTGGGAAAGGAAGTGGAAAAATGATGCACACCAAGTTCTGAAATTTGCTGATACGGAAAATGTTTTCTAAGTAGTTTCTTCTTATGGGAAATTAAAAGGGAATCTCACAGTTGTAGATGAATAGCTGGTGCATCTGAGGGACTCGAACTGGTGGTAGGAAGAGACCATTGTGGCGTTCCTGGTCAGCTTTTAAAGCACCTGCAGGTCAGAGCAGGAGTGAGAAAGGTAGGGATGACTGGATTCTCTGAATCTCAGGGCTGCCTAAAATGAAATCCCAACTGATACGGGCTTCCTCATATAATATTTTAGTTCAGCTCTTTGGCTGTTTTGCATTTGATAGGATTCAAATCTCATTTTAGAGTATCTGTAACTCTGATTATGAATGCCGTGTATATGGAGACTTAAATTTTGAACTGAGCAATAAATCCAACTAGCACCCATGTTAACTATGTGTGTTACCCTCTTCCTGCTTAGTTCTGCTTTTTATAATGCTTGGAAAAACCAAGTTCTTTCCGACTTTATACTAAGAAAACTTGCTGCTTATAAAAGCTTTGATTGGGGTCTTACTAGTAAATGTTTCCCTATCCTCGCACTTAGACCAGTTATACTTATGAAATGGACATTAAAGTAGGCAAGTTTCAGGGGTTTTGAAATTTTTTCTTAAAGCAGCAGAATCCTTTCTTCAAAAGAGTATTATTTGGAAATCTAATATGTGAAAAAGACAAAGGTGGAATTAGAATTTACAAAGAGGGGTGGAAAACCTGGGACCTGATGGCTTGGTACCTAATCTGGTAACCATTAGGCCAGTGCTCCTTAAATCTGAATTTACATGTGAAACACCTGGGGACATGTTAAAGTAAAGATTCTGATATAGTATATATGGAGTAAGCCTGTGATGTTGCATTTCTAACAAGGTCCCGGGATGCTACCAATTTGGGGACCACACTTTGAATAACAAAGCTCTGGACTCCTCCTTAGAACTTCTACAGATGGAGGAGTTTTGAAAAGCATAGCCCCTCCCCTAAAAGAAAAGCATAGTCCCAAGTGAATAAGAATAAAATAAATATAGGAGTATTTTTAGATGAGGCCTCTTGACAGGCGAACTTGATATACTGTAGTTTATTTAGAAAGAAGGTACACTAGTAATTATTCATTTTATTATCTTTGGTTTATAAATAATTTTTTTAAAGAAAAGAAATATTCCATACACAAAAACTTAGAAAATAGAGAAAAGGAAAAAAATTGCCCATAATTCTCTTATCCTAATATCTTTAATATTTGGAGTATGTTTTCTTTGTCACAGTCCTCAGCGTTTCATAGCATGTTTAAGAAAATTCCACCTTATTTTGAGGCATTTAGGTTTTCCCTTTTAATTTCTGCTCTCTGGCTTGGTGAGTGACTCATTGCTTGAAGCGATTTAACTTATAGTCTGTAGAGCAAGAGTTGGCAAACTATGGCCAAGGGGTCAAATCTAACCCACTGTCTGTTTTTAGAAATAAAGTTTTATTGGAACAAGTCACGTTTATTTGTTTATGTACTGTCTATGTCTTATTTCATTCTACAGTGGCAGAGTTCAGTAGTGCTAGAAATCATTGAGTCCACAAGCCTAAAATACTTAGCATCTAGCCCTTTACAAAAGTAGTTTGCCAACCCTTATAGAAGAACATAATGTTATACTGCTGTATTTTCCAAAAAATTATTCTCTTATTTGATTTCAAATATACAAAATCTTTTCTGTTTTCTTCATAAGGCTTCATTTAAAAACATATTTACTTATAAAAGTTCAAAGTCAGATTTTAAAATTCTGTTTTCCTTTTAGCACTTCTAAACCATCTAGTGATCTTCTGGACCTCCAGCCAGACTTTTCTTCTGGAGGAGCAGCAGCAGCTGCGGCTCCAGCCCCACCACCACCTTCTGGGGGAGCCACTGCATGGGGAGGTGAGAGACCAGAGGCCCAAATGCCAGTTTTCTATTTAGTTGTTTTTATTCATTGTTGTATCTAGCTTCTGAGCTGTCATTGTTATACCTAGCTTCTGAGGATCCAAAATGGTGCCAGAAACTTGGAGAGAAAATGCTCAGAATGGCATATAGTGATTGAAATATATTAAGAGAGACACAGAGACAGAAAAACTACCTGTGATACAGTTAAAATGTTCAATAGTCATATAGTTTTTGTTTTAGAAGTTGGAACAAAGGCAGTACCTTTCTCTATTCTAAAATTCTGATTGTAATTGTTCTCTTAAAGATCGAGGCTTTAGAGAACTGGGTATTCCTCTACATTTATGAGATTACTCAAAGGCAACATTTCTAATTTGATTTGTTCAGGTATACTCTCCTTCATGGACTCCTTTAGATCAGAATTGGTTTTATTCACATTGCATTTTGACTTAACTTGAAATCTGGGATAGATTCTTCTCTGTGCCTGAAAAGATCCAAACTAAACTGATTGAGAGGAATGACACCTTAAGTGCCTGATTCCTATTTTATTGTTGTATCTCGGAAAAAAGTTAAGCTCTTATAAGTATTTGAATAAAAGCGTATTTAATGCTTTTTAAACAAATATTAGTAAAAATATAAAAATTAAGTAACATAAGTTATATTTCATCGAGAAAATTAAGATTTTGGAGACTAAAATCTTGTGGTTTCCATGAGTGGAAAAAATTTTTCAATGTCAGTTATCTACCAATATGCTTAATTATCATACATGTTTCTAGGAAATTTTACTTTTCATCTTCCATCCTATCATTGCAGGAAGTCTCAATACCTTCCAGCAGAACCAAATACTAGTCAAAAGCAGGGAACTAATATTTTAATCTTGTATATTATTTTTCAAATCTTTTTATTTCTCTCCCCTTCTAGAACATGTAAATACTTTTTTTCCTTTCTCACCTACCGGTGTATGAAATAAGTTGCTCATTCCCTTTTAAAAACAGTAGCAGGCCTGAAAACTGTTACATCACATGGCTCTTAGCTCTTTTGCTAATTCACATTGCAGCTTAAAATAGCCATTGATAAGGGCAGGGCTAGGGAGAGTCCCACAAACACCAGGAGAAGAGAGATGCAAAGTCTTTCTGGCTTTTGATGACTCACTTTGGTTTCTAATTAATATTCTTAGGAAGTACAACTATGGAGTAATACTTGTATTGGGCCAGGTACTTTTAGTTTGAAGAATTGTTGGAAGGACCTTCTGTTTCTTAGGATTTTGGACCTGGTCACTTAACAGCAGAATATACCCTAGCCCTAAGTCAACATAGATCCTTTTTGTCTGGTATTTATTAGATATACATTCTAAAATTTCAAAAGTGTTTTTAGTGTCAGATAACCATGTGCTCTAATTTTCTAATGTTATGAAATATGTAAGATTTGGTTAGGAAGAGTCTTGATTATTTTAGTATAACTGTAGAATCCTTTACCTAGTATTCTTTGGGTTTGCAAACTGTACAGTTAAATGAATGTGATTATTTTTAATGTCAAATTTATGTTTCTCAGTTTTTTAAAATGCCTTCTAGAGTTTTCAGTTTACTGAGTTCTCATTTGTTTTTAAGGCTTTGGAAAAAAAATACCTCCCTAATGAGTTCTGATAAAACATTTTTATGGTTAAAGGAAATTTCCAGTAACATTCATGAATTCAGACATGAGCCCTGATGTGTATTATGTGACTAAGAGGTGAAGAATTCCCTTGGACACTCTGACTGTTTAACCTAAAGTCATAGTATAGTTAAGAATAACCCCTCCTAGGCTCTGAAATTAGAATGCCAACTGCAATCTCATGGTTGAACATGAAGAAAGTACGCACCTCCCAGTGGAAGGCTGATCTCAGAAGGGCTGAAAAGTTTTGGTGCTGCAAAATGGGTCACGTTTATCTTTAAAATAATTCTCATGTGCTATCACATGATGTTTTTAAATGTTAGTTTATATATTGCATCTAAAAACATCAGTAATGTGAAACATATGAAGAAGAAAATGCTTTAGTTTAAGGTTTCTCTTTTCTAACCCCCAAACTTGCTTTCATTTCTTTGAATATGTTTCATATGTTCTACAATCAAACTATAGCTATTATAAAGCCTCTGTTTATTTTCTGGTATTCCAGACTACAGTAGCAAATCAATTTTTTTTAAAGTTAACTATAGTTTTTCTCAGAATTGACATTTATAGTATAGTTAAATTAATCAAAGCAGATGAAATGCTAAATCTGGTAAGGAATAGAGTTTATCAAAATTGTGTAGACCTGACTTAAGGTAAGTGTCTTGACCTCCCTTGCTCTCAATTTTTCCATCTGTGAAGGAAAGTTAGTCTAGAAGATCACTAAGGTCCCTTCCAGTTCTATGATGATAATAGATAATCCAGTCATCCCTCAATATCTGTGAGTCATTGATTACAGGACACTGTCAGATATCAAAATCTGCAGATGCCCAAGTCCCTTATATGAAATAGGGAGTATTTCTGTATTAGGTCTGACAATTAAGTTCACAAACTCATCCTAGCAAAAGTGTGACATATCTCATTGCTGAATGTCACTACAGTCACCTTCAAAGCACTCCCCTTGGGAAGCTATGCACTGATGCCAGCGCCTAGCCCACCCTTCAAAGCAATTTTGGAACTCTTTTTCTGGAATGGCCATCAGAGCTGTCATCGTATTACCCTTGATGTCCTGAATGTCATCAACATGTCTTCCTTTCGATATTTCCTTTATCTTCGGGTAAAGAAAAATGCACTGGGGGCCAGATCAGGTGAGTAGGGAGGGTGTTCCCATACAGTTACTTGTGTGCTGGCTAAAACCTCCCTCACAGCCAGTGCCAAGTGAGCGGGTGCATTGTTGTGATGCAAGAGCCACGAATTGTTGGCAAAAAGTTCAGGTCGTTTTCATCTTTTTCACGTAGCCTTTTCAGCACTTCCAAATAGTAAACTTGGTTGACTGTTTGTCCAGTTGGTACAAATTCAAAATGAACAATCCCTCTAATATCAAAAAAGTTTAGCAACATTGTTTTGACTCTTGATTTGGACTGATGGTTGTGGAGAATTGGCTGACTTCCATTGTGGACTTGGAGGCTTTGTTTCAGGATCATATTGGTACGCCCACCTTTCATCACCAGTGATAACTTGTCCCAAAACATCGTCTTGTCTCTCCAAAAAGTCTTGGCAAAATTCAGCTCCTTTGCTTTTGTTCATCAGTGAGTTTCTTTGGGACCATTATTGCACACACCTTTCTCATGCCGAGATTTTCAGCAAAGATTTTCCCAACTGTTTCTTATCAGTGTTTTCTTGGTGTGCTATGCTTCTAACAGTCAGCCAACAATTTTGACACACAATTCTACTAATTTTTGCAATGTTTTCAATACTTCTGCTCATTACAGGCCTCCCTCTCTTCATCAGTGACACTTTCTCTCCCCTCAGAAAAATGTTTAATCCATTTGTGTACACTGCCATTTTCTTCATGGCATTATCCCCGTAAACTTGGACTAACATGTTCCTGATTTCACTTCCACTCTTGCCAAGCTGAAGAAGAAATTTAATGTTTGTTCATTGCTCTAATTCAAGCTCTGACATTCTCACAATGGCGCACAAAAACACAACAATAATGAACACCACTCAGCAAGACACTGCCGCACATCGACACAAACACGGCTGTGAGACACAGGTATACAGAGGTTATGACACCTCACCATGTTGTTTGTACAGTGCTGCCAACATAAGTGTATGGTGGCACGTTCTTGAACTTAATTGTCAGACCTCATATAACCTATGCACATCCTCCTGTATATTTTAAATCATGTCTAGATTACTTACAATACTCAATATAATGTAAATGCTATGTAAGTAGTTGTTATACTGTATTGTTTAGGGAATAATGACAACAGAAAAGTCTGTATGTATTAAATACAGATGTAACTGTAACAATTGTAGGCCTAACTGCATAGTACGTATTAGCAACAATGTACTTTTTTTCCAAATATCTTTGATCTGTGTTTGGCCCAATCCATGGATATGAAGCTTACAGATACAGAGGGATGACTGTGCATTTACTTTTTATTAAAAATAGTCCAGAAAGCTAGAATTTCTTCTGTTAGTGCCTCACGCTCCTTAGATGTTGGTGTGGTTGAAGGTTTCAGCTTTATCTCTTATTTCTTCATATGCTGACACATAATGGACGCGAATAGACCTTTTGGGAGAGGGTGAGTAAAGCTTTATTTTAAACTTTGGTTTTGAGAGACTTCCATATCTTAATAACTGTCCTCATTTTGATCATGTGGAGCCTGGTATATCTTTTGTCCTTTTCTTCTCTTCTATTCTTCTCCATCTCTGGTGCAACATAGAATCTTTGGCTGCCCTTTCCTCTGCTCCCTCTGAAGCACAGATTTCAGATCCATTTGCACCAGAACCTACCCCTCCTACTACAACTGCTGAAGTTGCAACTGCTTCAGCTTCTGCCTCAACTACTACAACTGTTACTGCTGTCACTGCTGAAGTGGATCTCTTTGGAGGTTAGTCAGTCACATCACTGGTCTTTAATTTTCCTTCCATGATTGCTAAAATTACCTTAGGGTTAGGTGTTTAAGAAAACTGTGCATTATATAACAGCATGTCAGAGTGTTTAAGTACTTTATAAATGTTTATTAGTGTATATTTATCTGCTTTAGATCAATTTGATTGCTCATTTCTTAAAAGTTAGGATTTAAATTGCTGCTAGAACTCTTGCTTCTACCCTGCAGTAACCATGTGAGCGGTACCAGACCTCGCTATAATATTAGATTTGGCTTTTTGGACCGATTCAGACTAGCAGAGAGAAAAATATTTGAGGAATATGAGAGGAGAAATCCTGCCCTCAGTTATTTTTTAAGATTTAGACAAAAAAATCATCTAAGAGTATTTCGGATTTGGAAGTCTCTGAAGAGAGTTCAGGTATGCCCATTTTTGCATCTTTAATCCTGTTCTGCCTAAGCAAAACTTGGATCATCTTTGGCTTTGAGACTTTAAGAGATCATTTGAATCAGCATTTGAAATAGATTGAAAACAGGTTTAAGTCAGACTTTGAAATGACTGTCAGAAAATCTGCTTTCCTCGCAAATGTATATTCTGACACACAGTTGATTGACAACTGTGGGCTTGGGTTAGATAGCCTAGACTCTGTCAGTACAGTACCCTTGGATCTGGTGAACCATCCAAAGCCAGTTTATTTACATTTCCCATCTGAATGGTGCTAATGTCCAAACCTGGAGAAATGGCTTGTATCAAATACATCGAATAGTTTATGTTCATCACAGTTTTGTGTTTCTTCATTGTGATGTAACATCATTCCCAGGGCATTTTGAGGATATAGTGAGGAAATTGGAGGACGCAAATGGAGAGGGAGGCAGGAGAGATTTGGCGGGCTCTGGTGGAGTTAATACATTCTTGGGAATATACACTCTCACACTGTCACATTCCACTGTGTTGCATGCTGTACCCCAGTGTCTCAAGTTTGCCAGAACTGCCTAAGACAGGGAGCACTCCACTAGACACAGCATCAGTGCCGCTGCTCGTGCAAGGAATTTGCACTGCCGTTCCTACTACAGGCAAAGCCTGTGTTTTACAAGATGAGGGGGGAGTGGTTTGCACACTCTCGAATAATTTATTATAAAGTATCATCCACTAGAGAAAGTTGGTTTTCAGTTATTCCTCTATGAATTTTGAGATCGAAAAACAAAGTTTTACTTAAATTTATAAAATCCACTTTTCACACCCTCCTTTCTGCCCATTATTGGTGCCTGGCATGGGTGGTTTCTCACAGGCTCTGGTGGAAAACCATCAAGAAAAATATCAATATAATGTATAGCAATTTTATATTTAAACATTTCAATAACTTTAGCTATTTAGATTTTTGTTTTTCAGTTTATTTGTAATGAGCTTAATTGCCCCAAAGAAATCAATCAACCCCATCTTGCTTCCCTCATGGCTCTCTAGAATGATAAAGCTTAAGATATTTCTTTGAAATACTCTTTGCATCGTTTTGCAGTTTATATGGATCATTTATTACTGTTTTGAATACATCCATCACACAGAGGAATATGTGTGTTTGAAAATATTGTCATGATGGCCTTCTTTCTACCCTAAAATGTAAATTTAAAGGATTAGTCCTACAGAAAATCATGCAACTTAATGCCTAAGAATGGGGTTCTCCTTGTGATTTTACCTGTATCCTTTCTAATCATTTGGCTGGAAGTTGAGTAAAGATAAGTACATCTGCAAATCTCATCACAACTATTTTTATTGACCTGTCTGGTTCTGTAAAGTGTCTCCTGCCTTGTGACAGCTATAAAATCCCTATGCTTTATGTTTCAGGGGTCTGTATGTGTTACTGAGTGTTTTACAGTTTTCAGTGATATTCCTTCGTTTCTTTCATTCTCTGTATTGATTATAAGGAGTCATTTAGAGATGAGATTTTAAATGAAAACTTAAACTAAATTCTTTTTGGTCATGATGTGTGGCCATTATTTTTTTAAGTTCAATTTTTTTTTTATTGTTAAATTTATGGGGGTGACATTGGTTAGTAAAAATTACATAGGTCCCAGGTGTACAATTCTACAGTATATGGTGAATGTGTTGTACTATGTGTTCATCGCTCAGAGTTAGTTCTTCTTTCATCACCACCTATTCAATGCCCCCGCCCTCCTCCCCCACCCCCTCCCCCTCAGGTAACCACTAAACTACTGACTGTGTCCATGAGTTTTTCTTTCTTTGTTGCTTTCAATTTTATGTTCCACATGTGAGTGGATTCATGTGAGAGCACCAGTTATTTTGTTTATATAACTTTAAACATGCCCTTCTGAGATTTTATGTAACATATATAGCATTAGTAAGTAGATTTATTCAGATGTAAGTTTAAGAAATTTTAATTTCTGAAAAATAGCTAATTGTTTAATAAATGGAAATGAGATAATAAAACATTAAAATTTTTATGTATTTTAATTCTGTATTTTCATTCCAAATTTGAAAAATAGGAAATGTCTATTAATTTTAAATATTCAGATTATACCCATGTAACATTTTAGTCAGCTCTTTGTAAGTTATTACAATTGTTTTCAGAAATGTTATATTTACTAAATTTTTTTTTAAAGGAAATTTTTAAGAAATAAAATCTGCTTTCTATAGTCATGCATAACAGGACTACAAGGCAATGTTGTGTTTAAACATTTTAGTAAAACATACAGATATTGATAAAAATCAAAGACAACATCCTTAAAAACATTCTCTTTTTTATTTATGAAAACCCTACTAACAGCATCACGTGAGGCTGTAACAACACCGGGTTTTCTGAAGCGCTAGAATGCTAACCTGACCCTGATTCCTTTACACGAGCACCAGGGCGCTCTTTCGAACAGCTGTGTCAGTTTGTGAGCTAGCCTTCCTTTTTTATTTATGTATGTATGTGTGTGTGTGTGTGTGTGTGTGTATTTATTTGTTTTGGATGGTTCCCTGAGAGGGGATTGAGCCCAGGCTGTGGCGGTGAGAGTGCGAAGCCTAGCTGCTACACCACCAGGGAACCCCACTGTGAGCAAGCCTTCTTAAGGATGTAATCTGTGAACACAAAGCCAAGTGGCTAGAAAACCAAGGAACTCACCTCACAGGAGACTTCATATGCTCAGGTTGGTTAACAAACTGACCTTAGAAGAAAAGGAACTGCAATGGTAACACTTGGGCTATCGAGAACGACTAAAACCTCTGTGCCGAGTGTGTGATGTAAAGATGGCTTCTGTGTCTGGAGACACTGGGGAGAGTAGTTCAGGCTGGGGAAAACAATGGCCGTTAGAAATATTTAGAAAGGTAGTCACATGATAAGAAGTATGAGAGAAAATTCTTCCTAGATTGCTGGAAGGAAAAAGACTAGTCTGCAGCAGTGTCAGAGACTGTTTTGCTGGGTGCGGCCTGGGCTGAGTCCATAATTACAGAACAGCAGGGACATGCATTTCCAGGAAGTAGCGCTGGTTGTAATGGTCAGCACGTAGAAATGGACCGCCAATGGGTAACAAGGGAAAGAGAACTGGATTGGAAATAGCCTTAATTTTCAGTACTGGAAAGATGATGCTGCCTGCCATTGATAATGAAAGAAAGCCAGGTATTAAAAAATGTTCTGGTTTTTTTAAACAACGTCAGATTTTCATTATTTTTGCTCTCAGTGCTGGGGGCTGACTGAGCTCAGCTGGACAGTTCTCCCTCGGGGTCCCTCTCATGGCTATATTCAGACAGTGGCTCGGCCTGGGGTCATTTGCAGTCATGCTCATTCTTATCTCCTGGGCTGGGAAGACTTAAGAGCCTGGGGCTGGAGCAGCTGGGCTCCTATCTTTAAGAGAAGTTTTGGTGGGAGTAAATGAATTAAGATTATAATATTTAGCTTTAAGTAACAGGAGGAGAATTAAAAGGAGATGTCTTACTGAGAGCGAAGCAAACAAACAAAAACCACCTTTCCTGAGGATAAAGCTATAAATATGGGTTTCACTTACTTACACATAAATGATATTAATAATTAAAGAGGCCACCCCATGAATATTTATTTACTTGACCCCTGGCACTGATATAACTGGTGTTTATTCCAGCTTAGATGATGGAAATAGTATATAGTAGAACGTGGCACAGTTTGTAGCAGTGTGGCACAGTGATTAGACACACAAACCTCAGTCAGACAATTGGTGGCCAAATCCTGACTCTGCCATTTGTTGGCTGTGTGACCTTGGTGCAGTCACTCACTCTCCAAGCTGCCATTATCTTATCTACAAAGTGTGGGCAGCAGAACCTACATCACAGAATATGTAGGAATTAAATTTAATAATATACATAAAATATTTATTCGGTGACTGGCACATAAATACTCACAAATAGTGACTGCTATTACTGTTTCTACTATTTCCAATATTTTTAGCCTCAGTTCTAGGTTTTATAGGAATAAATGGAAAGAAAATAGACCTGACTCACAGCAAAATATTTTCAACCCTCCCACCCCTTAGACTTTTCTTGTGCTCTGTTCCAGCTCTTAGGGTTTCATGTTGCTCTAAGTCCTCTGTTGTAGTGTCCTTAACATGGCATCTGGGGAGGTAGGCATGTCCTGTCCCCCGATTTATTTTCCATTCTCCAGTATTATTATTTGGCCTCTCCCCTGACGAACCTCTACTCTTTTGGTGTAGCTGAGAGAAACAATCAAATGAAATAAGTCTGTAAGATATGAATAATTGATTGTCCCTTCTAGGGACATGTGTGTTTTTGTAAAGGACCTTTTAAGCCATGTGAGTGTCTAATTTAATGTTTGTTGTTGCACGTAACTCTGGGCCTCAGGATGTTAGCTAAAGTGTGTTTCCTATTCAGATCAGTTTTGAACATGCTGGGTTAAATTGACTAATTAGCTGTAGGACTTCCTACAGTCTAATATACTATGTAAATCTCCGAAAAAGGGGATATACATATAGGTTTTCCCAAGCATAATTGACAAATTGTTGTGGTGGCCAGAGGAACCGTGTTCTAAGAAACTCTGGCAGATATTACAGAAAGCAGTATTTAGGCTGGGAGTCTGACAGGTAAGTGGCAGGGTCTAGGTGCGTTCTGGTCCCCACTTTGCAGGAGTTTCTCCCCCTGAGCAGGTCATACTTATGACGGCCTCATTCCCTTTGTAATTTGGAACTATAGAGTCGCTTTGAAAACTCCATGATTTTTTAAAATCAAAATTAACATGATTGTTGGCAGAAACACATTGGGGACCATTTGTATACTTACGTCATTTATAAATTGGTGTTGCCTGTATTTTAGTAGATTTATAAGTTGGTGTTACTGACTCTAAATAGCAATAACATGAAACTGTGTTTCAATCTGTTAAAAGTATATCATATTCCAAATAACTAGAGTAATACAATATTTTAAAAGAACAATAAATTTAAGTCAAAATAATGTCATTTTGGTGTCATCCCCTAATTTTATTACCTCTTTATTTCTTAATGACAAATCCTTGGTTGTGTCTACAAATACTTTTCAAGAATAATGAAGTATTAACTTTTATGAATACATAGTGAACGTTTCATGTTAACAGTATAATTTTGCCTGTATTAGACTATAAACATTTTTAAACTAGGATTGTTTATTTATATTACCATCATATATTTTATTTTATTGGCATTAAAGAAGACATCCATGTTTGCTAGAAACCACTAGTCAAAGACATCATAGTAACATAGCAAATAATTATTACCTGGGCATCAAAGTTTAATTAAAGTCTTAGATTACATAATAAAGTTATTTTTGTGTTTTAATTTTCACATCCATTATTAATTTCTAATGATACATAAAACATGCTTCTTAGAGCCCTTATACAATGAGAATCTTGTTAAACTTTTTTGGGTCTTAATAGGCCTGACAGTATCAACACTGTACCACTTGCATGTAACTAACATGAAGGGACACAAGGAATTGTGGTTTTTGATCGCCAATCGTGCATGGGCCATGAAAATGCGTTTTAAGAAATTCATGTTGTATAAGGGAGCCTTCTTTGCAATTTAACTTGGTTCTTTTACTATATTTTCTTCTCTTTTTATTCCTTTAATTTCTACTGTTTTAAAAACTGCACCCAAGATGCCTTTGCAGCTTCTCCCGGGGAGGCCCCTGCAGCATCCGAAGGGGCCGCCGCACCAGCTACCCCAACCCCTGTAGCAGCCGCGCTTGATGCATGTTCAGGAAATGGTGGGTTTAAAGTCATGAGCCCGTCTCTTGTTTTTCTGTCCTAATGTGAAATTCCCATAGTTAGATGTGGCCATATGTTCTCCTGATTTTAGTTTCTTCTGAGTACGAAGTCTCTCACTCATCATAACTCAGTAGACGATGCTGGCACTTAAAACATTAAGACAATGAAGTGCATACTTACCAAAATTGACAATTTCTCCAGATTGACAATTTTTGTCACTGCAAGTATGCTCTCTTAATGTTTTTTTTTCTCTAATGCTATATTGTACTCTTTTGTAACAACTGAGTTCAAATATGTAGGCATGTTTTAATGAATTTTCAAAACTACCAGATTGACCACATTAAGGATTTGAAAAATAACCATCTCTGATGCTAGAAGATAGGCTAATCTTATAATCTAAACTTGGACATGTTTCAGTTTCTTAACTTGTGTTACCTGCTAAATGTTCTTTTTTTCTTTAGAAAAAACATCCTAATCACTGAGCTCCTGCTAACAGGATAGTAGTTCAATTCAAGCAGTAATGCCTAGCTAGTGTGTAAATACCTGTGTCAGGTGTCTCTTCCCCATAGTTATGACACCTCTCTTGTCTCTTTCCTTACTGATGCTGTGTGTGTCTCCACTTTCCTTTCCAAAAGACCCCTTTGCCCCGTCTGAAGGTAGTGCAGAGGCTGCACCCGAGCTGGACCTCTTTGCAATGAAGCCACCTGAGACCAGTGTGCCTGTAGTTACCCCTACAGCTAGCACAGCCCCTCCGGTTCCCACCACCGCTCCTTCTCCTGCTCCCGCCGTTGCAGCTGTCACAGCTGCCACTACTGCTGCTACCGCCGCCGCCGCCACCACCACTGCCACCACCTCTGCCACCACCACCACCACCACCGCTCCACCTGCTCTAGATATCTTTGGTGGTAATTTTTCGTTGTTGTTGTTGTTGTTGTTGTTGTTGTTGAACTCTTTCCATCTGGTGGACTGAACTCTGGTGCTTGAGATATACTGCATCCCAAATTATGATACTACTACTGCATGAACACTGTGCAATGACATGGTTCTCAGGAAACCATTTGCTGCCTATTTCAGCATTCTCTAGAGCACTAATTCAGACCTGGGAAGTGACACCGTTTCAGGCGGGTTCGCCAAGCTGAGTAAAGGCATGTGTGTTCTTGGTCTTAGATTTGTTTGAGTCCGCTCCTGAGGTCACGGCAGCGCCCAGGCCAGAGGCTGCTCCTAGCATAGACCTGTTTGGTACAGGTAACACCAAAGCAACCCTGTGCTTGCATTCGTTTGCCCAGATGTTTTCCCAATTAAGCTCTTTGTACTCAACCCGTGATAATACGTGTGTTAGATGTTTGACTTTGATTTCAGCTTTCTACTTACTTCTGCTTGGTTTTGATTTGTTTCACTTTTGGAAGATGCTTTCTCCTCTCCACCACAAGGGGCCTCTCCTGTGCCTGAGAGTTCTCTCACTGCTGACCTCTTATCCGGTGAGTCTGCCAGCGGCAACCCTTCGGAGCTGTCTTGTGGGGGTTCTGTGTGGAGAGGCCAGTACAAAAACATGTGGGTTTGCCTTGAGTTCTTTTAAACTCAAAAATCACTTTTTAAAATACTCATTCTTTGGCCCAAATGAGGGTTAATGTTTCAAATCTAACGCTATGAAAGGACAAAACCTTTTTTTTCACACAAAACACTCTAACCTCAAGAAGTCAAACTTTATTTTCTTCTGCAAAGTATGTATTTTAAAACCCATTAGCTTCTCCTTAACTGTTAAGATTGTCTGCAGTCTTTCTGCCTGCTGCTAAACATGAAATCTCAAAAAGCCATTAGCTAAGGCTCGTGGTTTCGTTTTCCTTTGGGTGACATGCCATTTTCCTGTTGTGTGCTTCACTGCAGTGGACACGTTTGCAGCACCATCTTCTGCACCCACTGCCTCTCCAGCAAAGGTGGATTCTTCAGGTGTGATAGACCTTTTTGGGGGTGCGTATCTCTCCTCCTTGGACACTTACCGAGTCTTTTTTTTTTTCCTTCAGAATAGTTTACAGACCTTCTATTATGTATTTTTGACCATGTGAAACCATTTCCACCTCTTAAATGTAAACCTAAATTTTAAGATCTTTTCCATTTCTTTGCCATCTCATCTTCATCCTCATCAGTTTATAATTTTCAGTGCATGGCCTAACAACGCCAGATCACTGTGTTTTTAACTTTTTGTTCATCCTAATGTAGAATCAGCTCATTGGAATATTCTTCTACTGTTTTTTGTTGGTGATACTGCTTTGTTGGCTAAATCAATGTTTCTAAGTTCTTAAAAGTGATATAAAAATGAACTAGATAATTCAGAATTGAAAACAAATAAGCCAGTCAAAACTGAAAGCATAAGTCTAGATGTCATACATTGTTCTGTAGGGTTTATTTATGTTGGGTTTAGTGTTTTAAAATCCTTCAGAGAAATTGCAAGATGTTTGACCGATTGAAATATATTTATTCTCCTCTTATTTGAAGGCAGGAAGATGTGCTGAATTAACTCTTGAACTACTCCTTTGGGTGATACATTTAGCAGTAAATTTATAAGGAAAACTACAGAATTGGAATGCTTTCTTCATGAATATCCATAAATGTATAATATATGTTGTGGGCTAAAATACCATCCTTAGTGAATTAAACCCACATTTATACATTGAAGCACCATGGTATGTGCAGTGATGGGTAGGGTACATGAGGAGTGCAAAGATGTCTCTGACATTCAGAGATCCAAAAGTTGTGGCAAATAAACACTGAATCTTGATATATAGGTACAAGAGGGCTTTTGCTGCTGCTTGAATTAACTTTGTTACAAAAGTTTTCTTAAGTTTAATAACATTCTAAATAGGAAATTTCTGTTTTATTACCTTTGGGCAAAAGTTTAACACCTTGATCCTAGTTTGGTAGGTGACAGGATTAAGTCCAAAAGTTGTATTATTTTTAAAAATCCTCTTAGAAGGGTGTTAATTCTTAAAAATTCTAGCACTCCTTTTTTTTTTTTTTTTTTTTTAAGAGACTAACTGGTCAGAGCGTAATTCAATTCACTGCATCGTTTCACATGTCCACAGGGGACAGGCTCACCATACAAAGTTCCATATCTGTGCACTTCTCTGCAAAGCACTGAATTACTCACTGTACTTACTGTTTACACTGTTTTACTTTTTTGCTGCATAATGGATAATGGGTAGATGCATTTGGAAGTAGTGCTTCTGAACCTCAACCTGCATCTCAGGCTGCTTCTAGTTCATCAGCATCGGCAGACCTCCTAGCTGGTAATTAATTAAATTAAAATGGTATTTTGTGAAAGTTAAGTTCGGATATATTTTTATAAATAACAGATATTATATAAATTTTAAGGTGCATGTTTTCCTTATTGAGACATGAAATTGAAAACCAAGACATCATATCATAGAAGGTTGATTATTTCATTTAGCACAGTTCTTTTTGTTTACTAAAGAAGTAATATGCTTGTCTTAGCAATTTTTTATCTTGTGTTAACTGTGCCCATCTTTTTTTTTTTCTTTTTAAGGAATTTGTGGGGAAAGGTGCTGTGGTGTTTGTCAATTGATTCCATAATAAATGAATCACACTAGGAGAATCTTCACAGATTTCTCCCATTGGGTCGGAGCTGCTGCTACAAATGCTACCTTGTTAACAAGCTGATTGTTTTTTCTATCTGAACACACCTGGAGTGATCCCAGTTCCACAGGACTGTGTTGTAGACTAGAATGACACCAAATGCCTAGGATTATTGGTTAGTGCCAGGATGTGGTTTACAGAACAAAAGGAAACATTTCAAGGACTCAAAGACAGTCTTCCTGGGGAGCAAGGCAAAGTATGCTTGATGATAGCCAGACCTAGGATTCATTGCCAGTTGTGAGACCACGCCAGTGAGTTTCAGGTGCAGGTTATCAGTCAGACTCACACGACACTGCTGGTTTACCTCACTCTGCCTTTCCTTAGAAGGGTACGTAACGGGAAGCACAGCAGCAGCAGCACAGAGGCTTCTGATACTCAGTTGCAGCTTCTGCTGTCCCTCCCCAGTCACCACAGGGGTTGCATTTTGGTCATATGGTTCTCAAGGGGCTGGTGAGAATGTGGGTCCTATTTGCACAGGAAAGCCACCATGTCCAGAGTCTCTCAGCTAAAATTCCCTACTAGATATGTAGCCCTTGATAGGGTTGGTGACTGGCTCTCATCTTCTAGAGTAAAGAACAATCCTGACATCAGGTATAGCAGGCTAAGGAACGTTCATTCTTGGATTAGCAATGGGTAATGGCCTCATTGAAGCACCCTCATCAACCTTCAGAGCTGTAGGAGGATGTTTAACATGATATTACATCTTTCCTCAAGAGGCTGGAGGGGGCAATCACAGCCCCACTATTGACCTTTCTTTCCATCAGTAATTCAAATGGATTATTTAACCATCTTTCCCAAGAGCAATGGCATTCTTTGTATCTTTCATCTGTGATACTTCTATTTGCCAAATCCATTTCATACTGGTGACTGCCAGCTGGTATTTCCTGAGTGATGATTATCCAGGGTTCCACTGTGGACTTTGGAAATTGCAAATATGATAAGAGGCAGTGCACTTAACATATGAGGTTGGACAATTCATTTCATGAACTCATCCTAGAAAAAGTGCTGCATAGCTCATTGCTGAGTATCATTACACACCTTTGAAGTACTCCCCTCGGGAAGCTATGTACTGACTCCAGCGCCTCATTCTACCCTTCAGAGCAATTTTGAAACTCTTTTCTAGAATGGCCATCAGAGTTGTCATCTTACCAAAATCTGACAATTAAGTTCACAAACTTGCCACCAGGCGCTTATGTTGGCAGCACCTTACCAAGTTGTTTGTATGCTGCTGCTGACGTAAGCGCGTGGTGGCAAGTCCACAAACTTAATTGTCAGATTTTGTTAAGACAACAGCTCTGATGGCCATTCCAGAAAAAGAGTTCCAAAACTGCTTTGAAGGGTGGACTAGGTGCTGGTGTCAGTGCATAGCTTCGCAAGGGGAGCACTTCGAAGGTGACTGTAGTGATACTCAGCAATAAGGTATGTAGCACTTTTTCTAGGATGAGTTCACAAACTTCATTGTCCAACCTTGTAAGCCACAACCAGTTGCTTGTGAAAAAAATACTAGCTTCTCTGGCTTTTCTCCTGGCCTAGACAGCCTTCATAACGGCTTCAAATTGGTCACAGAAACTTTCAAGCTCTTACTAGACCAATAAACTTAATTCAGATTTTAGGTTACAGAAATATTACCATTTTAAGTGACTATTTAGAGGAAATGACTTTGTCTGTTTTAAAGTGAGATTATTGATTATAAACTTTTGCTTTGAAGTTATAAATAAAGTTTAAATGGTATACAGATGTTCTGGCTTTTGGCAGAATTCCAAGAACTATTTCTTCTCCTTGGGTATTCCCTACATGTCACAAAATTACTGGTAGGAAGCAAATATTATCCACATCTCAAATGGAGTCTGGCTGGAAACTTGAGGGTTAAGTTTATAATAAATAAAGGGAAATATTATTTCACACAGAGAAGAATAAAGCTGTCAAACTCTTCTCAAGATATGCTAGCTAAAAATACAAATGTTTGAAAGATATAAACAGATTCCTAGATGACAGATATAAAAATGGATTTTTAAGGGAGATTAGGTGTGTTGAAAGATATGCCTAACTTGTGAGGTTGACATTAAGCAGTAAAACCATTTTCTTCCATAACAGACACAATTCTGGGGTGAGTACACCGTAAATCTTTACTAATATAGGAACGTGTCACGTTCTATCTTTAACTCGAAAGATAGGGAAAAATACAAGCCAGCCTTATGAGGCCCTTTGTAGTTTTGCATTCTGTGTTAACACATGACCCAAATGACTTTTTAGCAGAGCCATGGAAGTCCTTGAACTGATTTAAAATAGCAAATTGTTCAGAGTTGAATTAATAAATAACAATTTTCACTAAATGGGAAGGTCTAGAGAGGACCCATGATTTCATCCTCCATGGGTGTGGGAAACAGTCTGACAAGTGTTAGCCAAAAGGTTCTCAGGCTACTTTTCCCAGAAATATTGAGTATCTCAGATTAATCTTAGTAAATAAAATTGTACCACTGAGAATAATTGAAATGACATCATCTTTAAATGGAGCATATGTGGGTGTGAGGAGAGAATGTATGGGACTATGTTTATCTACCAATACTTTTAAAGTTTTACTCACTTGACCCTAGTGATACAATGTATTATGTAGATGATGACTGACAGTTTTCATATGTCTATATTCATAAAACTTCATCAAGTGTGTAGGCTCTTCCCCTTTAGAGAGATACATTTGTAAGACTAACATCTGATAAAAGGCAGTGAGTGAGTCTGTAGATGGTTGAGCACAAGAAGATAGCTGGGAATTCAGTTGCAGTGTAGGACAGCTCAAATATGCCTGCAGCACATCCAAAAGTCTAATAATATTACCTTATTTTCGATTCCATAGAACACCTTTTAGCATAATTTTCAACCATGTAGAAAAACAGATTGGGGTTGGTTTGGATTTTCTTATTACTTACCTCTATTCTGGGGTTTTAAACTTCTCACTGAACAGTTGTTCCCCACACTCCTTACTAATACCGATAATCTTCCTATTTCGCTCTTCATTTAGAATATAGCAATAGCTTTAAGATAATCAGTTATTTTATATTACTTTATAGCTTTTAAATTAGTCTAGGTTGTGAGTGCACTTATTTTATAAGAACTGAGTGTAATAGAAAAAGTCATCCTTTCAAATCTCTGTCAAGTTTATAAGCCTCAAGGAAGGGTACAACTCTGACATTGCTCCTGTTTGTGGGCAAGAGGCAGTGTGGTATTGTGGTGAAAAACCCAGGATCTAGAAGATTCCTATGTGGAATCCTGGCTTTGCATTTGCCATAACTTGACCTTGGGCAAATTCTTTAACCTCTCTGGATCAGGTCCTTCATCTATGAAACTTCATGGGGTTGTAAAGATTAAATAAGCTGATGTATATTTTAGGTTGAATGATATAAAATTGCTGTTTTTGTAGGACCATAATGATCAGTTGGAAATTTATATGGCTCACATGGTCCAACCTAAAATAATGCTTAGTTTGGTTTTACCCTTCACTTTCTTAGGGAATACACTGGTTGTTTTTTCCATTGAATAGTGTTATTTAGTTACCTGTGGATGTGATTTGCTTGTCTTATGAAACTCATTAGCACCAAACAGATGAGCCCTGTGTAAATGCACGTTTTCCTCTTTATGTTTTTTCTTTGCAAGCAGTTACTGAAGAAGAGAAGATATAGCTAGATTAGACAGGAATACACACACACACACACACACACACACACACACACACACAGAGTGCCCAAAAAATGTATACACATTTTAAGAAAAAAAAACTGTGTTGAAATTGTAATACTCAATATATACTGATAACAAAAGATGAACACAAGTCCCATTTGACTTTTGCAATTACAAGAGGTGCTCAAAGTGGTTAGAATTCAGACACTTCTGATTAGGAAGGACTGCCTGAGTAACATTGCCCCAAGTGTCCACTTTCATCACTGTGCAGGCTGTTTCAATTTCTTCCCAAAGTCCTGCCAGTGTAGTTGGTTTTCTATGGTACATCACATCCTTTAAGATTTCCCACAAGTAGAAGTCAAGAACTGTTAAGGCAGGAGAACATGTGGGAAGCTCAGACAATATTCTCAAATTTCAAATACCATTTCAAAATGGTCTTGTACCCCTCAAACAGTAACCGTGCTTCCGTCATTTTCTTTGACTGTCACATACTAGCATTCATTCGATTAATGCCATCTTTTGAGCAAATGTTATAGTACACATTGCTCTGATAATTCAACTCAACTTCGAAAAGTAATACATAATAACATTGCTTAAAATGTATATACATATTTTTGGCACCCCAATATATATGTGTGTATATGTGTGTGTATGCACATACATATATAAACACATATGCATGCATACACACACACACACACACACACACACACATACATACACATACATGAGGGCTGGCCAGAAAAAGTCCAGCCATAAATGCCTCTATTTCTAATGTTACATGGCTGATACTTTCCGGACAGCACTCATATATCTCCAAACTGAGTATAAAGAAAGACTTCTGGTAGTACTAAATTCTTTAGTAATAGAACATGAGCTAATATCTTATTAAGAAATCACTTTCTTCTCAGGTTGCATATTTTTTATAGAAGCAGTACAGATGAACTCTGCTTCTGTTTGTTGATTGAGAGAAATGATTTGCTTCCAGCCTTCAAAGATAAATATTCAATTTGAGGTTTGGTTATTTTACAATAGTCTGATATCTCCTCACCTTTTATATTCAAAATTTTCCTTCCTTAAGCAAACATTAGTTCAGTATTTTAGGCATTGTGCTGAATATTACTGGAAGAGATAGGAAAAGAAGACACAGTTCCTGACTAAAAAATCATCCCTGGTGTGGGGAGTGGGGTCAGAATAAAGAGGTATGATGGGAGTTGGTTGGAAGTACGTGCCAGGTGCTGAGGTCACAGAGGCAGAGCACATAACTCACTTGTACTTGGTGTGAGTGGGGCAGGGGTAGTTGTGGCTGAGAGCAGTGGGTGACAAGATAAGACAAGAAGCCCTCCCAGAGCAAGCATCTGACTCACTCTGATGGTGCATTAAGCTGCAACCTACTTTGCAGGAATGGAAAAGGAGCCAGAAATGGAAATGCTTGATTGCTATACAAAGGAATCTGCATTCTATGAATCTGAAAGTTCTGGGGAGCCAGTGAAGGGTTTTGTAGAAGTAACTTTGTCAACATTTTTTATTCAGAAGAAGCACTCTGGCTGCACTGCAGAGACTGGATTGGCGGAAGTCCAGACTAAAAGCCCCTCTGGTTGACTATGAATCCTGAGAGTAGTGCTGGGAGAGCCTAAACTTGACAGTCGAAGCAATGGGACTAGATACATGAAAGATACTTTTTTAAAATTTGATAGTAGAGCGCATGTATAGTTTTCTGATTTGTATGTTATTGTTATACTGATTCAATGTATACAACTAAGCATTTTCTAACTACCTAGTACTTAGGTTTGAAAAAAAAAACAATTTAAATACAATGAAAATAATTATCTGAATTTTAAGCCTAGTGAGACCTTCTTAGCTTTATGAACTCCATTATAGTAATGGATTTGGTTGCCACAGATTCTCTTAACAAGGGTGTATGTTCTTGTGTGCTCTTATTTCTAATTTAAATCTTTCATGAATACATGACAGGTATCAAGATACTTGAAAAACTTTTAAAAGACTAATTTTCCAGGTGCCATTATTGACTTCTCATCTACAATGTGTTCAATCCCTCTTTGGTCTTCTATAACTTTTTCTGACTCTGTTTTTTATGGATGGCCTTTACCCATATTTAGTTCCTGCTGATATTTTTCTGGAATCTTATTTTCCAGGATTTGGGGCCTCTTTTATGGCCCCTTCTTCATCACCAGTAACTCCAGCTCAGAATAACCTGCTACAGCCCAATTTTGAGGCAGCTTTTGGAGCAACCCCTTCAACCTCTAGCAGCAGCTCCTTTGATCCATCAGGTGAGGCAGTGATTTTCAAATGTTCTTTTTATTTGTTCTAACTATAAAATATACCATCTAAGGTTAGTATGATATCAAGAAATATGTGCAGTATTAAGTGATGACCTGATTTTAACACTGCTCAATAGATCTCTCATTCAATAACTTAAGTAAATATTTTTCAGGACATTTTGATAGCTTTAAGAATAACCTATAATCTCTTTCTGTGTTTCTGTTTTTAATTTGTAGCATAAATTTAAGACACACACCATATGTTTGCATGAGCTTACATACTCATGGTTGAGAGATGGTCAAGGGAAAACATATACTTTGTACTAAATATTTGTACAATATCTGAACATGCAGACACTCCCCCTGCTGTTGCTTACACCCTCTGAAGCTTGCATGGCCCTTGGTTTTATGAAGTTGAGACACAAATAGTATTCTTTGCCTGCCTTTAACCTTTCATCCTGCTGTCATTTTGTTTGTATTCTCTTTCATTCTACTCTTCCCATGCTGGGTCCTTACTACAAATTTTCAATTGGTGAGTTTTTGGTAATTAAATGTGTTTCAGAAACACCCTAAATATATCCCCTGCCTGACAATTTGATTGCTTCTATTGCCAGTGCCTAGTTGAATGCTGTCCTTTTCCAATTTAGGTTTATTATATAGTAGTATTTATAGTAAATATGCATAATTTTTTTATAAAAATTAACCAAAAACATTTTACATGGATATTAGTGGCAACTTATGCATATCCTATGAGTTTGCATTTTGAATGGTCTTTCTGTGTTCTAGGGACTTAAACAAGTGGAAATTTGTCACATGATAATCAGGAACCATTAATAATGGCATGATTTCTATTACTTAAAATAGTATTTACTTTAAATATGCCTTTAAAGTTAGAACCAAAGATGATTACTATAATGGGTAAAAGGTATTGAAATTCTTACTTCTAAAATATGGTCAGCTGTTTTTCAGATACATATTACTAGCTACTGACCATTAGATCAGGTTTTATTCCTACACTGATTACATAGGAAACTAGGAGATGCAGTCTTCTTTTCTCATTTAAGAATTGTTTTAAAAGTAAGCATTATAGGATTTTAGACCAACTATTGAGGCTTTGATAAATTACTACCATTTTGAATAAAAGTGTTTTAGTGATAGTTTTTAATAAAACTATTGCTATCACTTATTGAGTGCCTATATAGCCCAAATATAATAAAGACATGACACGTATTATCTAATTTAATCTTCACAATAAAGCTATGTGATAGTGGTACTCTTCCCATTTATAGATGAGAAAACGAAAACTCAGACAGTAACTTTCTCAAAGTCACACAGCTAATGAGGCATGTAGCTGAGTTTGAGCTCAATTCTGACTCCAAAGTCTGCATTCTTTCCTGTACATTACACAGAATTTTTTTTCCATCTTTGTTTATGTTCATTAGTATATCCATACTTTACGAGTAGACATGTGTAGAGATTTTCTTTTTGGTGTTATAGTCATGACAAATGTGAATTACATGCCTTCTTTTATAAGATTATATATTCACTTGTTTCCATAGTTTTTCAAAAGACAGTTTCCTTTCAATTTTCCATATGGTCTTTTCTTTTCAATTATCCTGAACCTGATCTATTTGATTTCCAGTGTTTGATGGTCTAGGTGATCTCCTGATACCAACCATGGCACCAGCCGGGCAGCCTGCACCCATCTCAGTGGTGCCTCCCAGTCCTGCCATGGCAGCAAGCGAAGCCCTGGGGAGTGATCTTGACTCATCTCTTGCCAGCCTAGTAGGAAGTGAGTAATATAGTTTTCTTTAACTGAGTCATATGTGATTTTTTCCCCTATTTTTTCATATGTATTGTTTCTGGATTCACTTGTGTGTGAGTACATTAAGGAATGGACAGAAATTCTTAGTGCTTTACTGAGTATAGTTGCTTGGAAGATAAACAGTCACTATGTCATTGTCTCACAAGCAGTCCCTACACCATTTTTAATTTGAATTACCAAAGGAATACTTAAGAGAGCATATACAAGTATAAAACCAAGTTCATCATGGATAATAAATACTTAATTTTTCATTTTTGGGGAAATGAGAACATAGAGTAACTTAAATGTAGCATATTTACCAATCAAGTATCCAAATGAGTTTCAGTTATTCATTCAATAAATATGTATTGAGGCACTCTTTCAGGCTCTAGAGGTAAATTAGTGAACAAACAAGTCTGAATGTCTGTTCTTATGGTGCTCGGGAAGGACAAAACAAACATTAAACATTTTCAAATAAATAAATTCTGTAGTATGTTAGGTCGTAAGTGCCATGGCGATAAAAGGAACAGGCAAAGAGGAATTGGAAGCACTACAGAGTGGGAGTTAGAGTAGGACTGGCTGAGAAGGTAAAGTCTTCTCAAAGATTGAAAGGTAAAGGAATGAACCATATGCATATCTGAAGGAGAACATTTGCAGGCAAAGGACATAGCCAGTGTAGAGGTATTGGGGCAGAAGATTGCCTGACATATTCAAGGAACATGAAGGAGACCAGTGGCTAGAGCTAGGTAAGTAAAGGAGATAGTCCTAGGATATGAGAAAGGTATGATAAAGATTAGCCGTCTTTTTTTTAAACTCTGAATTTGATTTTTTTTTTTTTTTTTTTGTTAAAGTGAATGGGTTTAGCATTGCAGATGCCTTTCATTTTATTCAAGGATACAAGGTTGGATAATTAATTTTGCTAATTCATCCTAGAAAAAATGCTACATACCTCATTGGTGAGTATCACTACAGTCACCTTTGTTTTTTTTGGTTTTTGTTTTTTGGGTTCATTTTTTTATTTTACGGTCACCTTTGAAGTACTCCCCTTAAAAGGCTGTGCACTGATGCCAGCATCAAGTCCACCCTTCAAAGCAATTTTGGAACTCTTTTTCTGAAATGGCCATCAGAGCTGTCGTTGTCCCCAAAATCTGACAATTAAGTTCACAAACTTGCCACCATGAGCTTACATTGGCAGCACTGTACAAAAAACTTGGTAAGGTGTCATAACCTTATGACACCTAAGTTTACATACTTAATTGTCAGATTTTTGTAAGATGATAATTCCGATGGTCATTCTAGAAAAAGAGCTCCAAAATTGCTTTGAAGGGTAGACTGGGTAGGTGCTGGTGTTGGTGCATAGCCTCTCAAGAGGAGTACTTCAGAGGTGACCATAGTGATATTCAGCAATGAGGTATCATAACACTTTTTCTAGGATGAGTTTGAGAAATTAATTGTATGACCTCATATGTCAAAAGTTTAGCAGATCATCGATACAAATCGTTTTTTCTTACGCATTTTTCT
Source organism: Lyroderma lyra (assembly GCA_004026885.1). NCBI lineage: Eukaryota > Metazoa > Chordata > Mammalia > Chiroptera > Megadermatidae > Lyroderma > Lyroderma lyra. The sequence goes on from PVJL010000431.1 coordinate 154,516, forward strand.
ATAGATGTACGTTTGTTTCCCATTCATCATCCTTGAGCTGGTATCCATGAAAATGCCTTGATGATACCATGAAGAGGTTATTTGAATATTTCTTCCAACTCTAAAATTTCATCTGACTGATAGGTAGTCTTCAGTGGTAACTGCTTTTGCCAGACACTGTAATGTATCACCCAGATCCTCCTCCAGAAATAAAGAATTTCTACCTCCAGCTGTGAAAGTGCCATCAGCATACAGCCCTCAGATGCCACCGCCTTTGTGAATTATCTCAGCTGCAGAAAGCTGATCCACTAGAAGAATAGCCAAACTATCTTTATAAAAAAGAACAAATTTGAAGAAGACATACTTTTCAATGTCAGACTTCTACAAAATTACAGTAATCAGGACAAATGGTACTGGTGTAAAGATAGACCATTTAGACCAATAGAATAGATAAAGAGCCCAGAAATATACCTCACATACATTGTCAATTTTCTAAAAGGTGCCAGGACCATTCAAAGTGGGAAAGTCTTTACTAAAAATGTGCTAGGGCAGCTGGATGATCACATGCAAAAGAATAAAGTTGGGCCTCTTTCTTATACTATTCACCAAAAAAATCAATTCAAAGTGAATCAAAGACCTAAATATAAGAGATAAAACTATAAAACTCTTAGGAAAAAACCTCAATGTAAATTTATGACCTGAGATTAGGCAATGGCTTCTTAGATATAATACCAAAAATACAAGCAATCAAAAAATTAATAAGAATTCATCAAAATTAAAAACTTATATGTTACAAATGATACCATCAAAAAAGTGAAAAAATAACACCAGCCCTCAGAATGAGAGAAAATATTTCCAAACATTTATCTCCTAAGAGTCTTATGTCCATGATATATAAAGAATTCTTATAATACCATAATAAAAATAATTTAAAAATTGGCAAAGGATTTGAATTAACATTCCTCCAAAAAAGATACAAGTGGCCAATAAGTATGTGAAAAGATGTTGAACATCATTGATGATCAGGAAAATGCAAATCAAAACCACAATGACAGACCACTTCACACTGAAGAACTCTATAATCAAAAAGAACAACAAGTATTGGCTAGGATGTAGAGAAATTAGAACTCTCAACCATTGCTGGTGGGGATGTAAAATGATGAAGCCACTTTAACTATAAAAACAGTTTTATAGTTCTTTAGAAGTTAAAAGGAGAGTTACCATATGACCCAGCGATTCTGCTAAGTGTGTACTCAAGAAAACTGAAAGCATAGGTCCACATGACATCACATATTTATGGCATCAGTTGTCATAATAGCCAAAAAGTGGAAATAACCCAAATGTCCATTAACTGATGAATGGATAAACAAAATGTGATACAGCCATAAAATATAATTATTCAGCCATAAAAAGAAGTGAAGTAATAATATATGCTATAACATAGATGAACCTTGAAAATATTTTGCCAGGTGAAAGAAGCCAAATACACACACACACACACACACACACAGCATATGATTCCATTTATATGAGATGTCTAGAACAGGGAAGTCTTTAGAAACAGAAAGTAGATTAGTCCAGGATTTGGGGCAGGAGGGAATGGGAGTGACTGCTATTAGGTATGAGGATTCCTTTTGGAGTGATAAAAATGTTTTAGAATTGAAGTGTGGTGATTATTTCACAACCTTCTGAACATACTTTTTGCACTGAATTTTACTCTTTAAAAGTATGAATTTTATGATATATCGGGTTTTTTTTAGAAATCTTGCCTCACTATACACCCTCTTGAAAGACTAAAATTTTTAAAAGAAAAAACACTGACAACATTATATACTTAAAGGATTTGAAGCATCTGGAATTCTTAAACTTTGCTGGTGGAAATGCAAATAGTACACCCATTTTGGAAATCAGTTTAGCAGTTTTTTATAGTTAAACCTGTACTTATATGACTCAGTAAACCCACTTCTAAGTATTTATCCTAGAGAAGTGCAAACACGTGTTCATGTAAAAATCTGCACATGTGTCTTTATAGCAGTGTTATTCAGAAATGCCAGAAACAACAAATGTCTGCCCTTCATTGGGTAAACATATGTATAAACTAAGTGTGGTAAACTCATTCAATAGAATACTACTGAGAAATAAAAAAGAATGAACTATTCATATACACAACAGAATGGACAAATCTCACATGCATTGTACTAATGAAAGAAGCCAGACAAAAAAAAAATCATATGTTGTAATATTACACCTATATGATTATTTTGTTAAGGCAGAACTGTAGAGACCAAGAATATATCAGTGATTGCCAGGATTAGGAGTAAGAGGGAGTTTTTATTACAAAAGGCAGCAAGAAAGAATTTTTTTGAGTAATTAAATTCCTATGTGCCCTAATTGTAGTGATGGTTACATAAACCCAAAATCTATATAAATGTATCACCCTGCCAAAAAAGCCCAATGAATTTTAATATAAGTAAATCTTTTAATTAAAATATATTCCAAAACTGAAAAATGTTTTACCTATACATTCCCTATCAAGATTCCAGATTACTTTTTTACAGAAATTGACAAGGTGAATGTAAAATTCATGTGGAAGTACAAGGAAGCCAGAGTAACCAAAACATCCTGAATAAAAAAGAATAACTCTGTAAGACTCACACTTCATGACTTCAAAACTTACTACAAAGCTACAGTAACTAAGGTACTGTATAGGACTAAGCTTATACATCAACAGAATAGAATGAAAGTCTAGAAATAAACCTGTATATCTGTGGTCAATTAATTTTCAACAAAGGTGCAAGATAATTCAATGGGAAAAGGATCATCTTTTTAACAAATGGTGCTTGGATAAATATATCCACGTGCAAAGGGATGCAGTTAGACTGTTTACTTACTCCAAAATAATTAATTCAAAGTGGATCATAGAACCAAATATGGGAGCCAACACTATAAAACTCTTTGAAGAAAATACTAAGTAAATATCCTTGGATTAGGTAATATTCTTAGCTATGATACCAAAAGCACAAGCAGCAATGGAAAAAAAATAGATAAATAAGACTACATCAAAATTAAAAACTTTTGTGTTCCAAATGATACCATCAAGAAAGTGGAAAACAACCAGCAGAATGGGAGAAAACATACATCTGATAAGGAACTTGTATCCAGAATAAATAAAGAACTCCTACAACTTAATAATGAAAAGACAAATAACCCAATTTGAAAATAATCGAAGGACTTACCTAGACATTTCTCCAAAGAATGTATGGCCAGTTTGCACATGAATAGATGTTCATCAGTCATTTGTGAAACATATATCAAGACCACAATGAGATGTCACATCACACCATTATAATGGTGGTAATAAAAAAGACAGATAATAACCCGTGTTGGAGAGGATGTGGAGAAATAGAAACCCTCTAACACTGCTGGTGGAAAGCAGTTTGGCAGTTTCTCGCAATGTTAAACGTAGTTACCTTTAAGCAGAGATTGCACCATATGGCAGCCTAGGAAGGTGGTCTCCCAGATCCCTGCTCAGCTTTGCACAAGCCTCACCGTCTGCATGAGATCTGCCCTGCGCATCCTCTTTAGTACTGCCTGCCCCTCACTCTCATCCTTCCCCATCCGCTCCCCCTTTACCATCCTTTCTTTGCATTTTCCATAGTCTTTCCACATCACCTTCTAGCAGCCTACATAATTTACTTTTTTATTTTATTGTTTTATCCTCCATCTCCCCCAAAGTGCTTTCAATGTCTGACATATGTAGGGGCTCAATAAATATTTGCTGAAGAAATAAATGAATTGATATTAAAGCAGAATGATTAAGCCAATTGTGTCAAGATCTTAGAGATCTCACATTTATAGATTCATTGGAAGGACCCAAGGGACTCCACATATTTGTACTCACAGCTAAGATTTGTTACAGCAGGCTAGTAAGGATACATCAAGGGAAAAGGCAAGAGTCTGGAAGAATCCACATGCAGACTTCCTTAAGCTTTCTCCCTCTCATGATGGGAAGAACATACAAAAATGTGGCAACATGTGTGATATTTCTGCCCAAGGAAGCCCTTTAGCGACTCAGCAGCCAGGGTTTTTTATTGGGTGCCAATCATGTAGGCACTGTCTGCCTAGCATGTACCAAAATTTCAGTCTTCATGGAAGGAGAGCCGGTGTTCAGCATAAACCACATTGTTTGTACTGTTTGGACACAGAAAGCCACCCTTATCATTAGGAAAAGTTTCATCTCAGTGTAGCGAACAGTTTACTAGCCAGGTTCCCAGATGCCAGCCATACGGACCTTTCTAAGATAGCCATCTCAGGCCTCCTGTGTTTACTCTTTTGTGAACACCAGTTGATTAAAATGTGATCCTTAAGTATAACATGAAGTAAAAGAAAATGTTAGATTTGTGAATGTTTCCTAACATAGTTACCCCTTTGTAAAACTGAATGCCGTCATTCCTAGGCAAAATGGACTTTTTCTCATTCTTTGATCTTTTAAATGTCATATCATTTAAGCTGAGTATAGAGATTTTTTTTTTCTTTTATCCATTTATAGATCTTGGAATTTCTGGTACCACATCCAAAAAGTAAGTATTGTTGAAATTATGTGGTTTCTTTGTGATAGTGTATTTGTTTTATTTGACACTATGACACTATTACTTCTCATTGGAGTAATTACTCATTCTCAGGCTAGGTAATGTCAGAATTGGCTTGTATTTCATCCTGGGTTTTTGTTTTTCTTGTTATTCTACAGGAACCTCCAAACTTTTGGTTCTGGCAATGAAAAAGAATAATCTATCTCAGTCTCCAAGATTGTCACTAAGTTGGAATAATCTATCTCAGTCTCTAAGATTGTCACTAAGTTATATCTAGAAATATTGGGGAATTTTGGTTTGAATAGTTTAATAACTTTAAATTGTAGATTTATTACAGTATTCTTAGCTAACATTGATTTTAAAAAGTCTCTCATGGAGGATCAATTTTAAGTAAGGATAGTAAGAATGATAAGCAGTGTACCCTTTTTAGATGTGTGTTTTGAAATCTGAAATTGAGATCCATTTTATATAAGATGGTATCTCATGATCACTGTAGGGCAGGTCTTAGTCATGATATAGTTGTGTAAAACCTTCTGTTGAATGCTCTGAGACCCAGTAAGTACCATCATGGATGCATTTTAAATTCAACAAAGTGTACATACACAGTATCTCTTGGTATACTTATTGGGAAACCTTTATAACCAGTGAGGAATTCACTTGAATTTTGCGGCATATTTTTTTATTAGAGGTGATAGAGAATTCCTGTTATCATTGAGGTCCAAACTCGAAATTATTTTTGTCAAATTTTTTAAGCCCTCTTAGGTACAATATGGTAAGGCTCCTCTATAAGTTTTCACCTGTTCTTTTGATTATCACTTCACTCAAACTGCTTCTAACCCCAAATAGAAGTATCTAAGGAGCCACACACCATTCTTTTCTGATTAATGTGTTGTTGTTGTTTTTATTTGTTTTGCATCCATGATTTTAGGGGAGATCTTCAGTGGAATGCTGGAGAAAAAAAGTTGACTGGTGGAGCCAACTGGCAACCGAAAGTAGCCCCAGCAACCTGGTCAGCAGGAGTGCCACCAAGTGCGCCTTTGGTATGTAGCCACCAGAGTCCAGGGCAGTGTGGGCAACTGTCCAGTTTTCAAGTATGTAGAGCAGGGTGCATTTTGCTTATTTTTACTACTGATACTACTTCTTCATCTACATTGAAGAAATATAAACAAGATGCAATGCTTACCAAAATGTAAATTTCACCGACTTTATACAAAGGCTGTCCTGGAAGTATCCAGCCACGTAACAGTTCTCGTTGTATTGACAATGGCTGGATTTTTTCCAGACAGCCCTTGTATTTAATAAAGATTATGATCTAGTTTTTATTTCAATTATTTCAAAATAGTATTTGTACATGATGAGATATTAGTTTTAGATTTGTACAATTATGGAAACATTTTTTCAAATTGATCATTGTCTATATTTTACCACATTTCTTGCCTAAAATTCCTGATTGTCTTAATAAGTAATGAAAACTTTTTTTTCTTACCAGAAAGATTGGGCAGTTTTCTATTGTGTAAGTGAACTTTCATTTTAAAACATTATTAATTCTGCTCACAGTTTTAAAAATTGAAACTACTAACACCATATTTTCTATAAAATTTAAATATATTTTATTTCTGTATGTTGTTTCTATTAATATATTAATACCACCATTCACTCTGTGTAACAGTATATCCCTGGAAATAAAAACTAATTATTATTTTGTGAAATTTGCCACCACAAAAAAAAGTTACAAGGATAGCAAAACTTACTGTTTTCCTATGTATATGTCCAATATTTAAACATAGGGTGCATATATTTTTTCAAATTAGTGTTTATATTTCTTTGGATAAATGCCCAGGAGTGTAATTGCTAGATCATAAAGTAGTACCATTTTTAATTTTCTGAGGAACCTTCATACTGTTTTCCACAGTGGCTGGACAAATTTGCAGTCCCACCAATATTTAGCAAAACTAGACTAATCACTTTTCCCCAAGCTCACTCATAATTTTTCACCACCGCTTACAACCTTCACTTGTCTAACTGACACCCCTTTCAGAGGTTGTCTTAATGCCACCCTCTCCTTGTTACCTAAATCAATTCCTGACTGTCACTCACCAACCCCAGCCAAACAAACATGCATGGAAGTGAATTAATATAAATTAAAATATAAGCATTTTAGATAGGCTCCATTAAAAATACTGTGTTCCAGTAATTAATTTAAATATCTGAATATTGGAATTTAGAACATAGTTATCTTTTAAATAATTTTATAAATAGTAACATTTTTATATATAAAGTTTTATAAATAAAAATAAGTTCAAACCAATCTGAAAAAAAATGCCTTTTGAACCAAAATTTACCACTAAACAGAACAGTATTAATTGAATTATAGTTTATACCTTAGTTCCTATAGAAAAATACATTCTGTGCTCAGACTTTGTTTCTTGAAACTGCTTTCTCCCATAACCTTACCCCAGCTGGCAGTGTTGGTAAGAGCAGGAAATTCAATGAATAATAGTCTGTCATTGTTGAGTTCGAAGTCTGAAAGAACTCAATTTTAAGAAGTGATTTCTAACACATCCCAATGAGAAAATTGGCTATTGTGTCTAGGTATTTATCTCTTTAAATCTTTATTTGCATTATTTAAAAACAATATTTAAGAGGACTGTTTTTGTATTTACCTATAATATAAAACAAAAGAGTTCTATTTTAATTTTTACAAAGGATACTTAGTAGAAAACTGTATTTTTCTTTTAAACTGATTATGCCTATCATGACGATTTAATTTATTGTCCAAGTCAGGACTCATTTGAATGTGAAAGGGAGCAGTAATTGTTACCCTGGGACCCCAAGCGTATACCTGTGACTGGTGACATTGATGCTGAGACCATAAGCAGGTAGACCTCTGGGCATAGGGGGCTGCACTCCATTCTTAGATACAGAACCATTTGAGAGCCACTGCTTTGTTGTGGGTAGAGGGAGAGCAATTCAATAAATGTAAATAAAATCCCTGAAAAAAGAAAAAGCTTCTTTAAAACTGATCTTATAAATCTATTAATGCTACATATTCACATTAAAGCTCATAATTTATATTATTATTATTACTACCAAATTAAAGGAACTAAGTTTCCTATTCTTTTCTATGCAAAATTAAAGAAGACTTGTGTGCTGTTCTGAGAAGTTTATACTTTAGTGGTATTGCCCTTATCAGCAGGACAGTTTTTAATTGCTTTTTAACTCACAGTTTCAGAACTGTCAAAGTGATAAGAGTCTAAGGTAGAGTAAGGGAGAGTGGAGAAAGGGTGGTGAGAATACTGATACTTGGCATATCAGCTGTAGGCCAAAAAAATATATATAGTTGAGAGCCTGCGGTGAGGGTAAAAAGAAAGACAAAAAAGAAAATTTTCTGGTAGAATCCAACACAACTGGGGATCATTGGGAATGAATCCACCAAGACAGGGGTTGCCCAGGTTTCTATGTGGGGCAGTTTGCTAAATAAGGAGGCCATTAGTCAAGAAGGGGAACGAGAGAGAAGTACTTTAAAAACATACCCTGATATAAATATTTTAACCATATAGTTTCAAGATTTTGACCATATAGGTTAAGAATTCATCAAATACTTAAATTAACAACTGTGTTGCTTCTTCAGGGCAACAAGACTGCCAGTTATCTGATTCGCAGGCCCCATCATTGATACTGAGATTCATATTCTCATTTTTTTTTAAACCTCAAAACTCCTTATGTTTATTTATGAAGCAAAAAAGTTTAAATTTGTAGTATTTAAACTCCAGAAGGTTACAGACAAGTAAGTGGGCTTTAGCATAAAGTAGCCGTAGCAGCTCTGGAAAGAAATTAGAACAGAAATAATTTATTAGAAAGGCAGAGTTATATGTAGTGCTGTTTCTTTTGTTTATTTTCCTTCACATTTAGGCAACAATATAAAGGCACTCATGCAGAGTGATTGTATCTTTATTAACTCTCACTTATTCTTGTATGTAGTTGATGTAAATTCATCCATAACATTTACTCCATTTACTGCAAAACTCTTCTTTCTTAACAAAGCTCTGGCTTTGCTTTTGCTTCCCTCCACCCCATTCCTCATAAAAACGCCTCTTCCATTTTCCTATTTCTTAAAATATGTTTGAGTTTCTTTTTCTAAGAATATTCAAGAAAAAGAAGACAGAAAGCCAAGACTTGTGCTTCAGAAAGCAGCAAAGCAGTGATTACAGATTTTCCTGGTAATCTATAGGACTTTACCTTTGAGTAGGAGATGAAGGGACAGAAGTGGGGGTGAGGATCATATTTTGTTGCCTTTTAAAGTTTTTATCAGTAGGTAAGAGCTAAAGTTGCTTTTCCCAATTTGTTTTGAATTTCCCTCCAATCGCTACTTGGAGGTACAGCCATAAAATTTTTCGTTCAGCGAACCTAAGTTAGATCCTAAAACCTTAGCAGGACCTGAATATTTGAAATTTGTCTGCTGGCAGGGCTCTATCATCATGGCCATCAAGAGTCCTGTGTTTCCATGGCTTCTTATTCCTGTTTTCCAATGCACATGAGACCTGTTAGGTTTCCATCATGCAATTCAGAAATATGTGCATTTTGCAGAAGGCCACAGAATCCATAATTCTCTCTCTAAAAACAATTAATCTTTATATAACTATAGATAAAATATTCAGGTGTATGTTGAAAAAGAAAACAATTTTAAAACCTTAGGAAAAATAATATTTGGAGAGTAATTATTGAGTTAATTTACCATTTGAGCAAAATGACTAACTTAGAAACTCTTTAAAAATTATTTGACCCATTTATATTTGATCAGGAATTTCTGCAAGCTCATTTTATTTTGATAACTAATAAAAACCTTTTTTTTTCTTTCATAGCCTTACATCCTAATGATACAGTTTTGGTAAATAATATAATTATTATTGTATGATATAATTCTGACAAATGATACAATTCCAGTAAATGATACAATTCTGGGTCTGGTGAATAGCTTATTCCCTAGCCTGTTGAAATGATTAGTAAAGAGTGAATCTGAAATACACTTGTAGGGGGAGGAGCATAACTTTCCCTCTACCCTTCTGAGTTCTTAGCTAAGACTCCGGTAATAAAAAACCGATTAATAAGAGAAAAACATAAGCTTATTAACATGTGTATCTCATGTATACATGGGAGATACCCATGGAAAAATACCATCTTTAGCTAAAGGTGAAAGAAAGAAAGGTGTGGGGTGACCAGTTATGGGGAGGTTACCAGGAAAAACTGGGCACAGTGCCTTTTCCATTGATGAGATTCTCTTGTGATTTAGTCATCCTTCTCTTCCTAGAACCGAAGGAGAAACCCTTAAAAATGGAGATTTTCTTAATAAATGTAAATGTCCCTTACAAAAGTTGAACTTCTACTTTGTTTTCAGAAACTGCTCCTGCATTTGCTCTTTCTCAAAATAATTAACTCAAAATAATCATTATGCCAAAGAGGCATGTTTGGGGGTGGCATATTCTGCTATCCTTGAATATTTTGTTTCTTTTTTAAAAAGTGTATGAGATAAAATTTCTCATAACATTAAATTCACCATTTTTACAGTTTTAAAGTGCACAATTCAGTGATTTTTAGTATATAACATTTATGATGTTGTAAAGCCATCACCTCCATCTAATTCCAGAATATATCCATAGTTCCAATAATAAACATAGTCCTCAATTTTGCCCTCTCCCTGTCCCAATAATTTACTCTGTTTCTGTGGCTTTGCCTATTCTGGATAGTTTATATAAAGAGAATCATATAATATGGAGCCTTTTGTGCCTGGCTTCTTTCACTTAGCATATTTTATTATGAAAGCAAGGTTCATCAATATTATAGCATGTATTGGTTCTTAATTTGGTTCTGTGGCTGACTATTCCATTGTTTGAATATAGTACATTCTTCAGCTGATGGACATTTGTGTTCTTTCCACATTTCGGCTATTATGAAAAATACTCCCATGATTTATATTCCAGATTCTGTGTGAATATATATCCTCACTCCTGCTTATACTCGTCTACCTAGGAGAAGAATTGCTGGTTCATGTGTGACTCTATTGAGCTTTTTTTTTTTTTTTTTTTGCTTTTTGGTATGTGGGTAGCTCCCTGGCTGGGAATCGAACCCAGGCCTTAGCGCTGACAGCGCCAGCGCCAAAGCCTTAAGCCACTACACCACCAGGGAACTCCCACTATTGAGCTTTTTGAGGGACTGCCAAACTTTTTCACAACAGCTGCATCATTTTACATTCTCTCCATTAATACATAGGTTTTCAAAAGTGGTTTTGATGTGCATTTTGCTAGTCAATAATGATGTTGAGGGTATTTTCATGTGCTTGTTGGCCATTTGTATATCTTTTTTAGAAAAATTTCTATTCATATCTTTTGCCCATGTTATAATTGGTTTGTCTTTGCAGATATCTTCTCCCATTCTGTGAGTTGTCTTTTCATTTTATTGATAGTGTTCTTTGACACACAAAAGGTTTTCATTTTGATTAACTCGAGTTTGTCTATTTTTGTTGTTGTTTGTGCTTTTGCAGTCATACTTAAGAAACTATTGCATAATCCAAGGCCTTAAAGATTTATGCCTGTGTTTCTTTCTAAGACTTGTATAGTTTTATCTCTTACATTAGGTGTTTGACCTATTTTAGGCTCATTTGTATATATATTGTGACATAGGGGTCCAGATTCTTCATTTTGCTTATGGAAATCCACTTGTCCCAGAACCTTTATTGAAAAGACTGTTCTTTCTTCATTCATTGGTCTTAGCATCCTTGTCAAAAAAAAGCAGTTGACCATAGACATGGGATTATTTTCAAACTCTGTATTCTGTTAGGTTGATCTGTATATCTGTCCTTATGCCAGTACCACACTGTTTTGATTAATGTAACTTCATAGTAAGTTTTGAAACAAGGAAGTGGGAATCCTCCAAATTTGTTTTTTGTTCTTTTTTTTTTCAAGATTGTTTTTGCTATACTGGGTCCTTGCATTCCCATGTGAGTTTTAGGTTTATTTTTCCAAAAGAAGTGGTTGAAATTTTGATAAGAATTGTAATGAATCTATAAAAGAATTTGGAAAGTATTGCCATCTTAACAATATTAAATTTTCCAGTCCGTGAGCACAGGATACTTTTCTATTTATCTAAGTGTTCTTTCATTTCTTTCAACAATATTTTATAGTTGTTAGTGTAAAAGTTTTGTACTTCTCTTAGTAAATTCATTTCTAAGTATTTTATTATTTTAATGCTATTGTAAATAAAATTGTTTTTGTAATTGCATTTATTGATTGTTCACTGCTTGTGTACAGGGAAGACTACACTGACTTTTGTATATTGATTTTGCGTTGTGCCATTTTACTGAACTTGTTTATTAACTTTGATAGTGTGGATTTTTTAGGGCTTTCTATCTAAGATCTCTATTGTATATATGTACCATACCTCCTTTATCCATTCACATATTGATGGGCATCTAGGTTACTTCCATATCTTGGGTATAATTAGTAAATCTGCAATGAACATAGGGGTGCATATATCTTTTCAAATTGGTGTTTTTGTTTTTCTTCAGATGACTACCCAAAAGTGGAATTGCTGGATTATATGGGAGCCCTAGTTTTAATTTTTTGAAGAATCTTCATACTGTTTTCCCTAGTGGCTGCACTAGTTTAGAATTCCATCAACAATGTACAAAGTTTCCCTTTTCTCCACATCCTTTTTTTTTTTTTTCTCCACATCCTTGTTGGCACTTGTTATTTATAGATTTCTTGATTATAGCTCTTATCACATTGTAAGGTGATATCACATTGTGTTTTTGATATGCATTTCCCTGATGATTAGAGATGTTGAGCATCTTTTCATATGTCTGTCGGACATCTGTATGTCCTTTTTGGTGAAATACCTATTCAAGTGTTCTCATTTTTTAATTGGATTGTTTGTGTTTCTGATGTTAAGTTGTATTTTAATTTAAAATTGAAATTTGAGATTACACATCCACACCTATCTAAGGAGTATTTTTAAATTATATTCTGTCATTTTATAACCAAATTACGTTGTATCTCTTTGTTATTGTTTTGTGTGTATGTTTGTTTTGTGGCTTTTATGATAGCAAGGAGCTGTACCTCCAACCAGTTCAGTTCCTCCTGTTGCCGGGGCCCCATCTGTTGGACAGCCAGGAGCAGGATTTGGAATGGTGAGTGTCAACCTGTGCTAAAAATTGTAGTTGACATTTTCAAGGTTTTTGCCAACTCCCAGGTTAACAAATACTTCTATACAATATAATTCTTCTCCAAATGCAATAAAGTAAAACTTAAAAAGTTAAGCCGTCTGCCTTATGTATTAGTAGTATACACATGGCATGATAAAGTCACATATAAAACACTTAAAATTATTTCCATCAAAATAATTTCTTTAGTATGTTAGTTATTTTTGGAGTAATATTTATCAAACATATTCTTACCTTAATCATCAAAATCAACTCTAATTCATTGTACTAGGACTTTCCACTTGCCGCTTTGATCACTAGCAAATTTTAGTGCCATCTTCAATAAAGAAACAAGTTTTTGTCTCTTCCAAAATTACACTTATAGAAGACAAATGAACAACAACAAAGCCTGGTTGTGGTGAGGATACCATGTGGCCAGCTAGGCTTCTACTGCACCTCAGTGATTTTCTGCCGTCAGCCAGTCACACAGCACCCATCGTTCAAATTATACTTTCTCGTTGACCTGGATTCCTCAGAAACTTTCAGAAGCATGTTAAACACATAAAAGTTATGTTACCATAGCGGATGGCACTCATGCTGTGAACCACTTTTCTTTTCAGCCTCCTGCTGGGACAGGCATGCCCATGATGCCTCAGCAGCCCGTCATGTTTGCACAGCCCATGATGAGGCCACCCTTTGGAGCCGCAGCTGTACCTGGCACACAGGTAAGTTTTTTTAAATATGCCTACAAAATAATGACAATAATTTATAAGTATAAAACTGTCGTGTGAAAATTTTTAAAATATTTTACCTAATATAATCCTTATTTGCTTGCTTCGTAAGTAAGGTAACATGGAAGATAGGTGAGGTTTGGAAGAAAATTATAGAAATAACTAACTCTTCTAAGTTCCCTCCATTCCTCTCCTACTTAGTTCAGAATGGTTCCTGAGAACAACCAGTCATTTAAAGTATCTATGTATTTTTTTCAGAAAAATGAGTACTTCTGATCTATAGTTTTATTATGTGTTCCCAGAGTTAGCCAAATTCAGACTGCCAAGTTTGCCTGAGACTCGTGACCCTAACTGCAATGAGATTGCAAAACTGCGAAGTCTGAGGGAGCACCCCGCATAAGACTACCCTCTGTTGAGACATTGGCCACAAGTTTGGGAGTCCCATGGACCACCCTCACCTCAGATCATCTGCCTACAAATTTGAGGGTTCCCAGGACCACCCTCAGGTTAAACAACTTTTTAGAATGACTCACAGAATTCAAGAAAGCATTGACTTTACAATTGTAGTTTTATTATACTGAAAGATATAAATTGGATCCATCCCAAAGAAGAGATGTATAGGGCAAATTCTGGAAGGGTTCCAAGCATAAGGTTTCTCTGTCCTCAGGGATATCTTACCCACCTGGCACCAATGTGCGACAATTCACATGCAGTATCACCAACACTGGAAGCTAACCTATCCTCAGCATGCAGAGTTTTTATGGAGGTTTCACTGAATAGGAATAATTGAATTATTACCAATGTGGTTGAATCCAGTGTCTAGTCCCCCTTCCTCCTTGAAGTCAGGATGATATCATGTGGCCTGAAGACCAACTCTCTAATCACAAGGTTAGTCTTTCTGTCATGGCTAGCCCTCACTCTGAGTTACCTTGTTAGCATAAACAATCAGGTGTGCTTTCAAGAAGCTACCCTGAATAACAAAGACATTCCTATTATTCAAAAAACCCCAAGGGTTTAGACATTACCTACCTACAGGACCCAGGACAAAGGACAAACCTTTCTTACTACACAATGCACTACCTTCATTTACAAAGGTGCTAAAATATATGCACTTTGTTGAACTGTTTTTGCTGCTAATAGTGATGGTCATGCTGATGATAGTCAGGTGTCAGCTTTTCTTGATCCTTCTTATAAATTGCCTGGCCAAGGTAGAGGTACGTGTAGAACCAAAGAGATTTTCACCACTTGACATGGATAGAATCAGAACACCAACCAATGACTTTACTACCACTGTGCTAAGCAAACCAAAACAAATAACTCAAATACATTTTAACAATATGAGTAAATGATTTCATGTCTGTATTTTTAACTTACCAGGTGGATATTTATATTGTCTTATTCATAGGAGTTCTGTGAAATTTCTGAGTGTACGTTAATTAGGCTGATCAAATTTACTATTTTAAAGACAGAAAACAAAGTACTGTCTGTTTTAAACAGTATGTATTGTCAGCCTAGTCTTACTGGGCTAAATGCAAGGTGTCAGTAGGGTAACTATACATACCATTTGAAACGGGACAGTACCGTTGTTTTCTGTCCTTTTTAAAACAATGCATCTGACCAGCCTAGCATTGATCCTCTTTGCTTTGAATCATCTCTAAATCCATTCTCTAGCTATTCCCACAGTTTGCTTTCAATTCTTTACTTTAACCTGTCAAAAGCCACAATGACCAGGAAAGAGAATGGTAGATGTTCAAAGAGAGAAATTTAGAATGTGAGAAACCCTGGCCTTTAATGCCGTAACCAAAGCACTATGTTCATCAAAAATTTTCTGTTCTGCTCTGAGACTAATGAATCGTGCCTAGAGTTGTTTGTGGGTTGAATGAGGAAAGTTTCGAGGTAATAGTTGGAGTTAAATTTAGTGTAGACATATTTAAATTCTAAGAAGGCTCTCATTAATTAGGAGTATTTCCTTGATCATTAAATATATCTGCAACTATTTACCACCTTTTTGAAAAAAGGAAGGATGTTTCTATTTTTATAATGGAAGAATGTTATTAAGATTTTTAAAATCTTACTGTGCATTTGGTATGCTGAAAACTTTAGAAATAAATTAATACAGTTTTATTATTTAAGGTTGTCTGGCATAATATCAGTGTTACATAGTATCAATTTATTTACTTGCCTCAAAGAATGAAAATGAAAAATAGATATGATGAAAACACAGTGTTTTAATCATTGAATCGAATTTATAGTAATCAAGAAACGGCATGCCATATTTGTACAATTTTTGGATTGTATGAATATATCATATATCAGAGAAGAAGCATAGTTTATTATACTAGATAATAAAATAAACATAACTACATAGTGTCAGTAAACAAAACAGCTTTTCATTACTGAAGCCTAGATTATTCCATTATTTCTCAATTGATTGGTATCATGATCATGTCATCTCACCTAATTATTAATTATAGACTAATCTTTGAGTTTCTTATCTTCCAAACAACTTCAACCCTTATATTTATCTTTTGCCTGATCCTTTTATGAGATAGGAATCAAGTTTTAAAAATGCAAATTTGACTGATAGATTTTGCAGTCGGTGAGCAGTTTCTGGACATAGGACCAAATCTAAAGAGTCTTACTTCTGATGCTCTGTTTACTGAACCAATAAAAACATACCAGATTATTGAGAATTCCATTATATTATGAGCATAGGCGATTAATTAGGCTCAAAGTAAACATGTCACTTATTACTCTGCATATTAATATATTACAGACCTTTTTTAAGGCCTTATCCCCTAACATTCCTGCAAAAGCCTGCTCCCACAATTTATTTCTGTCACACAATGAAGTAATTTAGGTATTAATTAAACAGACACAAGGTACATTAATTCTTTCTTGCTTTTGCTGCAATTTAGGTATGATTCTTTCCAATAGAATTTAATAATTAGTTTTTCTTGCAAATTGCACAGGCAATATTGGAATTTAGTGACATTCATAGCTTGGAAACTATTTGCTCATCTGAAATGAACTTGACTAGTTTTCACTTAGAATACTTTATATATGAAATCATAGTATATTTAGCTAATAATTTAAAGTAATTTCTTATGTAGCTTTCTGCACACTGTTTTCTTTCCATTTTTCCTTCAAACTCACTCTCACTATAAGAAAAGTCACTTAAATTCCTTTATTAGTTTAATGGTACTAATAACTGAAAGTTAAAAACTGCTTTTGTATAGAAAAAGTGATTAGTTTTTTGTTGTTGTTTACTGTATATTCATAATACCTTTATGTGACTAGTTTTTCGTATCTTCTCTAACTCAGATTCATATTGTTCTACCAGAGTCTTCAAATTTTACTTTGGCTACACTGATGTCAAAGAATTTCAAGAAAGCCAAATATCATTTGAAGTGTCTTTTACAAACCCAAAATTAACAGAATGCTGTGACTAAGTAGAACAAAATAGATCTTGTAAACCTTTAGACACCTAATCTTCTGTGTGTTTGTCTTCTGTGGTACGTGCTCTAGCTAATGCTTCTCTATCTCCCTTTTGCTTTCTGTTTCTGCTCTCTTGGGCTGGCTTTTCCCCATTAGCTTTCTCCAAGTCCTACACCTGCCACTCAGAGTCCCAAGAAACCTCCAGCAAAGGACCCATTAGCGGATCTTAACATCAAGGATTTCTTGTAAACAATTTAAGGTATCTAATATTGAGCTTTTCGTACGGGTTTGTAATAATGACCTATGCAATGCTTAGCTGTTTCAGGTATGATATTTCAGATATGATACTTGTACTTATGTGTTTTGAATATATGTAAATAATAATAATAATTTGAATGTTTATACTTTTTAAACCAATATTAAAATTATCAATGAATTTTTAAAATCTTAATTTATAAAACTAAAATGAAAAGAAACCTTCCAGATTGTCCTTATACTGAAAAACACAGAAATTATACTGATAAAGCAAAAATTTGCCCAACCTAATTGCTAAATTAGAAAATTGCCACTTTATTACATGATCACTGGAATTTATGAAAAGGTAACATTTATAATATTGCATTTATAAAGCATCTAAGAATATATTTGGCTACGTATCATAGTCTTATTTTGTTTATCCTATTTTGGTCTCATTAAATAAAGCTTAAATTATTGCCCTTTGTTTTTCTGCATTCAAGCAGAATTTTAAATTTTAACATTCTAGTTTTAAATTTCTAATATAATTTATATAATGATTAATAGTGAATTTATGAAAGGAAACCAATGAAGGAAAAAGTTTACCATTAACCTCAGCACTTGCTGAGTGTGGATGAACAGTAATAATGCTTTTCATTTACACAGTACTTTTCCTAGTCCCAGTCCTTACCTTCTGTGATCATCTCTGTGGGAGAGCAGATCCTGTTCTGTGAGATAACTAGCCAGATACTTTGGTCTCTATTTCACACCTAAAGGAACTGATCCTAAGCATTAAGTGATTAGCCTAAGGTCACACTGGAAGAGGGACAAGTTTTTGGACTACTGTCCAGTGTTATTTTTATTATACATCTACAAGAGCTGTCTGGTAAGTATCCAGCCATGTAATATAAAAAATAGAGGCATTTATGGCTGGGTTTTTTCCCGACAGCTCTCGTATACCTACATATTTTTTAACTTTCTGTAATGCCTAATAAGATATTTTGAATTCCTGCTTTGTGACTTTTTTTTTCTTATACAAGATTAATAATTTGTCATTTTAAGACCTTGAAATCACAGCCAGTAATTTCTTCTTTTGCCTTTTATATTCCATTTTGGATTGGATTGGATTGGACTGATATAGGCATAAGTAAGACAACAAGCACTTAGTTTAGCAATTGAAGTTTGAGGAGTGACCGAGGACACTGCATAGAACAGCCTTTTATACGCCTCTTATTCAGTAAATATTACTTTCATCATATGCCCCCTGACAAATACCCAAAAACAGAGATCCTTCAGCCAGACTCTCTCCTCACAGAGTCACAGTCAAGAGAGAGAGACACACTAATTTGTGAAGGAGAGTTACCCACAGGGCTAAGCCTTAGGACCGCAGGAAAGGTTTCTTAACAAAGGAGATATGTGGGGAATAAAGTAAGTGAAGGGATTGAAATATCTCCCTTCTCTTCTATTGTGTCACTTGTGTAACTGTTTGGTCACTCATTAAACACTCATTAAACAGTATAGCTAATTAATAATAATAATGATGATGGTGATGATGATGATGGAAATCAGTGGCATTCCCTTTTTTTTCAAAGGTTAGCTGTTCTTAATTGCAACTGAATGCTAAATTGAAACTACAGTTTTTAAGTATCCAAATTCCAAATTTTGCTGATATAATTTTTTTCTAAAACAAAACTATAAAAAGTTTTTAAAATTTTTTGTGATTGAAATTTTAAACTTGTTTTAAAGAATAGCTATAGCATATAAATGTGAATTTGGTAATATAGAAACCGTTTGCCTGCAGATTTTTCATACTAACTTTGAAATAAAATTGCAAGAGAGGTAAAATGTTGAAGGAGTATGTAATATTGTTTTTTTTAATTCAGTGCATTTTATCTTTACAGCTGCAATTTTTGTGACTAATAGGAAAAAAATAATGAGTTTGGAGACTTCAAATAAGATGGATGCTCAGATTTACAAAGTGAGCCACCAGTACCAAACCCAATGCTTACTCATAACTTCTCTTCCAAAATATGTAGCACAGCTGTGAAAGTGAACATTAGGAATGTGTACTACCTTAGCTGTTATCCCTACTCCCAAAATTGTAGTGTATTTGGGTTATTTGTGTGTTGTACGATGTAAACAATGAATGGATGTTTCTGATGCCTTTAGTGCTTTTCTGGACCTCACCCATGGACAGATAGGCAGCTGTTGTGTGGTGAGCCATTTGGAAAGATGTGTCTGTGTTTTTGAAGGTTTCAATGTATATATAACTTTTGGACAAACCTAAACTTTCCCCATACATTCTCTTTCTTCTGTATCTCTGTTACAAACATAGTGTGATAATATCAAATGGTAAGGAAAACACTTAAATATACAAAACTTTTTTCAGTGTGGAGTACATTTTTCCAATCACAGGAACTTCAACTGTTGTGAGAAATGTTTATTTTTGTGGCACTGTATATGTTAAGAAATTTTATTTTAAAAAATATAAAGGTTGATGTCCATAATAAATATTTCTCCTTGAAACTACCTTATCAAGAATGAAAAAAATAATAATATGGGAATTACATAAAATATATCACTGATATATTAAAATATATATTTTAATTATATTTGACAGGTTTTGCATCTAAATTGACCTATTTATTCATTCTTGATTAAATGCACTGAAAAATAAAGGGTCCATTTCTATCATGTCTGTGCAAATGCAATTAGAGATGTGCTATACAAGTTGATAATATGAAGGCTCTCCAAGGTATACCTGTAATTTAAAGATTGCTGAAAATATTTTTATTTTATTGTGGATTTTATGTACATCTGTTAATTTAGTATTTCTTTGTGTGTTCTGTAGACTAGTTATTCTTCCATTCCTCACTTGAGCTCAAAGTAGGTTTTGTTGTACCATTGTGATTAAAATTTAAACTAATTCAAATAATTGTATCCTTTACTGTACATACTGTATTCTTTAATTTTTAATTTGTTGTCATACTGTCTGTGCTGATGGCTTGGCTTAAGATTTTGATGCATAAATGAGGTCACTGTTGATCAGTGTTGCTAGTAGCTTGACAGCTCTTTGTAAAAGCATATTGGGTTGGAAAGGTGTTTGCCTATTTTTCAAATTATTTAATAGATGTATGGTACCATTTAAAAGTGATTGTATCTGAATTTACTGTGGGGATAACATACACTGTAATGGGGGAAAATTACCTAAAACCAATTTCAAATGGCTTTCTTTGTATTTCAGTTTAAAAACCCAGTGCATGTACACCCTCTGAGATGCAATAAACACCTTGAACAAAGAAAATGCAAACATAATCTTTCTCTCCGGTTATTTTTTAGAAGAAAAGGTTTGTTTCCAGTGATACACATAGCACATATAAAATGTTGAAAATTTAAAAACATTTGGGTAAGAAATGCTGCCCATGCATAGTTTTGATAATTTTATGATTAAAAACAAGGACGAAACATTTTAATCAGCTGTCATTAAACTTGGGACTCGTGGCTGCTACCAAATAAACTGAAATTACATATTCCAAAAAAGAAAAAGATGAACTTTCTTTTAAAATATGCAACAAAATTCTTATAATAGTTTTGTGAGAATTCTCCATGGAAATTGAACAATAATAGGACTTTAGGTTATAGTTTACTCACACAGTTGCATACTTACGTACTCAGACACAAAATGTAGATTTGCCTATTTTAATAAAATTGGAAGACCTTATGCTTACAACTAGGTTGTTACAAAAAGTAGTCCAATCTCAAATAGAAGTATTAATCATTTAGAAGCATACTATTGTTTCTAAGACTATCTTTTCCTTAGTTACCTAGTTGTGTATCTTGAAAACTGTCACAAACTAGTGTCTGATTATGTAATATAGTTTTTATAGATTATATTACTTTGTGGACATATTGTAATAAAAATCTTGTGTTAGATTATAAATAATTTTAACATTGACTATTTTAAAACAAGTTTTATCTTCATTGAATTACCCATGTGGTATAAATTCTTAACAGGCAAAGCTACAAGAGCATTATTTTTATATTAGACACTGGATCCTTGCTGTGGTGAGAATCTTGGTGTCCCTGTGGGGAAATTGTCTTATAGATGAGATGCTGGATGAGGTCATTGGGTCATCAAAAAATTCATTTCTCTGGATAATTTTAAACTTATGTCAAGTTTATCTGTGGTGTTCCTCCACATGGTGAATATGCCCTTCTAGCCTCACCTCTGCCTCCATTCCACCCTCTGCATTCACGCACACACCTGTACAAGCACACTGTTCTGTGTGTGACCTTGCCACTACTCATGCAAGGGAGCAGCAACCACTTTGCTGGCCCACACAGGGCCCTCTATCTGAAATTCCCTCACCAACCCCACCAGGACAGCCAAGTCCCATCGTGACTCCCCATCCTATTCTTCTCAGAGCACAATTTTCAACAGCCTTTATGGCACTTAACTTGCACTATAATCAGCTATAAAGGTGGCATCTTCTCTGGCTGATTGTAAGTCTCAAGGGCAGGAGACATCTCCCATTCATATCCTCAGCAACTAGTACTTAAGTAGGTGCCAGCTAAGTGTCTGAAGGGTGAACACAGCACTTTAGTTCTTAGGCATCTCTTCACTTACTTGGACACTGCTGGGCTATTATCATATTTCTGATTAACTCGTACAGAGTTGACTGAAGAACAACTCTTACCTAGTGGTTTTATTGTCAAATGTTACTAGAGTTTTCATAGCTCTCTGTCAGCTCATTGTGATAGAAGAACCAATACCAATTAAAAACCCATCCTGAGTTTAAGATTTGAATCATTTTATATATGGTGTAATGATTGCAAGTGGGTCTCTCAGGATTAAACTGTCTCCTTTGTTCTCTAGTTTTCATGTTATTTGTTGTACTTAAAAAAAAAAAGTAAAGAAGAAAGACCAAAGACTTTTTGGGAGGAGTCATGGGGTTCAGAAGAGGAAAGGAGTAGATATTAAAACAAAGACAGGGAAAAAGGAAAGAAGGAAGGAGAGGAAGGAAGGAAGAGAGGGAGGGAGGGAGGGAGGGTGGGAGGAAGGAAAAGGAAGAAAACAAACTTGATTCACAGAAGATAAACTGTGCAAAGCCCTCTTTTTGCCTCTTAAATAGACACCTTTAACAATACATCCGCAAATTGGTTGGTGGAGAAGGGGCATGATCTTGCAACAGTGATTACAGTGTTTTTTGTGTGGAAGTAGTTGTTGAAAATCAAAATGAGTGCTATTTTAGTTGAAAAGTCACGTTGGTCTATATTTTTGAGGCAACACGTTTTGTGGTAGTTTGTTCTTCATCCTCTTGGGCAGTAAAGAAAATTTCTGCCTTGCTGTCAGCAGATTTCACCACGGGATGCATTACTCAGCGCGCCTCTGAAAGTGGAAATGTATGAGGGAGCAATGTTTTGTGATGTCACGATATGGTGATTAACCCTAACTAAGCTCTCAGAGCTGCAGTACTAAATCGTTCAAGTTCATTTTCACTTTGACCTGAATGTTCAAACAATTCTGGAAAGTAAGACATTCAATAATTGAGTCTATAACAGTATTCTATAGCTGATTTAAAGAACAAAGGTTTTCAAACTCTTTGGTCTCAGGATTAAAACTTAAAATGTATTGAGAACCTCCAACAAGAGGAGGGGCAGACAGTCATCTCTTCGTGATTGTGTTCTCTGCTGTTAGCCCAACCTTTAATACTAGATTCATTTCCAGATACCCAAACATCCTATGGTTCATCTTTCTCTTAGAGTAGGAACATTTTGGGGTAAGTCAACTAATTTTACCATTTATAATCGTCTTTACAAAACATAAAGTTAAACTTACAATCTGAAAAGCCTTATAAATATGTCCCAAGAAAATTTGGAGTTATTTTTTAAATCATCTGCTCCTTTAGGTCTCGTGAATTTTGGCCTTTTATTGAAAACAGGAAATGGACTTGTAACTGTTTCTGTAATATGTCAGATGTAAATTTTGTGTCAAATTTTTAGAAAACCTACCCCTTCTCTCAGTGGAAAAATGGCTTTAAAGCTAAATTAAAAGGAGCATTTAGTTTAGAACAAATTGACAAAAGTGTGGTTGCTATTTGATTGGGTTCAGAACAAAATACCAGTTAGTTATGTATTACCTAATTTATAATTCACTATAATACATAACGTTTATTGTTTAACTTTATTTCCATTGTGCTAAAGTATGCATGTCATCAACCTTATTGATGAATGTCCTACAAAAATGTTAAACATACATGTCTAAGAGTGAACTCATTATTTTTTTCCTTAACCCTCATTTTTCCATCTTAGTTGGTGGTCTACCTACCTGCCTAGTCTCCTAAGCCAGAAATTTGGATGACAATGATGCCTTCAACTCTTCTTGTCTGTATTCACTGGGTCACTAAGTATACTGGACATTCTGTTCTCGGTACATCTCTCCTGCCATTCCCACTGCCACTTCCTTATATAGCAGCACTTTACTGGGCTCTTTGTCTCCAGTCTCCACACAAACCCACCCCAATCCAGCCATTTGGTGCTGCCAGGTTTCCTTCTCAGATTTCCCACCTGATTACATTTCTCTGACTTAAAAACCTGCATCATTTCTTGGTCATCTGAAGGTTGAGGTCCAACCTTTCTAGCGTGGCATTCAAGACCAGAGGTCTATGCATGGCTAGCAGTCTAGCTCGGATGCCTCATTTCTTGCCATTTCTCCCCACTGGGAGGCGCTAACCTCCTATAGCAGCAGTCCCCAAATACTTGCTGTATCCCTAAACACACCATGCAGTGTCACACTCATACCTTTGCACAGGCTGTTCCTTCTCCCAGGGATGCCCTCCACTACCCCGAGCTCCCCATTGATAGTCTGGCAAACTCCGACTCATCCTTCAAAACCCCACCTACGTGTCACCTCCTTTAGGAAACCTGTCCTTTCATCTTACCTGCTCACCCCAATACAGTTGATCCTTCTCAAATGTGTTCCTTCAGCACCTTATGTTCACTTTACCTTTTCCACACCATTTTTTAAAGAAATATATATGACTTCCTTACTATATTATACATTCTTTGAGGAAGGGTAGAATCGAGGCCTTAACTCTATCATCTATATGCCTAAGATTGGACTCAATAAAAGTTTGTTGAACTGTATTGAATTGATCTATCCTACATTGTAAAGTGGATTAGGAATAAAAAAATATGTATTTGTTACAGCAGTTTACCCTTATCCATGGTTTTGCATTCTGGGGTTTTAGTGACCTGCAGTCAACCTTGGTCTGAAATATTTAATACAAAATTCCAGAAATAAACAATTCCTAAGTTTTAAATCGTGTGCTGTTCTGAAAAGCATGAAGACATCTCACTCCCATCTCACTGTGTCCATCCGGGACGTGAATCAGTCATCCCTTTGTCCAGCATATCCACACTGTGTATGCCACTGCCTGGGAAGTCATTTTGTAGTTGTCTCCATTATCAGACTGACTGTTGTGTCATAGTGCTTACATTCAAGTAACCCTTATTCTACTTAAAAATACCACAATCACACAATTTATGTATTATAGTACATTGTTTAAGGTGTTACATCTTATTAGTTATTGTTTTCCTACTGTGCCTACTATAAATTAAACTTTATCATAGGCATGTATGTATAGGAAAACAGTACATATGGGGTTCAGTCCTGTGAGTGCTTTCAGACACCCACTGGGGGACCTGGAACATATCCCCCTCAGATGAGGCGGGGGGGGGGGGCGACTGTATCTAATTTCCAGGAAATAAGAAAAATTGGATTTTGCCACTGATTATAAAATCACATATATTCTGAAGTTTTGTAAATTTGACTCATTTCTTGCCATCATAAAACACTATTATGACAATGCTATTGCTAAAATATAGTATTTCCATTTTATAAATACTGAGAAGAATACCCTATCAGTATTTGATAGTTTCACCACCACATTCCTTACCAAAGTAATGAGGAGCTTACAAGAAAAAAATATAAAGGCAGGTGAAACTGAGAAGACGTTTAACCTGGAAGAAAAAGAAAATCATTGTGCACAGAGACAGAACTGTAGGAGGTGGAGGAAGCATTTGTTTGGGAAAGAGAGGCTACGACAGTGGTTCCCAAACCTGAAGGATCATCATAGTGACTTGGAGAGTTTTGTCGAATATAGATTTCTGGGCCTCACTCTTCGGGACTCCAGGGAAGATCTTGGTGAGGCCCTGGAAACGGTCTTTCTAAAATAGTTCCCTAGGTCATGCCAGTGAGCAGCCAGATTTGAAACCCACCAGGCAAAGAGCAACCACTGGCATATCATAAACCCGGTGGACTCACAGTATGTAGCTCTATTTGAACTTTACAGTGATTCCAGCAAAAGAGAAAATTTCCAAATACTTCAAAATAGGAAAGCCACGAAGAGTATTTTGTTCAATCTAGCCTAAAATTTGACACATTCAGTTACTAGTTATAAAAAGGTGGTCCATGTAGCATTATGATATACCAGTTTTCAGGAAAACCCAAGCTTTAATTTAGGAGTATGTGCAGGAGAGACCTGCTGTTATATGTGGGCCGATGACTGCCCAGGACATCCGTTTATGGAGCCACATCAGTCATGTACCAGTTCACACGAAGTGGCACAACTGCCCATTTGGTGGGTACAATAGTGCCGCTAATTTGGTCAAGCCACAAAGCCTTTAAAAGTAAATGTTCCAAGTGCAGTGGCAGAATACTAAATCCAGTAGTCTCAAAAATAACACACTTTTATTTTTAGGCAATTGCTTGATAAAGTGGTACTTTTGTTTGGCAGTTAAATCTTCGCACCAAACCCATCCTGATTTTTAAAACATAAAAGCACGCACTTTTGCAGGTATTGCAATGAAAATTATGTAAAATTTTAAGTTGTCAGCTGCAAATTTTTCTAACAACTGTTCCATTTAAAGAAGTTTTGAGGACAATAGTCACACGTCCTCCCAGATCTCTCTACTGTATACTAGTATTACATATGTTTTCCCTGTACCTTGAGATTTATGTTGCTTTTTGATCTGGTATCTAGGTCAGTAGCACTAGCTTAAATTCTAAGTAAAACAAACATTGCAAAGTCTTGACTCCTGTCAATTAATGGGAGTGGAAGAGCTGGTAAGGGAAGGAAGAGTGCACAGACTTCATCTTCCAGAAACCTCAGTACTCTAAGGATTATTCTTGTGAAGTCCCTGAATTGTTTATCTAGCTGAGAAGAAATAAACTCCTTAAAAGGCAGATCTGAGAAAAACACTGTGTTGTTAGCTGAACTCCAGAAAGCTGAAATTATTTTCTAAGAATCTGAGATGAGATGAAGATTGTGTGTGTGTGCCTGTGTTTGCAATAAGTGTACAAAGATCAACTTGAAACATATTTAGCTGCAGTGATCATATAGATGATTCTCAAAAAAAAGATCTGAACAAAACTTTTGAGTCAGTAGGCCTATTCCACAAGCACCAATGATAAAATGCTACTCATTGAGGTTGTTAAGGATGAAATGGAATCATTTTAAAATAAGTGACAATTAATTTAATACTTGCTGAAATACTGTATATAAAACATACATACAGATACAAAAAGTTATAATTTATTCATTTTCAAAATTTTTATTGAATGATTTTTAACTGATTCACATTACAAAAGAATGTACACTTGTATTGAATTTCAGCTATTTTGGACACCATTTACAAAATCACTTTATTATAAGCTGATCAAATATTCCTTTGCATATTAGTCAAGGATATAACTCCTCATTCTTAAAAATAATACGTAAAATGCATTTGAACTCTAGCAGAATCCATGACTTGGGTGTGTTATGAGAGAACAAAATGTGTGCCCTAGAAACCAGCAGAAGAGGACCCAAAATTAGGCCTACAATTCCTGAATTTTATCGCGTGAACTACAAATCACTAAAACATAAGGGCCCGAACTAACACCCTTTTACAGCCACTCAGTAAATATCTGTTCATTTAGGAAATATGGATCAAGTGCCCCAGGGCAGCCACTGGACTCTGTCTGCTTAAGCCGCCATGACGGCCAGAATGAGCGTAGAGCCTTGGTTCCTAGTAAAAGTAACCAGAACCTTCTTCTAAAAACCATATTCATGATTGCATTCATTTTTAGGAAAGGACGTATCTAAAACTACTAACTAGGGAATTCACCAAAATAATATGCCTATGACTCTATTAAGAAAGCTAAACTTTTTCAAGGGGAAAAAAAGGCTCTGTTTTGGAAAAGACTAGAATTCCTTGTCCTAAAATGTTAACACTTCATACATAGGAGAATGTGTAGCACAAAGAGATGTGCCTTTCAATACATGATCATTTGTAATTTTGGAACTGTCCTCTGTATGTATACATGAACAGTCCATATGTTGAATATTAGTTAAATAAAAACTTGAGTCCTTAAAATGTCTCAGCTTCCCAATTTTTACACTAGTTTTATTTCAGGGAATGAAATATTTCTCTCATTTTCATATAATACATACTTCAGCTGACATTTTTAAAGCAGTAAAATAGGTAATAGTTTTGTTTATAAAGTTTGTTGTTCCTTGTAATCGTCTTTTAAAAAATTTCCTTAAAAACCTGAAGTTTCTGAGACCCAACAGAAAACACAATATAAACACTGAGGGCATGAACTGATGGGTCCTTCTCAGAGTGGTACTAACTGTTGTAAAATTTTGTCTCTAACTTGATTTTAATGATGTCACTGTCTCCCTCTGTATATGCAATTTCACATTTAATATGCAACTGGCATTCTATTAGATTCTTCTTAGAGTAGGATCCTGAGAATTAGTCCATTAAGAAATCACATATCATTTATCATACCAGCTTGAAGTTTTAAAGTGTCTAATTTTTAAAAAGCAGAAAGAAACAATCATTTTTCTACAAATGAATGAAGCTTATTAACATGTAAAAAAGAATATAAGAATATATACTTAGCATTTAAATGCCCACCTAGTTTCAAACATTTTTAAATGTATAAAAAATCTCCTAATTTTGAAAAAAAGTAAATTTATAAAAATGTTGAAATGCTAATTGATAGGGTTCGAGCCCAAGCATAACCAGTGACTGATGTTGCTACAATAGTAAGAACTGGTTTTCTCTGCGACCCAGATAATCCATGGCCTGCTTTCAGGTCTCTGTTATCCGTAAGTACAGTTGGCATCGTCTCCGTGAATCCACAGGCAAATCTGGGCGTACTTGAGGGGAGTGATGCGGACAGCTACGTTGTAGTCCTTCTGAACACCGTGGACATCCACCCACTGGTGGCCTGAATAGACCGCAATGATCTTGCGCTTCCAATTCTTTCTGTCTGGCTCTTTCAGACGCAGATAGATCCCAGAGCCAGTGGAGCCAGACTCAGCATCGCAGTACTGATAGAGGAGATCATTGGATTCATCGGACACACTGCAAAACCGGTAGACCAACTGATCGGCCCTATCACGGTCAAAACCTGAGAAGTGGATCATTCCACCGGGCAGCTTCTTGATGGCTGGACTGATTCCTAGTTCCATGTATTTCTTTTTGTGAGCACGCTTCAGCTCCAGAAGAGCATAGTCATAGTCCAAGGCGGGGGCACCCTTCCCTCCTGTAGCCCAGCCTTTGGGAACGTGGGTATGTTTGACCCGGGTCCACTGGAAGGACGGCCTCCCCGCAGCTGCTGTCTGACGGCGAGCAGAGTCCTTTCTCCGTCTCCCGGCCTTTGCTCTCCCCTTCAGACTCTCCGTGCCACTCTCTCTGTGGTCACCACCACCCACTTCTCTCTTGCTCTTCTTAGAATCCCTACGTTTCTTGCCACCTCCTTTATTTCTCATCTTCAACAGCCCCACCCTCAGCTTTTTACTCCCTCTGAGGTAGTCCTGGCCATCATGAACACAGTGGGCAGCTGTCAGAACGTGTTTGGGGGAAATGAGGATGCCACTGCAGCCGGTGGAGAGCTTCACGGCTGTACTGAAAGGGAAATGAGTTAAGAATCTTTTGTCCAAGATGCTGAACCTACTGTCTGTGCCATACACCTGCCTCTTTCTCCTAACAGATGCTCCTTTCGTGGTGATATTTTGAGTTGGCTCAAGGACCATACCTTGAACTTTCACTCTGGTCAAGGTTCGGGTGCCATTCTCAAAGACGGTCTCATAAGAAAGAGAATCCTCCAGTTTAGAAAGGCTGGGAGCCGGGAGTTCTTTCTGGCATTCGATGCCACACCCGCTCTTTATCACCATCTTGACATCTGCTTCAAATGTGGGCTTGGTGAGATGCAAAGTCCTGTCACTGACAACCCGGGGTACTTTCCTCAGGTGCCACATAAAATCCTGCTCTGTCTTCGATCCATCAATGATGGTCCACCCAAGTGGGAAAAATACCAACCAAAAGAGCATGTTTTCCATTTTGTTCTTTTCTTTTGTCCTTAAAAATTGGGGGAAAAAGAGAGAGAGAAGCATTACAATGTTTTCTTTTTGAATGTTACCCATTTCATTTACTCCTTGAGTCCTACATGTACCTTCACCACAAATAAGAATCGCTAATTTTAACCATACTTAGGTTTTATTGAGGTTAAATACCCTGCCAAGTAGGTTCATATAGATTTCCAAAATTAGTGAATTGTTTTTCATCCAACCTTCCCTCCACCAGCCCTACCCTACCCACCTTTAACCCCACCTGCCAGCTCCACCTCTACCTCCCCACACAGCACAACGCATAGGACAGGAGGGCGGGATGGCTAACGGGGGCCCTGTGTTACCGAAGCCACACTGTTTTCCTTCCGGGGACTCCTACAACCTTATTTCTAGATGACTTAGACATACAGATAGCAGCAGATGTCTTGCACGTTTCCCTGCACTTAGCTCCTTAAAAGCAGGGATCTTAAATTATTCACCTCTAGAGCGTAAATGCCTAGCACAGAACTCAAAAAAGTTCATTGGAATACAGTGAATTTCCCTGAAGCAAGTTTTACAGACCAAGCTGTCTGATGGTGTAATGGAAATCACCAGATAATATCCTAAAGTCAGGGGGTTCCCTGGTGGTGGTGTGGCTAGGCGTCAGCGCTCTCAATGCTGTGGCCTGGGTTCGATTCCCAGCCAGGGAGCTAGCCCCCCCTCCCCAAAAAAAAGATCCTGAAGTCAGTAGGGGTTTTTAAAAATAAATAAATGGGTTCGTCTGCTACTGACCAGCTTTATTTTTATGAGCAGAACCCCTTAGCATAAAAATAAACTATTCACAGGCCATTTTATGCTAAAGTAAGAAAAACACACCCTGCACTTTATTTTTTTAAACAAAGTTGTGCCTGGAACTACCATCTAAGCAACATACAGAAATGCTTCATATGTAAAATGGTAAGAATTTATGCACAGCCTGTGATTCTGAATTAGCCACCTGGGGGGACATGATCATGATTAAATATAGTCCCTTTCATCATGGGTCTCATCATCTAAGCAGTGTTTTTTTGTGTTAAGTATTTTTAAAGTTGTCAGTACTTGATAAATCATAACACCTCTTCTACCATGTACATCTCCTTGCCCTCTTTTCCTGCTTCTCTAGGCTCGGTGGTATGTAAATCTATTTAGTGGAAATAACGTTTGTCAGTTGTGAGGGTAGGAGGAGTGGTAGCACTCTGGAGCAGCAATTTTGAAAATCATAAGCTATGTTCCAAGTCATTTTTAATTTATAGCTAAAATATCCAGGCTTAGCAAATGATTTGCATTTTGTATAAAGCAGAGGCAAACTCAAGATTAGATTATTCCTTTAATACTTCCACTCTCAGTACTTTCTGATAAACTGTTTTTGCATGGAAAACAAAGCTAATGAAGAATGTTAGGAATGTTCTTCAACCCAGGGGGACACCCACAGGATCCAGACATGAAAAGCAGAAGTTGTCTCTGATGCAAAACTAAATATGGGCATCTCTTGATCCGAGTTCATTTTGCCATACGTGAGCACAGAATTTTATTAATAAATAACATCCTTTTGATAAAACAAAAAATATGCATTAATCTCTTTATTTTTTAACATGATATAGTCACCAAAACATCATATGAATCACCATACATTTGAACCTATTCAACAGTTTTATAGTAATCTTTACCATGAGTTGGCATTAGCAAGATTAGATTTGTGACTTCCTTTTTTTTATCCACTCACATTTGAATGCTGAGAGATGGTGGTTAATATTAGACTGTATTGTTCGCTAAGAAGCTTGTGATTTGTTTTATTTGGGCTACAGGGCATTTTTCTGTATAGAGTGATGGATATTGTCCAAAAATTAATGAAGAATATACATCACAATGTCACAGTATTTTCTAACCATTACCATAGCAAATTTGACTTTATATAAAGCAGTAATTATATTGATAATGAGTTTGGGTAGTTCTCAAAATAAAAATCATGTCTTTACCTAAAAAACAAAAACAACTAAAAAGAGATATATATTTTATCCACTTGATTGTTAGGAAAATTTCAATCAAGTTTTTGGTTTGGGAAACAAAAAAAAATTTTTTTAATTATTCATTTAGTCTTATAGATAACAGTTGTCTATTGTGTACTTAATTTGATTACATCAAAGACTGAAAGTCGAGGGTCCTCATTGAAAAATAAATAAAATCACTTAGTACATAAACACCTGATACTAATGATTTGTGGAGTAATAAATGTGTGAAAGTTATTCCTGGGCAAAACAGAGGATGTCCAAGTCATGGTGTGTGGTATTGTTTCCCCAGTTAGGTTTTATTTTATTCAATACTTAATCTTGCAACTTTTTAGTTAGTTGAGGATTAGAAAGGCAGAATGCAAATACTAAATAACTGACAAGATGATCTTTTACAATACAAATCATTGAACTAGCACATAAACCAAAAATATAGAAGTTCTCCCATCTTTATCAAATAAAACATGCACCCTGTGTGATAATTCCGTAGGCAGACTTAAGAAAGCCCCATGGAATAGTGAGTTTTATGTGTCAACTTGAATAGGCCACTGGGTGCCCAAATATTTGGCAAACATTATCCTGGGTATGTCTGTGAGGGTCTTTCCAATAAGATGAACATTTGAATCGGTAGACTAAGTAAGCAGTTTTCCCTCTCTAATGTGGTGGGCCCCCTCCAATCAGTAGAAGGTCTGACTAGAACATCCTTCCATCAGAGGAAACTCCTCCAGCCTGACTGCTTTGAGCTGGGCCAATGAGCTTCCCCTGCCTTTGGACTCAAAATCAACACAAACAACACAAAAGAATGTTATTAGTTATATTAGTTATTAATATAATTCTGTATTTATGTTTGCAAAAACATAAACACTGTCATATCAAAAGATGTCCAGATTGTGGTCCTCAGACCAGGAGTGTCAGCATCACCCGGGAACTTGTTTAAAATGTGAATTTCAAGCCCCAACCATCAACTGTCCAAAACTCTCCAGGAGTGGGGTGGGTTCTCAGCTATCTATGTTTCAGCCAATCTTCCAGGCAATTCGGATATTCAATATAGTTTGAGCCACACCCCAGAAGGCATGATTGCTTAACCAAATGATACTGGCTTCATGTTCATGTACAAAATAAATTTATTCTGAAGTTAGCTCTTTGGCTATGTTAGCAACTGCTATTATTAAATGGTTCGGTCATTTAATAAAGAAAAAAGCAGATTCAAACTCAGTAGGTTTGTATGTAATGCCTCCAACATCTGATGCCACAGATCATGCAGTGGCATCCGTTCGCCAGCCCTGTCTAGTCACCTTGGAGGGAGCTCTGTTGTGATGCCCCACAGAAATAAAGCCATGCCCACATCTATCCTTGGGCATGGAAAGGGCAGAGCCTCGTAATATGACCTCAGAATCACAGTAATAAGAGGACATGGATTTAGTTAGCCTAATTTGGTCTGTAATTTAAAATTGGACAAATGTTTAAGGACACTTTCTTTTGGAAAATCTAAGTTTGCTTGCGGTAAAATGTCAATGCAATGTAAATGACAGCTCTTACTGATAGAGTAATTTATGGTTCTGAGGATACAGCTACAAATACCCATAATCCAAAAAGCTCAAAGTCATTGAGCTAAACAGACACAGTCCCAATTGGTGGGGCAGCTATAATGTTTTGGAAATCTTCATGTCCTTTGTCTTCCTCCATCTTCCTCGTTTTTCCTATCTTTCATTATAATTGTGACCTTCACTGTCACCTTCCAAATGGCTTGCCTTTGGGGCTTCAACTTCCAACTTTGGTTAACGAAAGTGAGTGCAGTCATGGCTCTCCACCATGAGTCAGTGTACACACAGCTGATTACGGGTTGGACCGTGGAAACAAATGGAGTGGAAGGGAATTAGGAAGGAAAAAATATCAGGATATGCAAATGAATTTTTACTTATATGGCAAATATTATTCCCAATTTGTACCTAGTCTATATTAATATTAAACGAAATGACCACACATAACCACAGAACATGACAGTGCTTATGCTTTCTCAGCGATGGGATTGCCGACAGTATAGGAGAGCTGAGTATCACAGTGACTACGAGTGCAGACCAAGGAATGAGAAGGCGGGCTAAGTCCCATCTTTACCCCGTATTGGGCATATGAATTTGGACAGTTCATTAAGTTCACTTCAATTTTGGTTTCCTCATCTGCAAAGTGGGGCTAATAATGATCTCTACCTCATAACATAATTTGGGGGACTATGCAAAGAATCACCACCAAGCCCAAAGCATTGTAAGCATCAGTAACAGCCTCTTTAGTCACTATTGGTCTACTGTAATGGGTAAGTTAATATCACTTTAAAACGACTTATACATAAGCGAAAGTTATAGTACTTTCAGTTTTCTAAATCAGTTTTACAGTCAAATATTTTAATTTCAGGATGGTTTGCAACACTCTCTCAAACTCCTTTCTTTGTTATGTTTTATTTTGTTTTGTTTTGTTTGAGGACAGCTTCACTTTAGACTTCCCAAATGAATTTCCTAATTACTCCTTCCTATGAGTACCTGTGGCTTTGTAATATATTTTTCTCATTACATACTATGAAACTTCAGCGTGATGAAACATTACCCAGCCTCAGAACACTCTAAGTGTGTTTCCTGTGTCTCATTTATAGCCTGGATCTACATTAGGAATTCTGGAACTGAATCAGACCCTCAACCCAAAAGGAAATACAGTCCATGTTAAAGTAATTATTCTAAGGGAGTGACTTACTTTGAAAAAAAAAAACTAAATTTTTGAGAGAGTCTATGAGTGTAGAATATTCTTGTGGCATAACGATTACATTTATAGCTTAGCTTAGGTGGGGCAAGTGGACTAAGGAAGGTTAGATGATTGCTTACTATATTAAACATTTCAAGTGAATTTTCTTGTGTATGAAAAATGAGGCTGCTGACTCACCTCACCATCAAGGGTCTGCACTGCACTGCTTTCCCTCACCATGTGTTAGATTCATGCCTGCTCTTCTTTTTCACCTGTCCGTTGTAATGTATAGTTAGGTATTAATAGTTGTCCAAATTCGTGTGTATAGTATGCTGCCATGGAACACAATTTTGCATTAAACCATTAAACATATTTTGGGGGGAAAGGCAGGTGTGGGTCAGGGACTGTTCAGTCAGTCAATGACCTTATAGGGCAGACATCAACTTCTACCTTAATGTATACGTATACGTGTAATGGACACACCAAGGATCACATAACCACCTTGTAACAACTTGCCTGTCCTTCTGTTAGCTATCTGCGATCCTAGCCACCTGCCCCTCCAAAACCACTGCCTACATTTACACACATACATAAAGTGAACACACACACCAGCCATCCTCCTCTGGTTTTATCCTACCTGCTGGGTCAGGATTGACACACAACAGGTAGACACTGGGGTTTGGCCCAGGTATTCTAAGTAAGTGCAGAGTGGGTGCTGGTTTAGGCAAAAGGCCACAGCGGGAGAGGGGGAGCATTACTCATGGCTTAGGTTTTGGAGAACACTTGTAAAATAAGTCACTTTTACAAATTGGGGGCAGACGTAGAGAAGAATAGGTATTTTATAAAGTGCAATTCCCGACCCGCTTTAGGTCCTCACTGAATGTTCATCCCTGACTGGAGCCTTGAATGGGTGACAGCATTTAAGTGAAAAGGTGTATGAAATCACAGCCATGAGAAAGTAACAGTGTTAGTGATGCTAGCGAATGTGAGGAGTAAGAGCTAGGGCGTTGCAATGATCATGGCGCGGGGGGCATTGAAGTGAAAGCAATTTAAGTGCACTTGCTACTTCTTAGCTGCGTGACTTTGTAAGGTTACGTAATCTCTCCAAACATTATTTTCCACATTTGTTAAATAAGGATAATATTTTAGAGTATTTTTTTTTTTTTGAGGAACAATATGACCTATAGCAGCATAATGCCTGGAACACAATAAACATTCAACAAAAGGCAGCAATTATCAAACAATGAGAACCCAAACATAGGCAGATATTCACAAGGGATTTCATACATCTCTACTGTGCCCCCCGCCCCCATTATTTATGTCAAATAATGGCTCCCAAAGAGAACCGCATTCTAATTCCCAAAACTCTTTGCATGGTAAAAAGATTCTGCAAATGTGATTAAGGATTCCAACATGAGATTAGTTTGGATTATCCAGGTGAATGCACGGTACTGGGATCCTCATAAGGAGGAGGCAGGAAGGCACAGAATGGGAAGGAGCTGAGAAGCCTGGGGCAGAGGTCAGAGTGAGGCAGGGTGACAAGCCAAGGAATGCCGAGTGGCCTCCAGGACCTGAAAAATGCAAGGGAACAGATTTTCTCCTTGAATTTCCAGAAGGAATGCAACCCTACTGACCCACTTTAGACTGCCGCCTCCAGAACTATAAGATGTGTTGTTTTAGTCTCTAAGTTTTTGGTTATTTGTTATAGCAGTGGTTGGAAACGAATACACTTACAAAGGTAAGGATCTAGATATGTAAAATTTCCTGCACTGATGTATGGAAAGAAAGAAAGAGTAGGGGGTGATACAAAGTGGAAAAGAATGCTTGGTTCAGAGACTTAAACATAAATGAAAATTTTTACTTGAAAGAAAAGTATACAGAAATGAAATTTGAGAGCAAAAACAGAACATCCTGATAAAACTTTATGGTGCGTGGAGCAGTATTATGAGAGAGAGGATGGAACAGGGTAGATAAATTTGTTCATTCAACAAATAGACACTGAGGACTATGCAGCATTTCAAACCCTCTCCTTGTTTAAGAATCTCTGAAAAAAGTTGAGAACCATATGATTTCCCTCATATGTGGGGTATAAAACTGAACACAACAAACAGACAAAAGAAACAAAAACTCACAGACACAGACAACAGTGCAGTGGTTACCAGAGGGGAATTGGAGAGAGGGGAGACAGATGA
Source organism: Lyroderma lyra (assembly GCA_004026885.1). Classification (NCBI taxonomy): domain Eukaryota; kingdom Metazoa; phylum Chordata; class Mammalia; order Chiroptera; family Megadermatidae; genus Lyroderma; species Lyroderma lyra. The sequence continues at coordinate 191,031 of PVJL010000431.1, forward strand.
GGGGAAAGGAAGTCAAACATACGATGACGGAAATCTGGATGGCGATATGCAGATAATGTATTATACGACTGTACAGCTGAAACCTAAGTAATTTTAACTAATGTCACTTCGATAAATTTAATGAAAAACGAACCTCCATAATAGTTCTTCTTAGTTACTGAGTTGCACTTGAAAATTCCTAAGATCTCTTTCAGCTCTGAAGTCTTATATTAAACCATAAATGAGAAAATACAACTTAACGCATAAATGATCCTCAAGAAACCTCAGGTCCTAGTCCTGCAGTTGAAACTTGCCTGCTATCCTTATTATGACCACTAGATGGCAAAGTTGGCCTATGATGGCCAATCCAAGATCCTGTATTTAAATTGTTTACGTGCACTGAGCTGTGATATAAATTTATTTTAAAAGCATATGGAATTCAGCAGGGAGAGAAGTCTAACTGGCTAATAATATACAAAATGGTTGTCACATATGGAATTTATCACATTTAGAAAACCCACCTACAGGCCACATAGCCCATCCTGATGAACTGAGAACTGATAATGCTGTCTACAGCCAGACAACTTTCTGGCAGGTGGTTTTCTAAAAGTCGCTGTAGTGCCAGCACTCTTCCACCATGACCTACAGCACTGCTAAATAGTCCCCCAAATGCGCTGCAATTCATTTCAACACGAAGGAAAATCTTCAACCTGCCAAATATTTCACATATGTTTATCAAATACTTTATAATCCATTCCCAAAGGATATGCTCCCTGCTGATTCTATGCTGAAAATAAATGGCAAGAAAGTTCATTGACAATGTGCCAATTTCTATTCAAAATATTATACCATAGCACTATTTTCAAGTTTAGTTTCAGGAATGGAGACAAAGTAATGTCTGCTTTAAGAGTCTGGCAGTACTTGAGGGAAAAGATGGTAAAGTTACACAGTTGATTATTTTACAGAAACCCACATCTTCTGTTTCTCATCACAATAAAAAAATGCCTTCCCTTTGTCTTGTAGCTATTTTTCCAGGACACGTACATTTCGATTTATGCAATGGATATGCTATGTGTAAATCAAATTTGGGGTGAATGGCAATAAGGAAGCCCCAAGGGAACCCTCTCCTGTTGGCTCATGCCCTGACATAGGAAGTGCACAGCATATGGCTCTCAACTTATTTTTTATATCTTGCAAGTTAAACTCTGAAAGCAAAGAATGTTTGTAAATGTATTAGGTGTGTTACTTTTCAGCCTTTAAAGCATCTTTATGATCACAATGTTTTTCACTGATCATACATCAGCTTAACCTATTTGAAGCTTTTGAAAAACTTTTAGTTAAGCAAAGTTATAAAATAACTTTTGTTATTTTTTATTTATTTATTTTTTTTGTAATTCGACTTTGCTGTTTCCTAACCTCTCGTCTCAGATTTCTCATCCTGCAAAGCTAACTCAGTGCTAGGTGGGTGAGGGAGCTTCATTCAGCCTCCACAATTCTGAGTATGATTCTGCTGCTAAACTGAAATACACTTGCCTTGAATGTTGAGCAGAGAAAGATCATTTACTCAACAAGAAAAATTAATTCACATTAGCAACTGTTTATTTTAACATGTAATGAGCACATAGTATGTGCCAAGCACATAGGCTAAGCCACCTCGCATTTAAAGACATGGAACAGACTCTTAAGAGCGTACAGGTTTCTGAGCTGCCAGGAAGAAAAGTCTGGAGAGTTCAATCGCTTCTCACACTAAAGGAGCTCATCTAATATTTCATTTGAAAAAATAATAAAATTCCAAATGATGCTTGGCCACTGCTTTTAAGCCTAGATGTCTTATTTGGCTGGGATTTTAACATTCTTTCTTCAAATTGCAAACCAGATTCTATGCATAATTCTCTAAGCAGCAAAATATGACTTTTACAATCCTCTGTAGAGACAAATGTACTTGGGATAAAATGAGAATTTCAGAAGTGAGTAGGATTAATACAAGTGGGGAAAACACCCAAATACGATTTGCAGCCTCTTTTTAAATCAAGGACAGTATAAAAGTCAGAGGAATCAGGCCACAAATGTTTCTAGAACTTTCAAAAACTTTTTATGATAGAAAATGTCCAAACTACATAAAAGTACAGCGAAAGGTATTTTAAGTAGAGAAAAAGTATATCCACAAGTGCTTATCACCTAGCTTCAACAATTACCAATATTTTGACAATCTTGTTTCATCCCCCCTCCCATTTTTTTTTGCTAGAGTATTTTAAAGCAAGTGCAAGAATTTTCAATTTTATTTCACCTTCTCATTTAAAATATGTTTTCCACTGATCCTTTTGCTGACCTGTTAGCCAAGTTGATGAAAGGGACGGAGAGAGAAAAAGTTAGAAGAGAGATTGAGTCTAGCTTTCATAGTAACCCTGCCAAAGAGGCTTTCAACAAGAGTAGACTTCCCAGGAATGTATTTTACACCTTTTTCAATGGCATCTGTTAATAATCATAAAAATAGAGGGTCCCCTCTGGTACTTCGTAAGTAGAAAGAATTCCATTTATATTCCAGTGCAAATAGTGTTAATATTAAACGGTGCAGAGGCTAGCACACAGAATTGCCTGTTGGGAGAGAAGTTCGTTTCTTTGGGGACTTGAAGTGCTAAGTTTGATCGGTATCTTAAAACACTTCAAAGAAGGTCTCCGCACTTGGGTTCCGCCCTTCTCAGGGAAACTTCCACGTTCTAGGGTCTCGCCTTGGGGTGGGGGGGGTGGCGGCTCCATCCTTACCTGTAAAGCTTATTCAGTCCGGAGGCGCTGCCTAGCTCGAAGCAAAAAGCCCCCGAGGCAGTCACCAGCGCCGGCAAGGCAGGGAGGGCGGGGGCGCTGCTGCCACGAGCCTAGCGGACTGCCAGGGCCAGCAGAGCCGGAGGCCGCTCCGCCACCGCCCGGCCAGCACCACCGAGAGCTCGCTGCAGGGACTGCGGAGGAGGCGAGGCGAGCTGCGCGCCGCCAAGGGGAGATGGGTGGGGAAAGGGGGCGTGGACGCCGAGCGGACGTCGGGGGAGGCGAAGCGGGAAGGAGGTGGGCCTGAGGGGAGGAGGGGAGGGAGAAGGAGCCAAATGAGGGGCTTTACCTCCCACCCCAGCATCCTTGTCCCGAGCGGATTCAGCGTTAAGAAAATGTCACGAGTGGCTTCACAGGAGACGCCTGATCCCGTGATAATAATGGTATGCACCCCTTAAATATCTCAAGAAGACAGTCTCAAGTCTGTGTGGGATGGGAGGGGAGTGCTTAGAGTCTCATTCCCTCGGCTCCCCGTTTCGACCCCAGCCATCTAGACGAGCCAGGGCTCCATCCCACGCCAGGCTCTCCCGGGGCCCTCGCTTCCCAGCACGCACACCCCTCAGGGCTAGTGCTACTTGTGCGAAGTCAGTCACCTGCAGCCCCAGATTCCCGTAGGCAGCCCCACCCCACCCCGAGGACCCAGGACGCAGGACGTCGGGCTGGGCTGCCGAGTCACCCTCTGAGCAGCCCGGGTCTCCTGCAGGGGGCGCGCGTCAGTCTCCCTCTCAGGAGGAGAGGACGCTGTTTTAGTGTTAAGGCCCTTGCCCTCGCCGGTCCTCCTCAATTCTAACTTCATCCTCCCTTACTCTGTTTGCTTCTCCTCCTTGGGGTGGGGACGGAGGGAAATTCATTGATTCAGCATATACTGAGCTTCTACTGCGTGGCAAATCCGATGCAAGACGCACGGGTACGGCAATGAATACAAAAACTCTAGACTGCCCCTCACAGCAGGAAGATCGAATAAATGCAAAAGTATTTACAACACAAGGTCTTAGCATGTCCCATAACACTTGGCTCATTAGTAGGTTATTGCATTTCTCAAGTTCCTATGTGTTTTTTTAACAGAATGAAATCAGATCAGAACAGATCAGTCTTGTTTCCTGTTTTTTCACTTAGCGTTTCATTTACGCACTTACCATATAATTAAAATCTACCAATAATTTTATCTGGTATTACATAATTGGTTCTGAAGCTGTTCTGGAACTCTCTGTCTCACCAATTAGATCATAAGCTTCATACATAGCTCTGAATCACCATGCTCTACCACAAAGCCTGGCCTACATAATAGGTGCTGATTATGTGTTGAACTAAAAGAGTTTTAGGATTGCTTTTCGGTTTCTGGGTAAAATGGCATCGGAATTTTCACAGGGATTGCATTGAATCTGTCGATGGCTTTGGGTAGTGTGGACATTTTAACAATTTTAACTCTTGATCTATCAACAGGTTATCTTTCCATTAATTTTGTTTTCTTCGGTTTCTTTCCCCAGTGTCTTATAGTTTTTGCTATATAACTATTTAACTTCATTGGTTAATTTTTCTAAGTATTTTATTGTTTTTGAGGTTATTATAAATGGGATTGTTTTATTTCATTTTCAGATAGCTCATTATTAGTGTATGGAAACATAACTGATTTGTGTATGATTCTGTATCCTGAAATTTACTGAATTTGTTATGCTTAACAGTTTTTTGGTGGTGTCTTTAGTATTTTCTGTATATGAGATCATGTCATTAGCAAACAGACAATTTTACTTCTTCCTTTCCTATTTCGATTCCTTTTATTATTTATTTATGTATTCACCTAATTGCCCTGGCTAGGCCTCCCAAGACTATGATGAGTAAGAGTGGTGAGATTGGGCACCCTTGTCTTGTACCTCATCTTAAGAGGGAAAGTTTTCAATCCTTCATTGGTGACTATGGTATTAGCTGTGGACTTGTCGTATGTCCTTTGTTATGGTGAGGTATGTTCCTTCTAAACCCAATTTTTTGAGAGTTTTTATCAGGAAAGGATGTGAATTTTGTCAGTTGCTTTTTATGCATCTATTGAAGTGATCATATGATTTTTGTCTTTCATTCTATTAACATGGTGTATCACCTTTATTGCTTTGTGTATGTTGAGCTATCCTTGCCTTCCAAGGATAAATCCCACCTGATCATGACATATGACTGTTTTAATGTGCTATTGAATTCAGTTTGCTAATACCTTGTTGAAATTTTTGCATCCATATTTTTTAGGGATTTTGGGGTTCCAACCTGTTCAGGAGCTTCTCAGGCGACATCTGAATCTGGCTGCAGTTAGGTAGAAGGCATGAGGAGACTGAAGAAAAAGGCAGATTGATAGGCAGCACGTTTCATAAATCAGGGAATTTATTTATGAGACTCATCTTGTGCAGCTGTAAGATGAGTAGTTTTCCATACCCACCTGCCAAATCTTAAAAGTTTATGTAGAGACCTTAGCTGAGGTCAGTCATGTAACTAGTGTAGACAGTCTCATCACCACATTTCTATCTCAAGGCTGTATCGTTGGAGCAGGGAAGGCAAGTGGAACACGCTTGTCAAACACAGAGGAGAGGGTAAAGAGCCTCTGATTGCCTGGTTCAGCACATGTATCAACTATGGTCACGCCTTGATGACTTTTCCCAACACCCTACACTTTGTGACTGGGTCTTAAAACCTCATAGTCCCCCCTCTTCCTCAGTGTGCCCTGAACAGTCAGCAAGGGGTTTTACTAGCATGGTGATGTCTTGTTTGGCAGATATCAGGCTGCACTGGAGGCAGATGCCACAGCAACAATACAGGCCCCTGCAAGAGACAACACAGATCACCACAATTTCCCAAGTCAGTGGCACTTTCCACCAAGAGCCCCATGATCTATTTAGCCATTGATTTATTAGGTCCCCTAGGTTAGGGGTTAAATCATTCAGGGTGTTCACACTAACAAAAATGACACATTAGCAGATTCATCAAGTATGAAAACACAGCATTCTCTTTGGATGATGGTACATGTTCCTCCTTGCAAGACACTAATAATGTCCAATGCCATTCTATTTTGGAAGTCAGCTTTTCTCATTAGAAACATTTCAGTAGTCTAAAGACAGAGTGTGTACTATCATTCAAGGCTTGCTGGGTGAATTTAGTAAGGGCTTCTATGTGTGCTCTAACATCCTCTAAGCCAGCAGAGGGGCCAAAGGCAGCAGCAAAATGGTTGGAGACAAAACATGCCCATTTGGTCTTGAGGAGAGGTAGGATGGAATTGGACCTGGTTGTGCACACCATACGCTGGCTGGGACACGCAGCAGTCGGAGAGGTAAAGAGATGGACGAGGGACAGGACATGCCAGACTGCAACCCCATTTTCTCCCTTCTTTCAATGGTATGTGTTCCATTCCAGGTATGGTGCATTTACAGTATGGGGTGCCTCAGCAGGGGTCCCCAGTCTGGCATATGGGGCAATAGGCCCTACTGGTTGATCACTCAAATGTATTAAAGCCTGGGACAGTACATTATTCAACTCAGCCAAGGTGGTTTTACTTGTTAGTAAATTGATCTGCTGCTTTAATATTCCATTTTTCCATTTTATCAAGCCTGCTGCATGCAGGTTACAGGGAAGATGGAATCTCCATTCAGTGTCATGTTCTTTTGCCCAGTCATGCACAACATGACCTTTGAAATGTGACCCGATCATTATCTATATGATAAAAGTATCCATACACGGTACTCAGCTTCTTCAGTCCCCTAATGCTGGTAGCCTGGTTTGCACAGCAACAGGGGCAAGTTTGGGTTAAACCAGACACGGTGTCGACACAAAACAAGGCACATTTAGAACTCTCACTCTCAGCGAGTGGGCAAATATAATCAATTTGCCTATTTTTCACTGGTTGGGAACCTGGTAGATGACTCAGAATCCTTTGGTAGTTGCCTTGGGCATTGCTGAGAACATATAAGACATGCTATTATCACATTAACCACATCACTGTATTCCAAGGGCCATTCTGCATCCTTGGCAATATGCCATCCCACTCAGACATGAGGTAGCCATTCTTTCTTTACATCTAATGTGCTGTATCTATGAAAGGGTCGGTTGCTAGGGCTGGTCCCTGAGCTGGGGCATCAGCTTCTTGATTGCCAGGAGATGTCAGTGCCCTATGAGCTGAGACATGGAAGATAGTGAGTATTGACTCAGGCTTGTGTAGGTGAACCCAAATGTCCCTTCATATATCCTGACCCCATTAGGGCCTACACAAGAATTATCCAACTCTCAGCTTCCCATTGTCCAAACCATAAGGTTAATCTCTTTAGAACTGCCCAACTGCCAATGCAAAGGATGACAGGGCTCATGCATCATGACTAGCCAAACCATTCTGAGTTCGGTCCATTGGCTGCGACGGTTCCGTCCTTCCAGAGAGGCTCGGCCTGGAGGAGGGCTGTGTACACTGGTAGGCACTGTTGCTCTATGGGAGTGTATTGGGTTTCTGACCTCTTCCAGAGCTGGCACCAAAATCTTAAGGGCACTCTCCCTCCTTGCTGTGTCTGTCACAGTATCCAACCCATAGGTTCCAGAGTCACAGACACACCTAACTCAGATGGTTGGTAGCTTTGCTTTGGGAGATATCCAGAGCTTTAATCTGCTTCATTAGTATTTTTGCCTTTTCAAGGTACCGTATTGCTCTGAGCCCCAGTCCCAACATGCCCTTCCTTTACCTATGCCAGGTGAAAAATAAAAGTCCTCTAAAACCCCCAAATTCCTAAAATGGCTTGCATCTCCTTTGCACTCAAAGGGCTTGCATAAGCTTGCATCTCATCAAACATAGCTTCTGGGGAGGGGGTGGGAGAGGAGGGGAGGAAGCCAAATATAAGGTGATGGAAAGAGAAGTCACATTAGGTGGTGAACTTATTATAGATCAAGTTGACAATGCACTGTAGAATTGTATGCCTGAAACCTATGTAATCCTTGCTAACAGATGTCACCCCAATAAAAAAAAACAAAAAAAAAAAACAAAAAAACATAGCTTCTGGGACATCATGGGTCTTATGGGACCGAACAACTCCTAAAAACCTTATCGTGAGGCCGGGCCTTGAATTTTCTATGGGTTTATGATCCATCTTGCCCCTGGCAGATGTTCCAACAAAGCCTTGCAGTGTCCTGCAGCAAAGGCAAGTCTTCACATGTTAACATATGTCATCAGTGCACTAGGCCCATTTTACTGATGTGGGGAGGACAACAGGGACAGTCTACTGTCCCCTGACATGTTGTGCAGGTAGCCTTGGGGAAGCTCTTGAAAGAATTATTATTGTTCCTCCCACAGGAAGGCAAATTGATCTTAGTTATCAGAAATCTGTACTTGTCAGTCTTTCCTTAAATCTCCTTGAAGATGAAGCACCTTGACAGGAACACTTTTGCAAAAGAATCAGAGTAAAATAATAACTGTTTGCAAATGATAAGACCGAAAAATGGCCATAGTTAAGGATCTGGTAAGAGTTCACACATGTACCAAAATGACGCAATTAACTAAGAGTTAACCACCAGTCTTAGTCAGCTGACCACATAAAATTCTTTCCTTAAGCGTCCTTTCCCACAAACCTTCTGCAATACCTTTCAGCTCTTGTCCTATCTTTTCCTTTATTTTGGAACAATCATTTTATTTTAGGACAAAATTGCTTATTTTTCTTTACCAAAAAACAGACAAACAAACAACAGCAACAGAAAACTATGTCTTTTATATATATCATTCTTTATCCTAAAAGCACATTCTGTTCTTTCCCTCAACAAAAATGCCATCTCCTTTATTTTATTTTTTCTTTTAACTGAAAACATACATCCTATTAATACTTTCCATATACAGTCATTTTCTTTCATCATTATTTTCCAGTAGGTTTGTAAAAAACCTTAGCTCTTTTACAAATCAATTTTGGCTATCACAGTCTGTATTTGAAAGGGGACTTTTTATTCCTTTGTTCCTTGGGCAACGTTTTGGTTAGCTCCAGGGATGTTTACATTTCTAAGACATGATAAGAATTACAAGTTTTGGAGACAAAAAGAATGCAGGTTTTCTCCTAGGAGTTTTGGGATATATTTCTCTATTATCAGACGTCTAGGTAATTGCTGTGTAAAGCTTTCCTTTCTAGTAGGGGCCTGACGGCCTGGGACCCTACTTGCGTTTCATGGTTAATTACCATAACATCCTACCCTTTGTTCTCACTTGCCCAGGAATTCTACCTCTACTCTGGAAAGCCTCTTTGGCAGGGTCACTGTGAAAGCTAGAATTAATCAATCTCTTTTTCTTTTTATTTCTCCTCTCCCCTCGCCTCCCCTCTGCTCTCCTCCCCTCTCTTTCTCTCTTTCATCAACTGGGCTGCACAGGTCAGCAAAAGGATCAGTGGAAAACATTTTTTAGATGAGAAGGTGAAATAAAATTGAAAAGTCTTGCACTTGCTTTAAAATACTCTGGCAAAAAAAAAAATAGGGGGGAGAGATAAAACAAGAGGCAAAATATTGATAATTGTTGAAGCTGGGTGATGAACACATGTTAGATATACTCTTTCTCTACTTCTTAAAATACTTTTCGTTTTACTTTTGTGTAGTTTGTACATTTTCTATAATAAAGAGTTTTTGAAAGTTGTGGAAATATTGCGGCCTGATTCCTCTGACTTTTTTTATACTGTCATTGATTTTAAAAGAGACTGCAAATCCTATCTGGGTGTTTTCCCCCCTTGTATTAATCCTACTCACTTCTGAAATTCTCATTTTATCCCAAGTACATTTGTCTCTACAGAGGATTGTAAAAATCATATTTTGCTGCTTGGAGAATTATGCGTAGAATCTGGTTTGCAATTTGAAGAGAGAGTGTTAAAATGCCAGCCAAATAAGACATCTAGGCTTAAAAGCAGTGCCAAGCATCATTTGGAATTTTTTTTTTTTAAGGAAATATTAGAGGAGCTCCTTCAATGTGAGAAGAGATTAAATAAACTCCCCAAACTTTTCTTCCAGGCATCTCAGAATCCTGTATGCTTTTAAGAATCTTTTTCATGTTTTTAAATGTGAAATTGTTTAGCCTATGCGCTTGGCACAGAGTATGTGCTCATTACATGTTAAAATAAACAATTGCTAACATGAGTTAATTTTCCCTATTAATTCTTTTTTACAGGTTTGGCAAAATTCACGTGTGAAGCCATTTTTTTCATGCATTTTCTTGGGAGGGTTTTAATTACTGATTCAATCTCCTTGCTAGTAATTGGTCTATTCAGATTGTCTATTTCTTCATGATTCAGACTTGGTAGGTTGTATTTTTCTAGGAATTTATCAATTTCTTCTAGCTTGCCAAATTTGTGGGTGTGTAATTTTTCATAGTAATCTCTTATAATCCTTTATATTTATTTTTTTATATTTGTGGCAATATTTTCTTTTGCATTTAAAATTTTGAGTCTTCTCTCTTTCTCTCTTTTTGATTAGGTCTAGGGTTTATCAATTTTGTCTTTTCAGAAAACCAACTCTTAGTTTCATTGAACTTTTCTATTGTTTTTCTATTTCTATTTCTATTTTACTTATTTTTGCTCTGATCTTTGTTATTTCCTTCCTTTTACAAATGTTGGGCTTAGTTTGTTTTTGCCTTTCTAGTTCCTTGAGGTGTAAAATTAGGTTGTTTATTCAAAGTCTTTCTTTTTCCTTAATGGGGGCATTTATTGCTATACACTTCACTGTTAGCACTGGTTTTGCTGCAACCCGTAGATTTTGTATGTTGTGTTTCCACTTTTGTGTGTTTCAATATATTTCTTCATTTTTCTTTTAATTTTGTCTTTGACCCATTGGTTGTTCAATAATATGTTGTTTAATTTTCACGTATTTGTAAATTTTCTAGCTTTCCTCCTGCTATTGATTTTTAGTTTTATAACATTGTGATAAAAAGTGGTACTTTGTATGATTTCAGTGTTCTTAAATTTGCTCAGACTTGTTTTGTGATCTATCCTGGAGAACGTTTCATGTGCAGTTGAGAACAATGTGTGTTCGACTGCCATTGGGTGTAATGGTCTGTATATATGTATGAAGTACGTTTGGTCTAAAATGTAGTTCACATTCATTGATTACTTATTGATTTAATGCCTGGATGATCTGTCAATTATTTAAAGTGGAGTATTGAAGTCCCCTACTATTATTGTATTGTTTTCCATTATACCCTTCAGATCTGTTAGTATTTGCTTAACATTTTTATGTGGTTCAGTGTTGGATACATATATATTTGCAATTGTTATGTCCCCTTGATAAACTGACCCCTTTATCATTATATAATGACCTTCTTTGTTTGTTGTCATGATTTTTGACTTAAAATTTATTTTGCTTCATGTAAGTAGTTACTGCTGTTCCCTTTTGGTTTCCATTTACATGGAATATCTTTTTCCATCTCTTCGTTTTGTGCCAATGTGTGTTCTTGAAGCTGCTTTCTCTTTTCTAGGATTCCTTCTCCTGGCCTAGCCCAATCTCTCAGGTTTTCTGTAGCTTTCTTTGAGTCATTTAGACATGTGTACTCTACTATATCCCAAAGAGGCCCCTTCTTAACCCTTTAAGTTTCTCCATTTTTTGTCCTGTTTTTATGATCCTACAATTTTCCAATGTTCCTCAACCAGTTTTCTACGTGAGAATGAACACTTGGTATAATATGACTCCTACTATTTTAGTAAATAATGAAATTTAGTAAAAGAAATTGTTATAATTTTATAATTTTAAAAAGCACTAATAATGAGGTTTATAGCCTTCTTTCTTCAATATTCCTAGACTTGTTCTTCAAATATTGTAACCATATCATGACCAAAGATTTCATAAAATTTATTTTGATACCCCCCAAGCCCTCCACTAATGCAGCAATAGAATTCATAACTATGTATTATGTGTGTGCCCCCTTGGCTAATGGAGGCATTTGTACACCTCTCCAGAAATGGACCAAGAGGTCTGGCTTTATCTCTTACCACATTTCAGGCCATTGGGGATATTCTGACCTCAGAAGAAGTGATGACCTCTGTCAGACCTGGCCAGGATTAAAGCTATGTACACTTTATTTTTTTTCCCCCAGATTTGATTTCCCAAGAGACTCAGAGCAAACTAGAACAGCTCCCTTTCCAATGCTAAGTCTTATTTGCTATGGAAATGTACTTGGAAATTTTTAACACTAGAAAGAAGGAAAGAGGTGATGTTTCATGATCCATGGTAAACATCTAAGTGATGACTCAACCTTGTAGAATGGACATGACTTGTGGTGGCTGGAATCTTCCCTGTTAACTTTGAATCCCAAAGTTTGATAAAAACTTTTTACTCGTTGGGTAGTATGAATATGGATCTGCATATTTAAAAACCCAGGGCTCCTTGGTGAAGACATACTAGGAAAATTAAGCAAATGTAACCATAATGAAAATGAAAAAAAAAAGTGACATTTATTTTCAGATTTACTCTGAAAGGAGCCACCTACAATCAACTAATTCAAGTAAGAGTTGCTGGCTTTCCACAAACCTGCAGAACCACTGCAGGTGGTTCCTCCATTTTTCTGTGTGGCCCAAGACGAAGCAATGATGTCTTCCCCAAAGAAATCTGAAAGTTGTGTCCCTCATTTCAGCCATGGTGTAATCCCATCCTTCATTTTGGACCTGCTCCCTCTGATAAGCAGTGCTGCTCTCTCCCTCCTGTATGTCAGCACTGAACCTGAGTACTTGTCATGCTGTATTAGGATTACTACTTGTGTCCATGTTTGCCTCCCAAACTGGACTGTGAGAGCCTCAAGATCAGCAAAATTTTATATCTCCAGAACTAAGTGTAGGATTTGGAATTTAGATGTTTATTGAATGTTAACAGAAAAATGAAAAGGTTTCCAAAAATAGACCAGAATTAAAAGATTCTCTGTCACTCTCATCTGTATTTAAAGAGAGAAGGTTCTCAGAAGAAACTGGACTTCCCAAAAAATCACTGAGAGTTAACCTCAAACTATCACAACTAAGTGTGAAATAAAAAATGTGAAGAGGATATGAACTCCAGAGGATGCAGCTCGGACTAAAACACTAGGCCCCAACCACAAAGTCTCCCAGAAACAGGAATTCATATGGCACCGCTGAAGGGTAGAGACTCTTGTAAAGCTGAGTTTATAGGAATGCAATTTGAGGCTGATGGGGCAGAATCATTTATACTACAAACTTGGAGGCTCATCATAGCTTCTTGTCTATTATTATCACATGTAGTTTGGTTCTGCAAATAGTGATAAAAAAATAGGACATGTGCAAGCCTTCAGTAAAGATCTTTATCAGGGTCAAGATGATCCAGGGCAAACTACACTTAACCTTATATCCAAGCAGGGAAGGTAAAGACTAATCGTCCTTCTACATGACCCTTGAACATGGCACTGAATCCATCTTGGGCTTGTAACAACAATGCACTCAATGGAAATGTATTTAGGGTTGGAAGACTAAAGTTTGAAGCTTTAACACTGCTATTTGCTGTGTGATTTTGGGCAAGCCGCTTGGCCTCTCAGAGCCACTGTTACCTGTTTAAAAATTGGCATGATAAAATTTGCCTGGAAGAGTAGTTATGAGACATAAATGTGAAAGTATATGTAAATGTCCTAATTGTGGCCTGGTGCACAATAGGTGCTCTATAAATATAGCTAGAATTCCAACTCCATACATCCAGAGAAGTGGCCCTTGGAATAGAGTCGATGGGTGAAAAATGCAGAGGTCATTGTTTCACTCCCAAGTGTAATCAGAAGCTGATTTCTGTAATAGACTCTGGGACCTCTAACAGTTCTCTTGTTAAGCTTTCCCTTCTGTTATTATTATATCTCAAGACTGATTACATCCGGAGACGAAGTATCAACTAAGTCAAGCAACCTTCATAACATTTACATATTCTCCTAGAGGATGAACAAACAGGAGTGACCACCTGAGGTTAGAGGTGGAGGTCTGAGGGGAGGAGCAGTGGGAGATGGGCATAATAGATCAGGCCACACTTGATACTCAGGACCAATGTTTCAGACTGCAGATGTTTTGGTGTAACTAGTAAATTGGAAGATTACCCTGAAAATCCTGATTTCTGGGTTTGTTTTGTTTTGTTTTGGTTTTTATGAAAAATTAGAAGATCAGGCAAGTCTGGTCCACATTTCTTCATGGCAATAGTTTGTCAAAACTAAGTATTATAGGAGCTAACAATTTAGATGAAATAGGCCCTGTTGAGCTTGAAAATTGTCTTCACTCTTCAGCATCTGCCCTGTATGCAGTCTAAGTAATGGTTTCATTTCTCAACTCAAATTACTATTTGTCGTTAGCCAGCTACAATTATCTGAAAAGATAAGATTAGTTTGCATATTAGAAAGATAATTCTGGAAGAAGAAGAACTTGTTTTTGGGAGAGGGAGAAAAAAAAAAAAGAGAAGGTTTAAACTTGAAGTAGAAAGATCAACTCAGAGATTATTACAATAGTTCAAGCTAAGCGTAATGAAGGTACTGATGAGGCAGTAGCCCTGGACATGGGGAGAAGACAGATTCCAGATACACGCCAGGGATAAGATGGAATGAGCTGGTAACTAAGTATGGAAGCTAAATGAAAAAAGAGAGGATTTCAGGGCTCAAAATAAATCAAGGCTATGTACAACGTTATTTATGGCAACAGGTTTTTGTTTTTTTTTTATTTCTTTGATTTTTTTGTAGTAGCAGAAAAATAGAAACAAAGTGATCTCTTATCTAAGCAAAATAATTGAATACACCATGCTATACCCGTACTCCAGGACATTATGGTGCCATTATCAGGAATAAGATCCAAACCAGCAGCCTTGGAGGGATTTCCTCAGAGTGTGGTTAAGTGACATGCACTGGGGAACTTATATAAGATGATTCTATTAATATAAAAGCAACAACCAAAAAAAACTACATATCTATGTATATACACATATGTAAATGTGTGGGTATATACGTGTATATTTGATTATGATTATGTGAATCAAGTGGAGGAGGAAGTAAAAGAAAAGTAAAAAAACCTGTCTAAAAATCTTTGCATTTTTAAAAAATGCATATGGTTCTGTCTTTATCGAAGTGCATATGTGTATATGCATAAAAAAGATTCATGAAGTGATTATATGGATTTTCAAGGATTACGATTGATTTTAATCTTCTTTTGTTATAGATTATTTATAAAATTGCTATAAAAGCCCCACAATATGGGAACCTAAAATTGCTTAAAAATTAAATTTATTAGTTTTCTAAAAATCTACAACAGATCTATTTTCATTGGAGACAAACACATTCAAGGTTTATTGTTCAGTCATTTCATCTTTTCTCTCATGTTAGATTTAAATCCTGCCACAGCCATTTATTAGCTGAATGAACTGAGGCAATTTAATTAATCTTCCTCTCAGCCTTATTTTTCTTATGTGAAAAATGAGAACGATAATCTCAATCCTGAAAGATGGTTGTTAGGATCAAATAAAGGACTTTCCATGGAGTGCCTGGCCCATAGTAGGCTCTCCTTAGGTTGTAGCTACTATTTTTAGCACTCTTTACAACCAAAAGCCCCAAGAGTGACATGATTGATTATAGCCATGGCCTTCAATTCCTCCCTAACCTCCACTGATCCTTGTCTGTTCGGTTCCAGCGATAATGGTCCCTCCCCTTTTCTCTAGACTTTAATCAGTTACTTGAGGCTAAAGAAGGACTTCTGGGCCACTGGCCAGTAAGCAGGCATCAAGG
This sequence comes from Lyroderma lyra, assembly GCA_004026885.1. Lineage (NCBI taxonomy): Eukaryota > Metazoa > Chordata > Mammalia > Chiroptera > Megadermatidae > Lyroderma > Lyroderma lyra. Next base: position 206,536 of record PVJL010000431.1, read on the forward strand.
CTCACCCGGTTTCTTCCTGGTCCTATTTTTAGCTGATCTGACTTCTTAGTTTAAAACTTACCATGAAATTCAAAGTAATTTTCAAATGTCTGTCCACATTTAAAAAGTAAAAGCCTTCTTTTGCAAGTTTTTGCAAGTTTTGCCTGTAATGTAAAGAAAAAGATTATTAAACAAACATGGAATTTAGGTGTGATAGCATTACTAAGTGCTAGGTAACTACAGAGTGTATCCTCCCTCCTAGCCCCATCAAAATATAATAGAAATATTTGTACTTTTGACTCAGACATGATCAAATCACTTTGGAGGAACTAAAATCACCTTTGAGTTGCGTATTTGTTTTTTGTCTGCATTCCTGGAAAAACCAGAGATATTGGGATATTTCAGGAAAAGCTGTACTATGTCAACACTGAAGTTACTTAAGGACTTCAGTTCTGTTTTTTAGCTAAGAAATTACACTTAAGACTGAATAAAACTTAACCATTCAATTTGCTGAATTCTCTGTTTTCTTTCTAAATATGTCATTGATAGGAAAATGTGTAAGTCAGTTTACAAATGTAAATCCCTGCCAGTTGTAAGTTTCCCTCAAAATTTGTAACAGAACTAGGAGTCTGTCCTAGCCAGAGATTTTCAAAAGGAACACCAGTGGCCCTTTTAAAACTCAGTTAGTCTTTGGGCATTTCTTGAATTTGTAAATCTTTCCTTCGTATTTTATTTACGTAGGAATTTTATTTCTGAAGTATTTCCTTCCTTTTTGTTTTTTATCTTTACACTTTAATCTTCAAACAGCAGAATATTGTAAATATTTTAGAAAACAAACCTTCAGATGTGGCTACTTGTGGGTATAAATTCTATTTTGTTTGGTTTACCATGATTAATATAAAGATGGAAGCCGACATTCACTGTTTACAACAACTCCGGCATTGTTCTAGGCCAGGGTTTCTCAACCTTGGCACTACTGACATTTTGCACTGGATAATTCTTCGTTGTGTGGGGGCTGTCTTGTGCATTGAATAATGTTTAGTGGCGTACCTGGCCTCTACCCACTAGGTGTCAATAGCACACCAGTTGTGACAATCAAAAATGTCTCCAGATATTACCAAATGTCCTCTAAGGGACAAAATCACCATCTGTTAAGTACCACTCACTGTTCTAGAAACATTTACACAGGTGATTTTATTGCCTCTTTGTAACAGAGACTATGAGCATGTATGTAATTTTCCCAAGGTCACACACACAGTGAGTTAGTGAGTGGGTTCCGGGGATTCAAATTCCAGTTAGTACAATCCCATAGCTCCTTCTCTTTTAGGGATCCTGCTGGCGGGTAGCGGAGTGGAGGAAACCTAACTTAGATTCAACATTTCTTAAAACATAAAGGTTATTCTGAGTGATGTTCCCAATACTCTCTGTTTGTTTGTTTGTTTGTTGGGTAGCTCCCTGGCTGGGAATCGGGCCCAGGCCACGGCATTGAGAGTGCTGAGGCCTTAGCCACTACACCACCAGGGACCCCCACCAATACTTTCTGTATCGTCAAACCCCATTTGTCCCCAGAATGTGCTTTTGGCTGCCACCAGTCTACAGCCTTCCCTTCCAGCAAATAACCTTGTTTTTCCTTGAGAGATCCAGTATTTTTTGCAGCTTTTTCCTCTTCACCTCAACCATCCTTTACCATCCTTCTTTCTAAGGCCACCCCTTCTACCTGTGCCCTTGATCATACCCCGCTCCCTTCCCTCTAACCTTGCTTTGCGTGTTTTTTATATTAATAAGGATCCTTGTTACAGACCTTCAGCTCTCCCTTAGACCTAAGGGTATGCATATCCCTCTATAATGGTCTGTTTTATGTGTCAACTTGATAAATACCCAGACATTTGCTCAAACATTATTCTAGATATTTCTGTGAAGGTATTTATTTTAGATGACATTAACATTTAAAGCAGTTGACTTTGAGTAAATCAGATTATTCTCTGTGACGTGACTGGGCCTCATCCAATCAGTTGAAAGCTGACCTCTCTGGAAGAAGAGGGAATTCTGTCATCCAAATCACCTTAGGACTTACACTGCAACTCTTGTCTCCAGTCTGCCAGCCTACCTTTAAGATTTTGGACTTGCCAAGTCTGCTCAATCACATCAGCCAATTTCTTCAAATAAATATTTCTTTTTACATATATATCCTATCGGTTCCGATTTCTCTGGAGAACCCTCATACACCCCGAATCTTTCCTCCGGAAGCTGCTTTGCATCTGAGCTCAAATGCCCCTTTCCCCACCAAATCAGCCCTACCCTACTATCCCCTCTGCCTCTTCTGCTGGGATTGTTCTTACAGTCTTCATAAGGAGTTCTTTGAAATGTTGGGATTTCTGCACTGTGAAACAAGGACCTTATCTACTTGGTTGTTACATTTCCAATGCCTAGCACAACAACTTGAACATTGTGGGTAATTAAGCTTAATCAATAAGATGATAAATTTTTCCTATAAACATCTGAAAAAGAATGCAATGATAAACATTTCCTTTTGATATTTCTGTACTTAGATGTTTGAATTTGAACTCTGTTTATTAAAAACAACTTTTGGGGGTAATTTGTCCTTTATTCTCTTAAAAAGTGATTTTCAATGTTTTAATAAAAGAGGAACCCACAAGCAGAAACCTGTAACTTTGTTTATGGAGCTTCAAGATCAGAAAAATAATTTCCCGATTTCAAGTGGTGATGAATACGTGTGTGGTGAGTGGCTGGTGGACATGTTTTTACTACAAGTTTAATTCCTTCATTCTTGCCTGTAAATGCCTAATATACCTTTATAAAATTAGCACATTAGAAAAAGATTGAATTATTTATTTGTTTAGATTTTTTAAAAAGTCAATAAAGTAAAAACAAAAAAAAAAAGCAATAAGATTCAGAGAAAGAATATTTCTGTTGTTAGTGAAAAACAGTTATATTACATGGCATTTTGACCTTTAGGCTAAAGACCCAAAAATGGGTTTTAAAATAAGCACACATTTTTAGAGAATTATACGAAGTTTTAGAAATTCAATGGGGATTTACCACTGATATTTTTCAAAAGTTTTTAGCAACACTCAAAGATTTCTAAATTGAAGAATATAATAATAACATATAATACCACAATGACAAAAATACCGCAAATCCAATCATTTCCATTTTTCATATTTGTCTTTGGTTCTATAGTCCTTGCTCATATAGATTTATAATTTTTCCAACATTTTATTATAAAATGCTTTGAACACATCATTCTATCCATCTTTTTTCTTAAATATGTTTTAGAGTAAGTTTCAGACATTAATATACTTCATGACCAAATGCAATTTATTCCAGGTATGCGAGGCTGGTTCAACATTTAAAAATACATCACATAAACAGGTTAAAGAAGAGAAATTATATCATTATATTAATAGATGCTGAAATGTATTGGACATATTCAACAGCTATTTATGATAAAAACCCAGTAAACTAGGAATACTGAGCAATTTTCTTAACTTGATAAAGAACATCTACAAAAAAGCTTATAGCTACATTCCCACACATTTTTGTCCTCATGAAAGTTTTACTTTGAAGCAAATCTGATCATCTTTCAAGGCTGCTTTTGTACATGTTGCTGTCTGTCTTTGAGAGTCATTCTCTGACCCCTGCTTATTTGTTCATCCTCTAGGAGATTCTGTAATATCAGAGCCTTAGGGCAAGCATGTCCAATCTGTAGCCCAGGACACACAAATTCTTAAAACATTATGAGATCTTTTAACTCATCAGCTATTGTTTGTGTTAGTGTATTTTATGTGTGGCCCAAGACAATTCTTCTTTCAATGTGGCCCAGGGAAGCCAAAAGGTTGGACACCACTGCCTTAAGGTATAATGAGAAAAGGACAGGAAATTAGAAGCTGACATTAGAGGTCTCCAGGGTTAGTGCCTCTCCTGGGAATCATCTGGCACAGTGATCAGCTTGTGATGAGAAAGCACTACTGAACTGTGTCATATGTCACCTGTTTTACTCAGCTCGTGGGGTCACCCCTCTGGATCCATGGCTTGTTGCTCAAAACATAGACGTCCTGAGTCTCTTTACTGCATTTGTATGGAGCTTCTTGTAAGATAGACCTTAAATAATTCCTAGGCACATTTCTGAGGAATATGAGCTCACAAGGGCATAAGACACATGGGCAAGATCCAGGAGAACCAGACTCACAGGGAGTGCGGACACTGGGATTAGTAGTCATAACTTGCTTCTTTTTCAGCATGTTCATTTAAGCATATACATTTCCTACTAAGTATTGCTTTATTTGTATCTCACAAATTTTGCTAATTTGTATTATTATTATTCATTCCAAATAGTGTCTAATTTCCCTTGTGATTTCTTCTTTGACCAATAGATCATTTAGAAATATGTTGCTTAATTTCCAAATATTTGGGAGATTTCTAATTATCTTTTAGATACTGTTCTAATTTAATTCTATTATGATCACAAAACATATTCTGTATGACTTTTGCCCTTTAAATTTTATTAGGATTTGCTTTATAGCCCAGAATATCATCAATTTTTGTGAACGATCTATGTGCACATTAATAGTATGTGTTCTTTTTTCTCTTTTGTAGTAATTGGATCTAATAATCTATAAATGCTTTATAAATGTCCAATTAGGTCAGATTGTTCATATTTCACATATTACTAATTCTCTGCCTGTTCTACCAATTACAGAAAGAAATGTTTCTAAATCTCCAGTTTCAATTGTGGATTTATCTATCTGTTATCCTTTCATTTATGTCAGTTTTTACACCCTATTTTAAATATATGGTATCAGGCACATACACCTTAAGGATTATTATATCTTCCTTTTGAATTGACCCTTTTGTCATTATTATAATGTCCTTCTTTATATTTGGTAATATTTTTTGCCTTAAAATCTACTTTGTCTGATATTATAGCCACAGCTTAATTTTTAAAATATAACCTTAGTTTTTAAGGTGATGGCTAATATTTACATGTATACTGTATTTATGTATTCATTATTCTACTTTCAATTGTTCTGTGTCCTACTATTTAAAGTTTGTGTTTTATAAGAATATTACAGGCTCTGTTATTTATTCAGTCTAATAATACCTGCCTTTTAGTTCAAAGGGTAGTCCTTTCATATTTAAAATAATTACTGTTATGATTTTAAGTCTACTATCTAAGTATTTGTTTTCTATCTATCCCATATGTTTGTTGTGCCTTTGTTCCTCCTTTGCAGACTTCTTTTGGATTAGTAAAAAAATTTCCTTCTATTTTATCTATACTATTACATTAATTTGAGATGTTTTGATTATGTAGAGAATTACTAACTCAAAAGCCTTGTACACCAAAATTCACACAGTAACAGTTCTTATCTTTATAGTTTTTCATTGTGGTTATTTTTTTTTCCGTGTGAAATTTGTCTCTTATTACAAGGAATATATGGGTGGTGCATGTATGTAGATGTGTATGTGTGGATACATGTGTGTGAGTGTGTATGTGTTGTATGTGAATGTGTTGCATGTGTGCAAGTATGCACATGCATGTATGCATGCATATGTGCCTGCATGGACAATGTGCCATGTGAATGTTGCCCTAATTCCTAAATAAATAATGAGTTATAAGAGCATATTTCATAATTTAATTATAGTCCTTCATTAATTTCTGAGTACAATGAAGTAATTGGTTAAATGACAATGTAGTGGCCTACCAAAATAAATGGTTCTTTGTAACTGTTTTAACTTGTAAGCCAGAATTTAATTCAATTGTTTGAAGAAAAACGTTGTATGTTCATAAAATCTCTAAAGGGAACAGATATGAATGATGTCTTAATTTAATTCAATACATATTTTTATAAAATCTTACAACAAAATTTATGGAAGCCATGGTAAAATGTCATGTCTGTCACTTCTATCATGCTGTTTCAGTTTCATGTCAACTTTTTTTTTTTGACTGATTTCCTAAGGAAATACCTTCCTCTCCCTCTGGTAATGTGGTTGAACTTTGGAAAGCTTCAAGGGAAGAGAGGTTTTAAGGGAGGTTTGGGGCAGACTGCCTAGAGGAACTTAGTACCCTTAGTGATTGATGTGATCCAGGCTTGCAGCACAGAAGGTAAAATGCAAGTCTGTGCATGTGTGGATATTGTACCAATCAAGGGTTTGTTTGGTGAAATCATGAAAGTAAACATTGGGGAATTTTGAGAAATGATTCCGTGAAATAAAATTATAACTAAGGTATCTTGGATGTGATGAAGTTCTTCAGTAACAGTAATTATAATAATTTATTTTACCTTGATTTTGGCACGGTTGTAAAGACAAATAGACATAGTCATTCAATAGATTCACAATTTTTAAGTATGTGCAGTACTGGGTATTCTGCCAGGAACTATGGATAATCTGAAATGAAAAAGTCTTAAGTTATTGCTCAAGAAAACACCATCAAGTAGAGGAAGCTACAATATTAACACAAATTACAGGATAAGGTAGAAAGTGACATACATCTTAAGTTTAAACAAAGTTCCAAGGGAGTTTAAGGGACAAGATTATTTCGAATAAAGGCTAGGATAGATTAAAGAATGCTTCATGAAGGAGGAGATAGTTGAGTTTGGTCTATAAGGATAGGTAGAAATTTGATAGCTACTGATGAACAGAAAGGTAGACACATGGCCAACAGTGCACTGATGGGTGTAGGGAAAAAGAAACAATTCTGTTTGGTTGGTATATGAAGTACAAGTAAGAAAGTAATAATATATCATTCAGGAAAGATAAGATGAACACACCAAGGAAAGTTTAAAATGCCAAGCTATCATTAATACTAATTAAACACCTTTTTATAATTCCCCTTACTATCTGTTAAAAATAGAACTAGTTGCTGTGTGTAGACATAAAGAATGAAACATAGTCTATGTCTATAGGAAATAAAATAAAATTCCCCCAAATTTAAATTGTTTCCAACTTTATAAGCATTCTGGCTTTTTAAAATGCTTTGTTTAAAATGGTGTTCCCTATGTAAAGGACAATTTGGCGTTTTCCATTAATGTTGCCACATATTTACCCCATTTAACTCATCAATCTCACCTTCAAAATTTTTCCTGCAAATATATTTGCACACATATAGAAATGACATGGGTGTGTATTATAGCACTGCTTATAATTGTAAAAGTTTGGAAATAACCAAAATGTTCCATTATATCAAATTGGTTAGATATTAAGATCCATCCACACCATGAAATACCAGGAATCTCTCTATGTACTGATATGAAAAAAGTTTCTGCTATGTACTATTAAGTTTTTTTTTTTTTAAAGAAAGGTACCTAATAATATATACAGTGAGCTAACTTCCATTAAGGAATGATGAGGCATATATAGTTGCATTGCTTGTGTTTTCAAAAAGGAGCGCTGTAGCTATTAAAAGCAGTGACGTATACAAAGAAAATTAGAAAACCAGGTGAAGGGGGACATGGGTGGAAGCAAGAATTCTCACTGTATACCTTTTTACACAGAAAGTATTTTAAAAGTATAAAAAAAGTTTGATTTTTGAATTATGTGAAAATATTGTCTATATTAAAACTAAAATTATTTTAATAAAATAAAAAACCGCTTTGTTTATATTTATACGTAGTTATGTTCATATTTAACTTCATGTTTATATTGAATTTATATTTGCCTATCATTTATGATGGCATTGATTAGATAGTTCAAATAGCAAAATAGTTTTCCGTTGATTCACCGATAGCTACCTTTATCAGTACCCAGACTATTATATTACTTACTGAGCTTTAGTCTGCCAAGGTTATGGAGATTTCCATGACCCATGCTCTCTTCCCTTAATTTTTAAGCAGGCAGAACTTCATGATCTGGATATAGCAGCCAATATTTAAAATTAAACCTCTAGGACATATATGGCCACTATTTAATATTTCCCCCATTGTTGACTTTCTTTTCTATATTCTCCCTAGTTCCAGTCTGTGGTAGGTGGAAGTTGGCTACCCAAATTCCTGGCTCCTGGTGTATACACACTTTCTTCCAGTTTCTCAGTCAACTGCTAACCTAGGTGTTGCTATGAAAGAATTCTGCATATGTAACTTATGATCCCAGATAAGTTGATCCTAAGATGGAAAGATTGGGGAGAGAGGGTGACTGACCTGATCAAATCAGTCTTATAAATTTGGTTCTGGTGGTAAGAGACAGGGGAAGTCAGAGAGATTTTAAACATGAAAGCCAGTTGCTGGCTTTGAAGATAGAGGTGTGGGGGCGGGGGGGCTCATATGCCAGGAAATGAAGGTGGCCTCTAGTTGTTGAATGTGGCCTCTGGCTGAAAAGGGATAGATTTCTGTCCTTCCATGAGATAACCTTCTCTCTTAGTCTCGATTTGTTTTTTATATTGTAATATTTGTCTTTTTGTTGTTGTTAAAAATTGATCTGTAGGACTGTTTTTACATGTTCTAAATACTAATCCTTTATCAACTATATGCCTTGTACTAAATTCCTTCAGTTTGCAGTTTATCTTCATGTCATTTATGGTATCTTTTGATGTATAGAAGTTTTTCATTTTAACTTAGCCTAGTTTATTAATCTTATCCTTTATGGTGTATATACTTTTAAAATCTTGCCTAAAACCATCACTTCCTAATTCAAGGTCATAATAATATTTCATTTATTTTCTTCTGAAAGTTTTAAAGTTTTTCTGTTCACATTTAAATCTTTTATTCACCACACATTTGTTTTAGGAAATGACGTGAAGTAGAGATCGAAGTATGTTTTCTCAGTATGGACAAGTAACTACTGCCAGCATCTTATCCCAGTGATTTGCAATGCCTCTTCTGTTACATAACAAGCTTCCGTATGTACATGGATCTGCTTATAGGCCTTCCATCTACCCATTTGTTCTATCCCTGTGCTAGCCTTACTCTGTCTTAAATCACACTGTCCTACTTACTACAGTTTTAGGGTACAAGATACATGACATTTTAAAGAGTGAGTCCCTGTGTTCTACTTGAAAATTATTTTGTCAATTCCTGGTCCTTTATTCATGCCCATGAACCTTAGGGAAATACTGATTAACTTCATAAAAATATCTGTTGGATTTTGGATTTGGGAAACTGATGTCTTGTTGAGACTTCCCATCCATGAACATTTGTTTCTTTAATATCTTTCAAAATCTTTTTTTTTTCTTTATAAAAATATTACTTGTTAAAGATTTATTTCTAGGTACTTTACATGTTATGTTGCTAGCATAAAAAGATTCCTTTAAAATTTATATTTTTGAACTATTTGCTATGGTTTTTGGAAATGCACTTGACTTGCATATCATTTATTTGTTGGTTCCTTTAATATTTTTATGTGCAAAAGAATATAAGTTGAATGAAAGTAATGACAGTTTTATGACCTTTTTCTAATTCTTTTATCTCTTTCTTTTAGCTACCTATTAGCTATATATTACATATATAAGTATTAATATATATAATATAGCATACAGTTTAATATAGTATATAATACAGTATATGGTATATAGCATTAGTATATTACTATATTATATAATAATATAATAATTATATATGAAAGATACTGATTATGTACTAATTATATAATATAGCTATAGTAATACCATGAGTATTGTTAACAGATACTACAAGAAGAAAAGCTGTCTAACCTGTAAAGGGCTGTCTGTGATTACTTTTTAGTGGTAAGTGCAGGAGCTGATTTAAGTAGCTAGATTAATAATTCATAACTAGAATTAGACCTGTAAAAACATTCCAATATTTGCATGAAATAAAATTAAATATGCTGTTTATGAGGATTTATTAGCTTAGTGGTGATAAGTCTGTATTGACACAGCTGAAACTTGTTGGTAAATGTTTTTCAGGACCAAAGATATAGTATCAAATATTAAGTACAAAAGGATAGTGCATTAGTCTGCTCAGGCTTTCATAACAAAATACCATGGGTGCCTTGAAGAACAGAAATTTATTTTCCTACAAGTTCCAGATCAAGGTCCAGCAGGGTTAGTTTCTGGTGAAGGACCTCTCTTGGCTTGCAGATAGCTACCTTGTTGCTGTGTCATCACGTGGTGGAGAGTGAGTGAGTGAGCTCTCTGCTGTCTCTTCTCATAAGGACATTGATCCTATCAGATCAAGTCTCAGCCCATATGACTTCATTTAACTTTTAATTACTTCCTTATTTCAAATATAGTCACACTGGGAGTTAGGGATTCAAAATATGAATTTGATGGGATACAGTCAGTCAGTCCATAACAGATTGATGTTTAAACACTTATTTTCTGGGTGGAATTCAACAGTGTTTCTTATTTGCTTAGTTTAGCAGCCAGCTGCCAACATATATAAATAAGGAAATATGTGTGAGCATCAGCTATCTAAAGGTTGTGCTTTAGGTTTACACCATTAATTTTTGAAGTCAGAAGATAATGTGGTGATTGTACTGACAGGATCCCAGGACAGATAATCCTAGGGAAAAAAAAAACTTTCCTAAAATACTGCTTTTTGTTTTAGCTGTGGTAATTCAAAAAGTCTTAGTTTTTTAACTTTTTTGCACCTGTCGTGTGTGTCAAGTGTAGCACAATGGTAGGTACTAATAGAGCTCTAGAGGTAGACACTACCTTTCATCCAAAGAGTTCATGGTTTTCAGCAGATGCTTTTCTTTGTCCTGACAGCACTACAGTAGGGATAAATAGCAATTAATTCATGTCTTCACTTTCAAAGAGGGTTATCATACTCAAGAGGAGCCCAATTGTTTACTCATGTTCTTCTAGGTTTCTATCAGTTCTAGCCTTACCTAATCTCCACCACCAGACTCACATGTTCAGAAAGTACTCACTGTCAGGTTCACTTGATCTTGCTTAGGGCCCTCCCAGTATTTGCTGCCTGTTGCTCTGTGTTTACAGACAGTGTTAAAGAGGTGCTGGAGAACTGCTTCTCTACCAGCAATCCTATTCCCATGCCATCCCCACAAGGCTTTCAGTTAATCCAGACAGCACAGAGATTGTGAGAGTGGGGAGAGAGCCACTTCAGCTGAAATCTGACAGGACAGTGATTGTCTTTAACTGCTAACTATTGTAGTAAAAGCTTTAGCAGACTTTCAGTATTTTCAGACTACTTTGTGTGATCAGCATCATAGTGACCAACACATTAAATTGACTCAAAGGGCTCTTTGAATTCTAACTAGATGGGCAGGTTATATTTAACAGGGAGGGATGTGAATTTATGTTTATTAAAGTTAATCTCTGGTTCCACTGGATTGTCTAAATGAAAATGACTTGGGTTTACAGCAGCCATAATTACAAGGGGAGAAAACTTTCTAAATCGATGTTAAGGCAGTGGTATAACAAAAGACATTGAGAGCTGGAAGGAACATTGGAATCCATCTAGTCTAAATGCTTATTTTACAGATTAAGAAATAGCCAAAATGTTTCTTGACAGGAACACTATTGGCTTTGGGCGGGACAGTTCTTTGTTTTGAGGAACCATCCCACACACTGCAGGATGTTTAGCATCCCTGACACCTGCCCACTAAATTGCCAGTCACCTTCATAATCTCTGCAATAACCAAGATGCTCCTACAAACTTCGCAATGTGCCTAACAGACTTGAACCTCTCTCTGCCTGTTGGAAAACCCTGAGTCAAATTGTCATGAACAACCAGAACATATATACTAACACAACTCATTCGCTAACGAAACTTTTAAAACTTTAATGTGCTTGAGAATCAACCAGAAATCTTGTTAAAAATGCAGACTCTGATGCAGTAGGTCTGGAATGGTGAGAGAGGTTCCACATTTTTAAGCAGGTCATAGGTGATGCCAAGATTGTTAGTTTATGGATCCCACTTTGGGTAATGAGGGTCCAGAGATCTAATTGAGAGGATGTCTGAACTGTCAGAGTGTCCTCATCAGTTCATTTCCCACCTACATTTATGACTGTGGAATGCCAAAACGGTCTCCCTGCTCTATGCATGGGGTTCTCAGGTGATCTACTCTGGCTTTGCTGTGAGGACTTAATCTATCTGTTAATGGCAAATTCTGCCTTTGTCTTTCTGCATAGCAGGCCTCAGACTATATATTTTTGTTTCCAGAGTCAGACTTTATGTAAGACCCTCTATTATAGTCATGTTCTCACCTGGCCAGGTGCAGCTTCTGGAACCCCAACTGAGACCAAAACAGAGGCTCCTGCTTGTTAGATGAGCTGGTAGAGATGGGTGGGGCCTGGGAGAGTCTTGGTGACAGAGCTGACCAGAGCCTGAGTTTCCTGATTCCCTGTTCTGAGATCCTCCCCAGGGGCCCATGTCCTTATTTCCCTCTTGTTCCTACCATTAAGTGAAACTATGTGTCACTCAGTACATTGGTTTAACTTACCAGAGAACTACCACCCACTCTGCTTCAGCAAAAACTTCTTCAGCAAAAACAGATCAGCTCTCTGGTTGAAGTGCAATGTAGAGAGCTTTCACAATATGTGACAAATGCATACTGAGAAATAAGTTCCTGAAGGCGTTGTTGTCAATTTTTTTTTCCATTTGGCACTTAAAGTATCATCTCCTGTGATGATAAAACAATGAGATAAAAAGGAATTCAATTACTACTTATAGAAAATCAGCTCCATATTCTCCAATATCTTTTCTGGTTCCCTTCATCCCTTTTCAGTCAAAAATACAAGCTGGAAAGCCATCCATGAAGGGTAGGCCTTTTTTCAGGAGCAGGGTGCTCTGTAACCCTGTAATGTCTGTCTTAGCCTGGATTCCCCTGAAAACAGCACCTGAGACAAGGGTTTGTGTGATTGTAGTCATTTGACAATGGAGATTCTGTGGAGTAGCAGAGCAGACTGGAGCAGTCAAGCAGAAAGGAAAACAAGGATAATTTGTCAAGTTGGCTACAGCTACAGGTGACTGGTACTGAATTCTGCCTAGACCCTCTAAGAAGCTTTATTAAGTACACCCCAAAACTCCCTAACTAGAAGATGAAAGGCAGAGGCATTTATCATCATCTCCCATAGTCAAAAGTGAGCTCATGGGTGTTGAGTCCCCTGGACTTCCAGGTTGTGCAGGTGTGAGTACCCAGAGCGCTCCAGAAGTACCTTATTGCATAAGAGCTTGTCAAAACCTGTAGGGAAGTGTAAGAACAAGAGATGGGGTTGAGGAGTTCCCTGGTGGTATAGCGGCTTAAGGTTTTGGTGCTGGCGCTGTCAATGCTGTGGCCTGGGTTCGAGTACCAGCCAGGGAACTACCCACGTACCAAAAAAAAAAAAAAAAAAAAAAAAAAAAAAAAGAGAGAGAGAGAGAGATGGGGTTGAGAGGGATTTTGAGTCATGCCTACGAGTCAATAACCCTTGAGACCATGGAGGATATTTGGGACAGCTTTGGGAGTTCTGGGAAATGAATACAGCCCACTTGAAGTGTCTTTAGCGTGCTTAGCACAGGCTGTTGTCTGAATAGGAGCTGATTCACTGATTTTCCAAAAGTCATACTTCCCACCAGCATCCTGTAATTCTGTTTTTTCACAGCAAGGGCCCATATGGAGAGTCTGGAAACTTTGCTCTTGGAGAATTACAGACTAAGTTCAGCCCATTTCCCAAATGTTAGTTTCTCATACTCAAATATGAGTATAGAAAGACTGGCCATAAAAACAGCTTTGGAAAACTGGATATGCTCATGCAAAAGAATAAAGTTTTGTGCTACTTAGACCAAATACAAAAATTAACTCAAAAGTAACCAAAGACCTAAACATAAGAGCTAAGAATATAACAATCTTAGAAGGAAACATAGGGGAAAAGATTCATGACTTTTAATCTGGCAATAATTTATTAGTTAGGACACCAAAGAAAGACAAAAAAGTAAAAATAGATAATTTTTAAAATCTCAACTACGTTGAAACTTAAAAACTTCTGTTTATCAAAGTACAATCACAGAATGGACGAAAACATTTGCAAATCATACTCATGTATGTAATAAAGGGCTGACATCCAGAATATCTAAAGAACACCTATAACTCAACAACAAAGAAACCAATAACTCAATTTATAAATGGGCAAAGGACCTGAGTAGATATTTCTGAAAAGAAGATATACTAATGACCAATAAGTGCATGAAAAGGTGCTCATCACAAATCATTATGGAAACGCCAATTAAAGCCATAATGAGCCAGTAGATGATGACTACTGTGTTTATTTGCTAGGGCTCTTATAATAAAATATGACAGAGTGATTTAATTAGCAGAAATTTATTTTCTCACAGTTTTGGAGGCTAAAAGTCCCAGGATATGGCAAGTTTGGCTTCTTCTGAGGCCTCTTTCTTTGGCTTGTCGATGGCAGCCTTTTTCCACTGTCTCCTCCCATGGGCTTTTCTGTGTGTGTGCACATGCCTGGTTTCTGCGTGTCTTAATCTTCTCTTCTCATAAGGACACCAGTCGGATTGGATTAGGGCTCCCTCTAACAGCCTCATTTTAATTCAGTTACCTCTTAAAGGCCCTATCTCAAAATATGGTTATATTCTAATTTTCTACGGTTGGAACTTCAACACATGAATTTTTTTTTTTTTGGGGGGGGGTGGAAGGGACAGAATTTGGTCTATAAAAGCTCCATCAGAAAAGCAGAAAATAAGTGTTGGCAGCAACATAGAAAATGTGGAACTTGTGTCCATTGTTGGTGAGAGTGTAAAATAGTGCAATTGCCATAGAAAACAGTGTGGCATCTTCAAAAAATAAAAAAAGAGAATCACCTTATTTTTTTTGTGGCCGGGGTGAGGGTGAGGAGGGTAGTTCCCTGGCTGGGAATTGAACCCAGATCACGGCATTGAGAGTGCCAAAGCCTAGCCACTACACCACCAGGGAACCCTGAGAATCACCTTATGATCAGTGATCCCACTTCTTGGTACAGTACCCCAAAGAATTGAAAGCAGGGTCTTGAAGAGGTATTTGTACACCCAGGTCCCTAGCAGCATTATTCACAATCGCCAAAAGTAACCCAAGTGTCCATCAAAGAATGAAGGGATAAATAACATGTGGTCTATACATACCATCGAGTACAATTCAGTCTTAAAAAGGAGATAAATTCTGACATGTGCCACAACGTGGATGGACCTGGAGGACATTATGATAAGTGAAATAAACCAGCCACAACAAAAGACAAGTACTGTATGATCCCACTTTATGAGGTAGTCCGTTTCCTAGAGATAGGAAGTAGTGGAATGGTGGTTGCCAGGGCTGGGGTGGGGGAAGGGTGAATGGGGAGCTGTTTAATGGATACAGAGTTTCAGTTTCACAAGTTGAAAGAGTTGTGGAGGTCGTTGCACAACGATGTGGACACACTTAACATTTCTACCCTGTATACTTAAAAATAGTTAGGATGGTAAATTTTAGGTTATGTATATTTTACTACAATTAAAAATAAATTTAAAAAAATCACTAAGGAGATGAGAGAGGAGGGAAACCATTAGAAAATGAGTTCGGGGGTTCCCTGGTGGTGTAGTGGCTGGGCTTCCGCGCTCTCACTGCCATGGCCTGGTTTTGATCCCTGCTCACAGAACCAATAACAACAACAACAGAATGAGAGAGGCACTGGATAAACGGATGATTGAGAATGAGCAAGTGGAAAATTTTAAACCCTTATAAAAGTTTTATTACTAAGTGAGAATGTTTTAAACTATTAAATTTTGCTGATACAAACAATCTGTTAGTGTTTCCTTTTAGGTTACCCAGAAATCTGCTGTAAGGGCAGGAATGAACCCAGTAAACCTTGATCCTAGGCTTTGCTCATTAGGACATACTGCTCATTAGGACATGCTGCATAAGACTTGGAATCAGACAGTGTACTTTAAGAGCAGTGACAAAGAACCATCTTGGGGCTCAGGGGCTCCTCTAGCTACTGCTGCACATCACAAGGTTCTCCTTGAGAACTACTGGTGCAGGATCCTAATGACCTTTGTCTAGCTGTACTTAAATTAGTAAGGAGAACAGTATGAAGTCATCAGTTTACAAGTTATTGCAAATTGGAACAACTAGAGAGGTGGTTATACTGATGGTAGTTGTAAATGTAGCAAGTCATACCTCTAATGCTAGAATTAGGTTGCCTAACATGTAGTCATCTTTGACACCTACCAGAAGCCAAAAGTCATTGCTTGTGTAAGGCCATAGGGAAGTGGAAGATACAAAACCCTTCAAAAATTGTTTTACGAGTAGACTGATTTTTCATTTGAATTTTGCTGATGTTTATGCCATTTGCTCATAACATTTTATGGACACTATAATCTTCTCCAAAGATATAAATAAAATGGTTTATAATTCACTATCTTGTTAGGATGGAGGTATATAACAACTACTGTGAGTGGAACCACCTCTCCAGATTTCCAATTTGCAATAGCTTGTAAGCTGATGTCTTCATACTGTTCTCATTACATATATTAGCTGTTAAATTAATAAATTAATTTTTGGAAGTAGATACAATCAGTAGTGGGTTTTCTTACTGATAACAAAGTTAATTAATAATATCCACAATAAAAGTTAGCATTTATGAAGAGTCTAAGAGAGAGGACAAAGCTCAGAATGAAAACAAATTCATTTACATGACTAAAACTTGAGTTTCTACTATACTTTCAGAGTTGTTGCTATGAGTTTTTTAGTTCTTTTAAGACAGTTTTCCCATTGTTTTAAAGGTTCTTTATCAATTTAGTATTAAGAAAGATTAATATCTTAGCAGAATAAAATTTTAATATAAAATGCAAATCCAGTTTTGAGCACTGGTCTTTGAGACAAAGATACTTGAGTATGTATATGTAACAGTAACTACAATGGAAGGATCTAGAATCATTTTATGTGATAAATGTTTAACAAACATAGGAATACTAACTTAGAGAAAAATTGAGAGACAGTATGTTTATGTTAAAATAGTTGAAGAGTTATTGGATAAAAGATAAATTATATTTCTATGGTACCAGTGGGTAGCAATTAGAGCAGAGAAACATTTTGGCTAAAGATGAAAGTTCCTATGGCTAGTAGGAATTTTCAGTCATATATTAAGGTATAAAAAATGTAACTTTACCTTTCTATGTCTATCAGATATTATCTCAAGTCCCCGTTTTTAAGACAAAATTCATTTCAGGGTAAACTAAGTTGATTCAAGATTCCCCTGAAGGAGAGAATTTTCCTTCCCACAAGAACACCAAGTTGCACACTAGGACACCAGGCTTACTTTGGGAGTCACCAGCTGGCCACACACAAACTGCAAACCCTACACGATAGCTTTTGGTGGAGCAGAGGGGCCAGGTGGGGAGGGAACTCTTAAGTCTCATGGTCTATCTTCTCTTACTCCATCTCTCCCTTCCCTCAGTTCAAGGATCATTATGTATTCAGAGTATGGGAGGAGGCAGGGTAGGCAGGAATTGGATCATTTATTCATCTAGATCCTTCTCAAAGAATTTGACATTTTGAAGTCTTGTTTTTATATGAAGTTGCTGCTTTAAGACAATGGAGGCTTTAGACTGAATTTCTAGTGGCCCCAATGGGTGAGAGTCATACTGTGAAAAGTATGAGTTGAGAACCCATTATACGTGGCAATAATGATTAACCTTACTACCAGTTTTAGATGCTCAGTATTGCCAAACATTGTTCTAGGCACTTTACATTTAATCCTTACAATAGCCCTATGAGATAAATATTTTAACTGTATTTTATAGATCATGAAAATGAGGCTTACAAGATTAACATCTCCAATATCACAGCTTTACAAAAGCAAAACTGAGATCTGAAACTATAACTGCTGATCCAAAGCTTGTGAATTCATGTTTTTAGTTATACCATGTGACAGCAACTACTGTATATATATTAGGAATACATCGGGTTTAAATCACTATGCTACCTTAGAACAGACTACGGTCAGAGAATGGAAAATTCTTGATCACCAGAGGCATTTAGGCAAGAATAGACCATTTGGCCAAGGAAGTTTCTATTGGACAGTCATTTGCAGCATTCATTTCAAACAAATAGAATATTAAAATTAAAAAAAATAATTATTTAACCCAACCACCTTATGAATCAGAAGCATAATTTTTCCTTCTAATAAAATGCTTATTAAACTTTGGATGCAAAGTAATATTTATGAAACTGCAGTAATGCTAAGACCACAACAGAAACTGGGCGTGTTTACTGTGGCTGACCACTAAAAAGACACCTTTCCAATGATCAGCTGCTATACCTGAACAGTGGTGATGTAATTCTAGAGTTGTTTGACCTGCTGCACAATAATATACAACTCATGAAAAGATCATTTCATCAGAGTACATGAGCAATGGAGATTGGGTATGAGCCAACGATGGCCAAACTTCTGACTGGTTGTGACAGACCTAGCCTGACTCTCTTTGAGGATGTACCAGGAAAGACTTGTGTCAGTTACTCAGTAATCATAAATGGTACAATGTGCCATAGGCTTAGATGGGCCATAGGAACAATTCTGTTTGGAGCTCTTCTGCTCCACCCACCTATCTCCAGAAGTGAGTGGCAGCTAAGAGTTACTGCAGTTGCTATAGTGTTGCATAATAGGGCAGGGATGCACGAGGAGATGACTGATACTTTTGCTCTCTGTCTTTATAGTAGTGAATGTACTGTTTTATTAGCATGTAGAGGACTGTTGTTTTAAAAAAAATAATGTACACTTTTGAGGATTACAATGCTGTAAGACATAAAACATAATAGCAAGGTCTCTCTCTCTTCCCTCATGATATTTATAAGTGTACCTAAGGGCACATGCAACATACAGCATATAAAATGCACATATGCAATATATGATAACAACTGCCTTTAAATGTAATAAACAACATAAACAACTATATTTACCTCATCTGCTCATTTGGCTAAAATGTTTCTGTTTTGTATTCTTCAAATCCTAAATGTGATGTGTTTAAATGTCTTCTACATGCTGATGACTCTGCAATGTACATCTTGAGTTTAAACTCTTCCTGAATTCTAGATTCATATATTCATATGCAGTGCCTAAGTGACATCTCCTTTTAAACTTTTTTCCACTTCCCCAAGCCTATTTCTCCCCAATATTTTCCTCAAGCTTATAAATCTAGTGTCCTCCTCGATCCCTCCTTACCATACATCTAATCTATTCACAAATCAGTACATCTTTCAAATATATCCTGAATCTGTTCATGTTTTTTCTTTCTACTGCTACTACCCTATTACAGCTACTATCACATTTTCTTCAGATTTTTCTAACACCTGCAAGACTGCTTTCCTTCTTCTATTCTTGCCCCGTTTATCATTTTTCACAGACAACCCAAGTGAATGTATATATATGATCTGATGTTCTTACTTTCCTGCTTAAAATTCTTCATGAGTTTTCATTGCACATGGAATAAAATCTGTAGTAATGATGCTAAACATTGAATTTATATAATATTTAAGTGCTTTTTATTATCAGATTTTATGTTTGGAATGGATATATGTACTCTCTAATTATGTATGATTGCTTCAAATTGTTGATTATTACTATTGGTGAGAAATGTTCACACAAATAGGTAATAAAAATGTAAACATTTTCATAACCACTCAAAAATTTGTGACAGTTGAAATTATATTCAAATACTGTCAGCCCTTCCTTTTTTTTTTTAAATTGGCAAATGTCATATTAAATTTCTTGCAAAGATGAGAATGAATTCTTAACCCAATCGAATTTTCTCTTGAGGAACAAGCACACATTGTTAGGACAGTCAATGTTTGAGGCTACTAAAAACTACTAATAATAAATACATTAGTTGGTACTAATATATTTGAAGACAGAATTTTGTTCTCTGGTTGCATGTACAAGAGAAAGGAACCCCTGCTTGGCTTCTCCACCAAGCCAAGCTGTTCATACCCCTTTCTTGGCTACTAAGGTTGATACGCAACTTGGCCTCTAGCAGAGCTACTCAATAGAGCTGTGAGTTCCATATGTTGCTGAGAGGCAGAGAGGCACACTTTCAGAGCGTTATTCTTGAGTGGCCCTCATAAGGAGCACTGAATAAAAATACTTCTAATGATGGTCATCAGCTAGGAGGCTCTGTGTTTCCAGACTCTGCCTAGGTAATCAATATCTCTCTTGCCTGTTTGGAAGCTCTGAGGTGGAAGAAGTTGGGTCCTTAAAAGGGCACCTAGTTCAGCAAACTAGTTGTTTTTAATTTAAATAACCACATGTGGCTAGTGACTGCCATATTGGACAATGCAGCCTCCTAATCAATCTCCCCATCATTTCATCTGCAGAAAAATTGCTATTACCAAATGTGATGTCTATGACCCAGGTCATTCTGCAAGTAGGAATTACCAATGGAGTTTATGGGTACTTAAACTCACTTTGTAGGGTGGTGGTGAGAGTTAAGAAAGGCACTGTATGTGAAAGTGCCTAGCAAAAGGCCTAGTACAAAACAGTTACCCAACAATGTTAGTTTCCTTTCCAGTCTTTTTCAGGGAACACATAATGAATTGTGGCAGGGTCTTCACAATTTAGCACATAACAAATAATAGGGCTTTGGTTGTGTGGGTGTTATAGGAGCAGATGTGTTATTGTTCCTCATTATTACAAGGCACATGCACTTTTGCTGTTTTGTGAGCTACAGGAAGTCAATTAATCTTGGAAATAATCCCTTTCTTTATATTGACTCAGAACGCCAAATTTTTAAATGCCGGATTAATATTAGACATTTAATATTAGAAATCTCTTATTTCATGATGTTGCTGACACACTCTTTTCCTCAGAAGAGTTAAAACAGAAAAGACTAAGGCAGAACACCTACCCTCTGAACATTTCTTTGATGTAAAGATATGATTTTATACATTACATGTCTTTAAAGGAACTTATCTCTTCTACTGACAGTGAATTACGTATCTAAGAATGTGAGATACACAGAAGAGGAAAGGAAAAATAGCATATATCATGAGGGAAACAGAATGATTTTGGCAAATGTGTTTCAGCAGAGTCGGAGGGTGCTGGCATACGGCAGTTAATCTTAGTCTGAATGGAAGGTCAAGCCCCAGCTATGAGAAAGTCACGTTATTAAGCTATGGGAATATGGCAGCATTCCCCCAGATGCTGTGTTCTTTCCTATGGCTGATTTGGCTTTGTCGCCAATGTCATGTATTTTTTCTTGTTTTTAATAGTTCCATGTCAATTTTCTCTTAGGAATTATATAGTGATAAGTTGCCCCAAAAGATGGTAAAGTTTTTATAACTCAACCAAGGTGTTTATATTAAAAGAACAATTATTTTGAATGAACTACACTTAACTCTTTCTGATTTAAAAGTTTGGGGTGATTCAAACAAAAGCAGAATGATGGGACACCTGGTTTCAGACACCACCACGTTGACACTTAAGAATGAATGAATTGTGGCAGTTTTTTTCATACTTAGTCTGAGTAGGGAGGTATCATATACTGCCTTTTTATACTGAATTTTATGCCAAGCAGATATGACCCATTAGTTACGAATAAAAACGTTTATTTGTTTAAACAAAATTTACTTAAAACAATTCAGGTTTACATAATGAAGAAATTATAAGGTTATAATGTGCTAAAATCACTAAAGCAAATTTCAATAATCCATTTCAGATATTTAGTTTATAAAATTTCAATATATACTTGTAAAGGACATGTCTATGCAATATATAAATCACAACTATATAACTATGTTTCTTTTTCCCGAAGTTGAACATATAATAAGCAGTAAGGAAGAAAATTAACACACCAGGCAAATTCTATGTACCAGATGCACATATGCAAAAGACTCTTAATCCAGGTTTGTCAATGCATCTTTAGTTCCCATTTACCTTGCTCTGAATTTACTTGACTTTTTTATGTTCAACCATTTCATGATTCCTTTGGATGCAAGTCACCTTTATGTTGTGATGACTGACAAAACATACTAATATTTTATGTTCTTACAAATACATTATAACTTGCTTTCACTATTAATTTTAATATCAATTAAGATGCATATTAATTTCACATGAATAGCTATGAAACAGTATAGAAATTTATGTATATTTTATAGGAATATCCTTACTTATAAGCATTAAAATGCTAAGCCAAAAAGAATTAGCAAAAATTAGGAAGTTGGGAAGTGCTTAAGATTTCAGAAAAAATTTTAAACGAAGTTAGTTCCTTGTGATCTTTTGGAGGCCATGGTTTATTGAAGCCATTTATATGTTCAAGGTGTAAGGTAACAGGTAGCTTCAGTATAACCTACTTTAATTTTGAAGTTATTTGTGTCAGTTAATCCTATAAATGTTAATACTGTAATAGGTAGACTAATTCTTTCCAAGCATGACTTCTGGGACATTGCCAATACCGTTTTCTTTTTTCATTGTTCCTTTTCAGAGTTCATTATATAAGCTATGGTTAGACATTCACCCAAACAATTATCATCCTGATCACTGTATAATTTGCTTACTTCATTGAGAACTCTTTCTTACAGTTCCAAAGTTGTTGGTTTTATTTTTTGGACTATGGGAGCTATTGCATTTAAAACACGAGTATATTTCTGTGTCCACCTTCTACACTATCCAGCTAAAATTTTCAAAAGATAATGTCTCAGCAATGTGTGTTTAAGTTCACATTCTGAATTCCAAGCCACACTTCCAGAAAAGGTTCTCTTTCTTCTTTGCAATTTCCAAAATAAATCCTATTATAGAACCAGTTCCGATCGCCATGGGCTGCTTCTATCATGGAATCACAAAATCTTAGAGTTGGACATCATCCAACATCCCGCTCAATTCAAGAAAACATTATTTGGCATCATTTAGCACCCCTAATGGATAATCAACTAGCCTTGGCTTCACTTCACCAGTGATGGGAAATTCATCTTCATAAAAACCTTGTTCCATTTATGGCCTACTAAAACACCCACTGGTTTTGGAAACAGTCTGGATTACAATCCCAGTTCTAGTAACACTGGACTTTGGCTTTCTTGCTTATTTCTGGCATGTAAGTCCTCAAAAGATAGCTAATGACAAACTACGAAGCTAAAACTAGTTTATGTAAAATATACTCAATGATTGATAGCCCCTCTTCTATCTCCACAGAAAGAAAATTATTTCTTCTTTTAAGCCAGAATCTGCCTCTCTATAAATTAATTAATTCAATAAATATTTATAGGAACAATGTTCAAGGTACTGTATATAATAGTAAACAAGGCAGAAGGGACATGATTCTTAGGGAAATTATATTCTAGTGAGAACAAACAGATCAATGAACAAGAAATAAATGAATTAAATTTACAAAAAAATTAAGTAACTAGATAATGATACCTGTTATAAAGAAAATTAAAGTGGGGTTATGTTTTCACTACTGCATGGCTACTTCAGGGAAGATGCTGAGGACACGTAACTGAACCTGAAATCTGAAAGACAGTCTGTACCATGATCCTAGTTATGCTCTATAAAGCAGCCCAGAAAATAAACGAAACAAAACAAAACAAAACTTTCAAATTGTTGAAGGCACCTAATATGTCTTCCCTTAGATTTTTCTTCCTCAAGCTAAATATCATCAGTCCTTCCAACTATTTCTTATATAGCATGATTTCATCCAATGTTTCAACTGAGAAGACTCCAGTTTTATCAACATTGTCTCTAAAAGTGCCCTTAGAATGAAAACGATACTCCAAATGCAGCCCCAACCATGTGGAGTAGAGTAATAGTATCTCGTTCCTTTATTTGGATTCTGTATTTCACTAATGGTGCATAAAACTTGCACTGTCTTTTCTGGTAGTGACTATAACTCAACACTTAAGTTGTCATCAACTAGAAGTACCTGGTCTTTTCCACAGGAAGTTTTATTTGGACACGGCCTCTTTACCATGTATGCACAATTTTGTTCTATATCAGAGCTTTGCTATAGTTTACCTTGTTACTTTCAACTTAATTCTTCCAACCAGTGGAGAGTTTTTGAATTTTAAGTCTCTCCTCTATTATATTAACTGTTCTTTAATCTCTATGTCATTCATAAATTTAATTAATATCTAGGTAGGCCTAGGAAATGGGCCTTCAACAAATACAAAAATATTTTAGAGCCATGCTAAATTATTTAAGAAATATAATTTGCCTATGAGGAAAAAAGTTATACTATTATGGATGATATCCTCCTGTGTTTTCTAAATCATCTATTTTAAGCATGAGCTATTTTTATAATTAGGAAAAATGTTATAAAAATATGTATCACATAATTTTTTAAAATAACATACCTTTTACATTTTCATCTAAAAAGTTGGTAAGTGTTGATAGAGCCCTCTGTCATTCTATTAAATGTTTCCCTCCAGGTTGATACAGGGCTGTCCATATGTTATTAGGGTTGTTGATTTAAATCCAACTCTCCCTGGGCAATAGTAACATATTAGTAGTTGTATTAATATATTATGGTGGTAACATAATGATCCAGAAGGATGCAGGCTTTTGATTCCATGTTCTAATATTTGTTAAGAGTCTCAAAAAAATGAGATTGTCTGGGGGGAATTTCTTCTTCTACTTCCTAGTTTAAAAATAATTTTCTCAAGAATTCATAGATACAATTATTATTTGAGTCAGTTAAGCATAAAAATTAATGTTCTTTCCTGCTATAGTGTATGCTTAACACACTAAACAAAAGAGTTTAGAATTAAAACTTTGAAGCTTGGCATAAAATGACTACTCAGAGGACCAAGAATGCATTTTTGAGTGTGGGAAAGCATTTGCCTTTGAGAAAAATTTAGAATAAAAAAACATTTTGCTAAGTTTGGGCAGAGAATTAGGCCTTATTCAGAGAGAAATGGTAACATGATATAATTGTTTTGATACAATATACACACAGAACACATTGACCTTGAGAAGTTCAGTTCAATTTGAATTTTTATCTCTCCCTTTATTTCCCTGGAGACCTGACAGAACTTTGAAAGAGTCTTTCTTTTCTTTTTTTCTTTTTTTTCCTTTCTCTTTTTTGGAAAATTTAGCTTAAAACTTAATGTCTGTCTTTTTTCTAAAATTTGTCAATAAAGGAGGTAAAAGCAGGGATCATCACCTTAGTGACACAGCTCTTTTTTCTCTATGTCTCCCAGGCTCTCATCTTGAAGCAAGAGCTGAAGTGGAACCATGATAGGTGAGCTGTTGCGTAGGCTCAGGTCAGGAAAGATGGAGAGGCCTGAGATGGAGAATGATTTTTGATTGATAAAACACAGCAATGTGTGTCTAACCAGTTTTACTGGAAAGAAAGCATATGGTCTTGATAAAGACAATAATTACATCATTTCAGATCTCATATCAAATATATTCATTGAGTTTGACTGAAAGTTACAAGAGGAAAATGTCATTCTGCATCCTACTGCTGAAGATGGAAGTTAGAAAAAGTCCTGGGCAGTGCAATTCCTCCACAGTTAGCCTGTCTTTTCAAGTGCAGGTCAATAGACATTTATTGAACTTCTACTAAGCCCCAAGCACTAGGGGTTTAAATATTAATAAAATGTAAATCCTGCATTCAAAGAGCTTATACTCAAGTAGAAAAGAGATACACTTAGACGCAACAAGCACAATAAAGGTATGATCAGGTTATTGTATGATCACAGAGGGGGACCCCATTACTCAGTCCAGAGGAATTCCTAGAGGAAATAATACCCTCTAAGCCCAGACAATAAACTCAGAACAGCATGTTCATCTGTCTCCCCAGCAGTTAGCACATTGCCTAGTAAGTTCCTTTTTTTTTTTTTGGATAGTAAGTTCTTGATAAACATTTGCTGGACTGAGCTGAGTGTACTTTATTGATGTTAACAGTTTTTATGCAAACAAGAATGGGCTGATTTAAGGTGAATTGTATATTTGTATTAAAGCTTCAAAGAACTCTGATACATCTTGCTTATTTTCTCCACAACACTTACCACACTGTCTTTATTGTCTGCCATCCCATGCATGACCCCCAAGAATATGAGCTCCTTGAGGATGGGACTTGTATTTCCATTTTCTATAAATTTGGCTGGCATCTAGTAGATACTCAATAAATATCTGTTGAATAAATATGGAGTTCAACACTAGTTACACTGATGAAATGGCCCATTTAAAGAAAATTCGGTAAATTTTGCTTCACTTTTCTTTTGGATATATAAAGCAAATTTATGAGACTCTGTATGAACAGTTCTTGTTGCCTAGGACAATAGTTCTTGGTCTTTCGAAAATTTGATGAATGCTGTGAACTCCCTCTATAGAAAAATGTAGATATACCTTAAGTTTTGACAATAAATATGCAAAAATATCTGGTTGAGACCCTTGACCTACTGGAGAAGGAAAAAATTTTCAAAGAATTGACTAGACTTTAGTATGGATTTTATTTTTTTGAAAACAATTTTAATGTCCATCCATAACTGCCCTTTACCTTAATTTATTTTTAAAATAGGAGCTATTAAATGATAAATGTATCAAAGAAGCTATGTTCTATTATATTATCTTTCTCAATATTAAAGCATATTTTGAAAAAAATGATTTTATTTGATTTGTCCTTCTGACTCTCCGTAACTTTGTTTAGCCAAAAAAGTGTTTTAGATGTATTATATTCATATATATAATTAAAATATGAAAACTAGGCAATTATTTAAAAATGCATATAAGAAATTATTACCCCCAAATTTTTTTCTTAAATTTCAGAGCACAAAATAGAGCATATTTTATTTTTTAAAAACCCACTAACTTTTTTATTATTAAATTCATTAGGGTAACATTGGTTAATAACATTATATAGATTTCAGGTGTAAAACTTTATGACATCTGTATACTCTATTGTGTGCTTCCTCACCCAAAGCCTTGTCTCTTTTTGCCACCTTGTATTTGACCCTCTTTGCTTTCTTCTAAAATCCACTAACTTTTGAAAATGGTTATCCAAAAGTGTTGTTATCTGAAAACTCTCAAGCTATAATTTCCCACATTGGGTGTGGTAGGCAGTATCTAAAATGACTTCCAAAATTCCCTAGTATTCACACATCTTGTGTAATCTCCTTTGATCGTGGACTTAAACTAGTGAGTTGTTTCAGAAAAATAGAATATGATAAAAGCAATGGATGTCACTTTTAAAATTAGGTTATAAAAGACTTCCATTTTGCTCCTACTTTCTCTCTCTGGCTCTTGTTTGTTTGTTGTGATGAAGCAAGTTGTCATGGATGCTCTGCCTTATAAGGGGCTACACATTGCAAGCAAGGCCAACCAGGAACTGAATCCCACCAATATCCAGTCCATGAACTTGGAATCTGATTCTCCCTTGACTGAGACTTGAGATGAATGTAGCCCTGGCCATCACTGTGACTGCTGCCTTGTGAGAGCCCTAAGCCAGAGTACCCAGCTAAGCCTCCTTCAAATTCCTGGCCCACAAAATCTGTGAGATAATTTTTTAGGTCACTAAGTTTGTGGTAATTTCTTACATATTAGTAGATAGACTTTTGTGTTTCTTCAATAGATACTATCAGGAGAATTGCAAGTAAAACTATACAGAGGGTGCAAAAATGTATATACATTTTAAGAAAAAACTGTATTTAAATTGCAATACTCAATATATACCGATAACAAAAGATGAATACAAGTCACATTTAACTTCTACAATTACAGGAGGTGCTCAAAGTGGTTACCATCAGTGTCCAGACACTTCTAATTATGATGAACTACTGCTTGAACAATGTTGACCAAAGTGTCCACTTCTATCACTGTGCATACCGTTTCAATTTCTTCCCGAAGTACCGCTAGTGTAGCCGGTTTTCTATGGTACATCACATCTTTTAAGGTCTCCCATAGGTAGAAGTCAAGGTGGGTTAAATCAGGAGAATGTGGGGGAAACTCAAAGAACATTCTCGAATTTCAAAACGACTTCAGAATGGTCTTATGCTTCTCAAATGACAACCGTGCTTCCGCCATTTTCTTTGACTGTCCTGCTTGTCCATGGTGATGCCACCATTCATTTGATTAATGCCATCTTTTGAGTGAGTGTCATATTACACATTGCTACCATAATTCAATTTCGAAAAGTAATACATAGATAACATCTCTTAAAATGTGTATACATTTTTTTGGCACCCGTTATATAACAAAGTCCAGGTAATTTCATATTTGCATTAAGCAGTATATTTTCTACAATTATTTATCTATTTCCCTGTAGATAGGGAAAACAAATCAAAGTATGAATCAAAGTCTCTGGGACTTGAACTATAAAACATTCAAGCTTTGATTCTCCAAAAAACCTAGAGCTGTTTCTGAACTTAATTCCAAGAAGTTGAGGGTGTTTTGATAACTCTTTTTAACAGAGCGATTTTTATGTTGGCTCTCACTTTGCCTGTGTACTGGAAATTTCTTCCTTTTTCTGCTCAGCATGGCCTTTTCACTTCTTGCTCCTTGTTTTTTACCATTGCATCAAGAGTGGTTTAGTAAAGTATGAAGAAGGGAAAGGTACGGACTAAAGAGAGAGTGTGGGGGATTATCATGGTCTCTGTGTAGTTTGGCTCACCTAATAAACTTTATTTCTGCCTTGCCTTCATTCTCTACCACACTGAGGCCACACTGGGAGCATAATAGTCTCAGGTCTCTGTAAAACCCAATTTAACGACAAGACAGAGCAGGCTCCATAGTGAAAGCAGAAGAAAGTGCTTTGAGAATCCACCTGTTAAGCTCTGTTAGCCAGAGATGGTAAGGAGGCTGTGGAGGTGGAGAGATGAGGGGGCGGGAAGCACAGGGCAAATGACTGGCTACTTCCTCCAACTTTCTTTTGCCTTTGGTTCTAGCAAAGAATACCTAACCCCAAATTTGAACATGAACAGGCTGGAAATAATCAATTTTATATAAGGTTCCTGTATCAATATAAATTTTACTCTAATTTAGAAATGTCGAGTGTTTAAATGGATAATTATGGAAAAAAAGTACCCAAAGCTTGATTATTTTCAAAACTCCAAAGTGACTGTATAACTTTCCTACCAAATCTATACAGTATTTATTCCTGCCCAAAGTTTCTTCAGTTTACCTTCAGAAATTGGACTATATCTTCAGGAAAATAGTTGGGTCTTGTGGTTTTTACTACAGCCAAATTTATTTATTAATAGTATGTCAAATTTCCACTCTGCCTTTGTGCTTTCTGTCAACTCTCTTCATGTGTCATGAATGAATCTCTTGTATAACTCTCCTGAGTGCAAGCTTTCATACACACATTCTCCCGCTCCCATAAACCAGAGGGTCTGGAGCTCTGCCATTGCTTTAGGAGCTTCAGCTTAGAGCTAGATTTGAAATGCCAAGTTTCTGGTGACATTACAGATTGACAGTTGGTGCCTAATGCTGGCTTAGTTATATTATTTTGGCAGGTCACTGGATGCTAACCACTAGATGTAGCCCATGGGCTCCAGGTTAACAAGGTCTTTATATTTTGAATTGATCTCCAAAAACAAAGAATATTCTGTCTCTTAAAATTAAAATTAAATAAAGCAACTTAATCAGGCTAATTCTTTTGTGTATTTTTTAATTCACTAGTTTTTAAACAATATCTGTTGGAGATATAAAGACAAATAATTTAATACAGTATCTGACACTAACGGTAATATCTTAAAGCAATATCTAGGTATCCATTTCAAGGAGAAATTTAAGTAGTTTTTGAACTATTATATTTTTGTGATTGAAAAACTTCACTTGAAAATAGATATTAAATGTGTACTTTCTCTAACTATAACATCAACATTTTCAAAATCTAGTAGAGACTGAGAGATAAAAAGCCAAGTAATATTACCATTTAGAGATTTACATTTAAAAACCAATTATTTATTAACTAAATCATATCCAAGTCTATTCTTTAGGTGAGTCAGAGTGAAATGGTAAATTCAGTATAAATTGTTGAATTTATACAGTTTTTTAACTTTAATTTTTATCTTTAGATTATTACTATCTTTATTTGGTTTGGCTTTAGTCCAGCTTTTTCCAAGTAAGAAGAGTAGGGTGGATGTGCACAGGTGTTTGGCAGACTAAGGTATTATGAAACTTATCCTCCCTGTTTCAGAGTTGCATTATGTGGTTGGTTGGCTTCAATGACTACTGGCAAGCAGTCAGAGACTTTAAGGTATCCAAACCGGAGGAGAGGAATGAGGTATAATTGCAAATCGTCATCTCAAATCACCTTTGGAACAACAAAACAAATGCTATTCTTAAAAATTTACACTGTATTACTTTAATTATATAGCTTCTTGGGTATGTTCCAAATTTTTCTCAATATAAAAGAATATATACTCTTCATACAAACTTTAAACATTACAGAACTATAAAATGCAACAAACTATCAATAGTTTTGAAGAATATTTTTCCAAATAAAAAAAGTCTTTATCCATTCAGTATTCATGGTGCACTATTACTTTTATATGGCATACTAACTACAGCTAGAATGGTTTCCGTACTCCCAAATGCTTTTGCTTTCTAAGGTATAATTTTTCATTGCTCCTTGTTAACAGCCTATGAAACTAGACTAATTTAGTAACCTCCTGACACAAGTTGGAGATGGCAAAGCTGAAACAGGAGCCCAGGAAATCTGGTTCCAGTCTATATTCTAAACGATCACTTTTAATGCCTCTTTTTTTTTTAATGCCTCTTTGAACAAGTACATTAGCTATTATTTGTCTAAATGAGTGCTTTTCCCTACAAAGTTGATGAAATATTTCTGGGAATATCCCCAGTGCGGACAAATCTGCTATGTACATATAAATGAAACTTTATTGAAGCTATCTGTAGTTACACCTGAAAAAATACTTTGCTGTCATTCACAGATATTTTCAAGTATGTAAATACAAACATACCAAGTATTATGAAAAAAATACAATTGGAAACATTATAAATATTTTAAAAGTCTTCATGTTACTGATTGGATTGCGCACTAACTTCTCTCACACTTCAAAATTTTGTAATTACCAACTTCTTCACTTGTGTATTGGCTGTTTCTTATAAGCCTACCCTCAGGCTTAGCATATAGTAAATGTTCAATAAACATTCTGAATAAATCACAGGATAACTATGCAAGCAAATGGGAGATGGCTTTATAAGATGATGGTGAACTAGATTTTGAAGGAAAAGGTTAACATTTGTTGAGTGCTTACTAGGCATTCAAGTATTTCACATTTATTGAGAAAAAATTATTTTCCTCCCACCTTTCTAAATTCTTCTGGCTAGACTAATATTCAAATTAACATGAGTTAGATTAGTAGGAGAAAACTAGCAAATTTATTACAAAGGTACATGTGGGGGTTCCATAAAAATTTGGGGCCCAAGGATGCATTGAGCAGTCTTATAGGCCCTCTTGAGCTAAGAAGAAGGAATGGTTGTGGTTTGGGATTTCAAAGGTCAGGAAGGAAATTCACAAGGACTTGGATCAAATGGGCCTTGCTAGGTTCCTTCCTCATGCACTAGTTCACATTAAACTACAGTTATCTATGCTGATATCTCCCTTCCTGGAGCAGGTGTTCTATCTAAATTCCTTTTAGATAGGGGGAAGGTCAAAGGTTTTTCCTGAGTCTTTAATTTTTTTTTTTAAATAGCCGGCTTAAAATAATATCCCAAAGAAGTATATTTTCAGGGGTGGGGGGTGAACTCTGCTCAGCCTCAGCTGTGTAGTATGATATGACATGATATGATATAGTATAGCTTGTTCACTGTCTAAGTGGAATGTCATTTCCAGAGGCCAGAGACTGTATTTTTCACTATTATTCTAACACCTAGATCAGGGACTGACATGTAGTAGGCAATCAATAAATTTTTATTGAATAAATAAATACATAAAAATCATTTCATTTAATCCCTATAACTACTCTACAACACAGGTTCTATAATTTTTCCCATTTTTCAGGTGGAGACACTGAGGCCCAGAGAGATTAAGTTTTCCAAAGTCACAGAGCTAGAATGTGGTAGCAGAAGATTTAAACAGTCAGTCTGATTCCACACTTCATACTCATTATGTACTGAATTGTGCCTTCCCAGCAGATATATATGTTGAAGTCCTTATCCCTGGAACCCATGGATGTGAAACTAATATAATATTCTTAAACAACTGTACTATACAAATGTAAGACATAATTTCAAAAGAAGTGAAGAAAACATTTCAAATAATGGCAGCAGTGTTGGGTACCTCTGCAAAATTTCTCAAACACTATGATTCTTTTGAAGAGCAATACTTATTTGGATATTAGAATTCCAGGGATCTGTTTTAAATGCAGTCTTACTGTTTTAGAGTTTTATTCTATATGCTATGTTATTAATTAGGACTTCGTGAACTTATAATAAAACAGTGTGAGGACTGAAATAACTAGATTGAGAAGGAAAAGAATTAGTGCACTGTAAAAGAAATCAGTATGGTGCATAGCATTTATAGTTAAAAATAGCTATATAAGTGGAAGACTAATAAGGTAGTAATAACTTGAATTACTCTAAAAGTAATGTAACAACTCCTATGTGAATTTCACAAAAATATAGGTTTCTATATTTGACCAGTTACTTAAACCATTTAAATTAAGGACCCAAATGCATTGGGATAGATTTTGGCTCTATAATTGAATAGCCCATGGCCGCATGTAGCTATTAATATTAAGCACTTGAAATGTGGCCAGCACAAATGAAGCACTCAATTTTAAATTTTATTTGATTTAATATAAATATAAAACAGATATTCACTTTAGTTATTGGAAAACTTTTAAGCACGTTTGCAACAACCTGGGTATATGAATCCCAATTGTACCTAATTGGGTACTACTTTAACTGTAAATTTTATAAAATACAAGTACAGAACAAGTATTTCTGATAAAAGTTTGATGTCCCAATTGAGATGTGCTATAAGTATAAAATACACACTGGATTTCAAAGACACAGTTGTGAAAAAAGAAAGTAAAACATCTCATTAATAATTTTTATATTGATAACATATTGACATAATATTGTGGATATATTAGGTTAAATAAAAATATTATTAAAATAAATTTTACCTATTTTTATTTTTTATAAACCATGGCTACCTGGAAAACTTTAAATTTTATATGTTGTTCACATTGTATTTCTGTTGAATGGCATTGTTCTAAGCCAGTTGTTCTCAAAGTGTGGGCACTTGACAATCAGCATAAGCATCACCTGGGGACTTGTTAGAAATGTAAATTATGGAGTTCCACACAGACTTACTGAATCTAGACTCTAGGGTAGGGGCCTTGCTTTAAAAGGCTCTCCAACTGACTGATGCAAGCAAAAATTTGAGAACCATTATTCTAGAGCTGTGGTTCTCACTCTGGGCTGCAATTTAGAATTGCTTAAGGAGCTTGGGGCAAAAATATCCTGGGGCAAAAGCTACAACTCAGATCAAGTAAGCGAATAACTCTTAGCCCAGTGAAGAGTGTTTTTAAAAGCTCTCCAGGATTTGGGTAGAAGTACACTAGTATTATTGCAGTATAGTAGATACCTTTTTCTCGGCCTCATCTTAAAACTTGTAATGTTTGCAGTGTTCAACTGTTTTGCAAATAGACATCTGTGACACCGACAAACTAATGTCTCCTTATGGGAAGTTTATGATCTTTTAAGTTTCTATACATGCATTATATAATATGATCCAGAATTTACTAGTATTAAAATAAGTAAACAGCTTCATTTTTTCCAAATGTAATATAGCAAAATAAGATACTGCGACCAAATTTTTTATTACATTGTTTAAAAGTTATTAGTATGCTTAATGGAAACTTATTCAGGTATAAATGATCAGTTAAGATAAAAGTGATTTCTGCATGTTGTGGCTTAGTCTATGAATTTATTCCAAAAATACTTAGTCACCATGTAGTTTCTATGATTTTATATATAGTACATATAAAATTATTGTAATATACACTAAGAGTGAGGTGGTATTACATTATTCCTAATAGAGATAATGTTTTTTAGTGTTAGTAAAGAGTTATATAAATTTCTTGAAAAATATTGTGCTCTATAGAGCTCTAGAGTTGCTTAGAGGATGGTGGTTTTGCATAAACTTCTATTTAAAGGTACATTTTAAAATATTCTAATGTAGGGACAATCTTGGAAGGGACTGCTACACGAGCACAAGGGGGTCCTGTGGCAATTGAAGAATGGTGTCTGAAGCCAAAGTGGAGATTCCCTGGTGGCATGAAACACCGGAGACAAACGGATCATCCTATCAAATAATGTTGGAAGACTATCTAGCCCATGGTCAAAGACAGAAAAAGTTTGCATCTTAAGCAAGATCACTCTGCCTGGTATTTGGAAGACTGGATCAAAATGGGAGACTAAAGGCTGTTTAAGTTATGAAGCTTCCCCAACAAACTGCAAGAAGTAGAGAGACCATGGACTGCTGCGCCTGCCTCCAAACACTGCTGGAGACCAGAGATATGGTTTGAACACCTTCCCTCTCTCCCAAAACTTGCCCCCCAGGGCCACCTAGTGTCTGCCGTACAGCAAGACAGCACAAAAATACAAATCAGAGAAATAAAGTGATCTCCTGGGCTCTGCTGGAAATAAAGCCCTTATGCCAGGGAAGAAGAACACAACAGACAATATGAATACCTTAGGATTTAAAGTCTCTCAGAGAGATGGAAAATCTCCAGAAAAGGATCTTACAGATCTAGAAATTTATGCACTAACTGACAGAGAATATAAAATAGCCATTCTAAAGACTCTCAGAGAAATGAAAACATACTATAAAAAATTCATAGCTGAGATTAATAATATCAAAAAGGAAATCTGTGAACAAAACGAACAGGTTAACAAAGAAATTCAAACTGTAAGGAAAAACAAGATAAATAATACAATAAAAGAAGTGAGAAATGAAATAACTGCCATAGAAAACAGGGCCAACCAGATGGAGGAAAGAATTATTGATATCGAAGATCAGAACATGGAAATAGCTCAGAAAGAGGAAGATAGGGAATACAGAACCAAAAGGATTGAAAGAACTCTGCAAGAACTATCTGACTCCATGAGACAAAACAACATCAGGATAATAGGATTGGAAGAAGGACCAGGGCACTCTACAGAGAGCATACTCCAACAAATAGTAGATAAGAACTTTTCAAACCTATGGAAAGATCTAGAACCCCAAATTCAAGAAGAAAATAGGTCCCCTAGATACCTGGACCCTAGCAGATCTTCTCCAAGACACATAGTCCTGAAGATGTCAAAAATCAAGGACAAAAAGACAATTCTCAAGGAAGTTAGGGAAAAAAGAACTATAACCTTTAGAGGAAAACCCATCAGGCTGGCATCAGATTTCTCAGCAGAAACTCTGCAAGCCAGGAGGGAGTGGGATCAAATATTCAAAATATTAAAAGAGAGAAACTTCCAGCCAAGAATAAATTATCCAGTAAAATTATCTTTCAGATATGAAGGTGGAATAAAGACCTTCTCAGACACACAGAAGCTGAGGGAATTTGCCAGCACAAGGCCGGCACTTCAAGAAATTCTGAAGGAGGCTCTTTGACCTGAAGCAAAACATCTGACAAATGGAATAGAGTTGGGGCAACAAGAAAGAAACAAAAATGAAACAAAACAACAAAAAAGTAATGGCCACAGGAAATCCTCACATATTGCTCATTACTCTAAATGTTAATGGAGTGAACTCACCAAAAAAAAAAAAAAAAGAAAAAAAGAAAGAAAAAGAGACACAGAATAGCAGACTGGATTTAAAAACCCCATCCATGTGCTGTCTCCAGGAGACACACCTCAGCCAGGAGGACAAATACGGACTCAGTGAAAGGATGGAAAACAGTATTCCAAGCAAATGGTAACGAGAGAAAAGCAGCAGTTGCAATACTGATATCTGGTGAAAAAACTTCAGGTTAAAAACCCTTTAAGACTCACTTGTTTGGAAAAACTCTTTGACCTTTATCTTCCTCCTCAAGTTAAGTGACACTCTTTCACCAGCTGGGCTCCTATAGCCCTTTGCATGTAACCCTATCACAAGAGGAATCATTTTATACTGTGACTGTCTGTTTACATACCAGTCTCTGTCACTGTCCCTAGAAATGAACTCCTTGAGGATTGTGATATTGTATATTTCTTTTGTATCCTCACTCCTAGCATGATAACTGGTTTATGCTAGATCCTTAGTAAATGTTACTGATAATTGACAAAAAAACAAAACAAAAATAAAATATTCTAATGAAATGACTCATGTACCAATTTCACCTATTACTATAATATTCAAATACCAGTAACTTGTATCTTGGTTTGTCAGGGATTCCTTAGAGCCAGGCATAGAGCCTAGTGAAGGAAACAGGGATAATAACCCCAAAACATGAATCTCTGAGGACCAGAGGAATCGGCAAACGAACCGTACTCTATTGGTTTCTTCCCATATATTTACCTTTCCACAGTTTGCCACCCTTAGAAGCCTAAATCTGCTGTCCTTGTCCACTCATTTCTCTACAATTTCATTGTTCCTTGTTGAAAATAGTCTATAGGCTGCAGTTGTAAGCTGCTGCTTTGAGTCACTCTTTGTTTTAGGTTTCTCCTGTGTAATGTGCATTGCATGTGTTAAACTCTTATTTTGGCACTTTGTTCTTGTTAAAAAGTGCCAGCTGAAAACCTAAGAAGGGTAAAGGTAAAGTTTTGCCTCCCTTGTGTTAACTCTCATTCAAATTGTATCCTTTCTTCAGAATGTAGGCAAAAGTCAACTGACTGGCAATTACCCTGGGGCTGCCCACCCTCAGGATTCAGCCACCTACATATGATTCTGAACTTTTAGGGTGGGCCACCCTGGTACACTTTCTCCTCTTTAATATATTGAACACTGGAATTCTCAAATCAGAATCCCAAAAGGTTAACAGTCTTTCCTTCTACAAAAACACAGCAAGAAACAGACAGGCATGTTGAGATATTCAACTAAAAAAAAAATCATAACTTAGTTTACATTATGTGGATTTTGTGTGGAAAAATACAGGATCATTTACTAAATATGACAAAACTGTCATTTAGGGTTTTTTGTTTGTTTGTTTGTTTTTCTATTAGATTATCTTTTTTTCCCAAGAAAGTAAAACATTTGAAATGCTGTCTGTGCTATTAGGAATTTCCTGAATTTTCTGTATAGGCATAACTCATTTTATTGCATTAGCATTATTGTGCTTCACAAATGTTGCTTTTTTTTTTTCTTTTTAACAAATTGCACACAAGACTTTCCACTAGCGTAAAGATTGTGGCTTGCTTTATTGTGATACTTGCTTTATTCCAGCAATCTGGAACTATACACAGTATCTCCGAGGTGTATGAGTATGCTTGTACATGGAATCTCAGTGACATTATATCAGAGTACTAAAATCTTATGTTAATATGATTTGAGCTCACTGTGCACTAAACTTACTTGGGCAAGAAAAATTTGATTTTGACTGATTGTAGTTTCACTATTCTTACATGTGTAACAGAAAACTACAGATTTACAGTCCCTTAGTTTGTGAATAACATCCATTAACATTATCAACTGTGTGCAGTGACTGTGCAACTGTAGTTTCTTCCAAGGAAAATTAAGGGTTTTTTCCTGTGAGTTTGTTTTCTCCATGTTTGTTTGTCTGTTGTTGCAATAAAATCTAATCTTATATATGATTTAAAAGAACTGAAAATTTTGGTGTTCTGGCTAACATTTATGTGGAAAAATAAGTTCTTCCCAGTATTCTTGGAATTGCATCTGAATATACAAGATAGCTCCCCAGCTAGGCCTTATACTGTTATTCAGAATGACCAGAACTCTTTTTTTTTAATATACAATTTTTTTTATTGTTAGACTTACTGGGGTGACATTGGTTAGCTGGGACTCCTTTCATAAGCGAAAGAAACACATAGAAAAGATATGTGAACTTTACCTGCACTGGCAGGATCTTATAATCCCTTTGTAATGATGCCTGGAGGAGAACCCACACATGCTTTTTGGGCTACTCCGTATATTTATATCAACTTTCTTATATGTAGATATCATATCACAGAAACAGGAATAGACAGGTAATGTAACTAAATTTATCAGATGAGAGCTGCATTATAAGAAGGTTCTGTTGCACATTTTTGTTCTTCACTATCTTCTGTTCGGTTCCCAGGCCTGCTGTTAAAACTGTTTTTGTCTCAGATAAAGCATTCTAATTGTAATGTGCCTCAGTTAATTTAGGAAAGTGACTTTTGTAAAGTATACCTTCTTCTCACATGTTATAGGGTTAATTATTTATGAATTATAGAATTCACAGTGAAAAACGTTATTTACATGTAAGGAATGTTTTTGAAGAACTTTGTGATGGCAATAAAACATTCTCTAAATAATATACTGATTCTAGATAATTTAAAAACTAGGCCTGAGAAGCCTCTGGATGTAAGGATGGCCAAAAAACAATTACTATAACAAATCGTTCTGATAAGTAATATAACATTATAGAAATAAAGACATTGATTGGATATGTGTCTAGTTTGTGTATACAAAGAAACCAATAAATAATCAACCCCAAACACTATCTTTTGTAATATTATTAGGTAGAGAGAGATGAATAGGGCAGAAACTAGGATTCTTATTTAACCGAAAATTGGGGCAAAGAAATCTTTAGTGTTTGTTGTTGTTGTTGCCAGACACTCCTTTTGGCTCGGATCTGCCTGCTCCTCCATTCTTTGAAATTTCAAGTATAAATATCAATAAAAACAGAATTTTACTGCTGTAATAGCATTCATTCTGACCCTCTCATTTTACCAAAGAAGAAACTGAAGCTCTTAAAGTCTTGAGTTACTCATTATTCAGAGAGAGGTTCTGAAAACATCTTGACTACTCGAACTAATGATAATTTTATACAAGATACATGTGATGTTTATTAGGCCCTAACACATTTGCACTCTAACACACCTTTCCTTTTATTTTAATGGCAGTAAAATAAAATTCCCATGGATGATCTACAGACTCCTGCGATGTCGCGGCCTGCTCTCTCCTCTCCTGCCTTTTTCTCAATTCCACTTGGGTTTGGGCTTTCTGGGTCAAGGTTGGTTTACTCCTGCCTCCCGTTCCCAGGCATGGCTGGCACCCAGGACTGTGGACAGGGTCCATCGAAATTCGCCCAACCGGAAGGTAGAGATGCGGTTTGAGTCTCATCAGTCAGTCGTTGCTTTATGCGAACCACCCCTGGGTCCCCCTCTGTGTGCTCGCTCTGGCTGAGGGGCCACCTCATTAACGTGGGTGATGGCGCCAGGGGGTCAGGCGGCCGGGCGGGGGAACCAGGCTTTACTCCCCACGTGGGTCTCCGGGGTAAGGAGCATTCCGTGCACAGCACTTAAGACACCTCCCA
Source organism: Lyroderma lyra (assembly GCA_004026885.1). Classification (NCBI taxonomy): domain Eukaryota; kingdom Metazoa; phylum Chordata; class Mammalia; order Chiroptera; family Megadermatidae; genus Lyroderma; species Lyroderma lyra. The sequence goes on from PVJL010000431.1 coordinate 245,791, forward strand.
CGTGGGGATGGGCTAGTAAACTTGTGATTAACTGCGTGATGGGGAGGGGGGGGGTCTGCAAAGGGAGGGGAGCGACTGGCGCCGCCGCCTCCCCTCAAGCACCCGCAGAGCCTTCAGGGACTCGTTTTTCCTCCTCCTCTTCACCAGTCGGCTCGGCTGATCTCCTGACATGACTCAGCGTTTCTCACAGGCTGTCCTGCTGGAGACTCCGACTTCTTGCCGGCTCCTCCCGCCGCGTCCACCCCCTCTCGCCACCCACGCCCGCCCCCGGCCCGGGCCCTTTTCCTGCGCGGCCGCAGACGCCGCGGCAACTCGATCGGACACCCCAGAAGCATCTGCCGCCTGCACTGTGGGCGCCCCACATTCCCGTTGGACTCAGCCCCCGAGGACCCGCCATGGAGCCGGAAGACCCCCGCCGCCGCCACACCCACCAGCGCGGCTACGCCGTGACGCGAAACCCCCACCTCAACAAGGTAAGCCCGCCGGGCCCACCTGGCAGGCCACGGCTTCTCTCCGTCACGGTTAGGCCCTTTCCCGGGGTCCCTGCAACACAGAGTCGCCCCTCCGCCTGCGTCCCCAGGCGGTGCCCGCCGAGTGGCCCGGGCCCCAGGGCCTGCAGGGCGATCTCGGTGCCGTGGTGCCGGCGGAATGAAGGGGGCCGCCCACTCGAGTGTGTGCGCTCAAGAGTGTGATGGGAGGGTGGTGCTGATCCCTCCGCACGGCGGCATCCCGTTTTGGGACAAGAGTAGGTGTCACTTGTTTACAGTACTTCTTGGTTTCTCCTCTCCAAAGCAAGAGCTGAGTAAGCTAAAGAGAGTAGCATCCGAAAAAGTGTGCATCGGGTGTTTCTGTGAAGGTAGCACGTAGGCTAACAAGTCAGCCTCGTTTATCCACCAGCTGCTTACTGGTTCTACTTAGCTTAGCACTTCTTGGAGGCTGTTTGAAGGGAAGTGGCTCCACTGGTCCAGCCTGGACGGAAATGTGTTCTGAGAGCCTTGGATCACATTAACAACCTGGAAATCAAGGCCTCTGGGTTTCTGAAGAGACACAGTTAAGAGTCTGGGAATGCATGGTGGATAGTTTCTTTGGACACTTTGCATGGCCTAGTGCAAAAGTTCTGTCCTAGACCTGGAACTGAGGGTAAAACTATTTGTATTTTTTGAATCAGGCCTTTTAGAAATTAAGAAGAAAAGATTGTGATCACTCTTCTTTTCATTAAAAGGGGAAGTGGGGGTACACTCTTCGCAGTCCACTTTTCATATCCTCATAGCATTTCATTTTGCTTCACAGATAATGTGGTAGAAACGCCTAAGATTTCTCCCAAATGAAAAACACCTTAGAATTTATAAGTTAGCTTATCTGGATACTAAGCAGTCCCACTTACTTTATAGTCAGGTTTGTGTCTGGATATTACCTTTTGTGTATGTGTGCGCTTCTGACATTTTCTTTTTATTTAGTACGTGAAAATGCATCAGTCATCACAGAGATCTGTAGTCCTTTTGGTTGTCTCTTTAGTAGACACCCTTTTTCATTGAGAAGTGATCTTCAGCTTTTTGTCCTGGCCACGGGGCTCTTGATGATTTGTTGATCATTAATTATTACTGGCTTGAAGACTTGAGATTGCTTTTATTTAATAAATTATAGTTAGTGTGAGTACTTTTTGATTTTTGTGGTGACAGGCATCTTTTAGAAATCTGTGATTACTTAGTATTTGTGACCATAAAGCATTATGATATTTTAAATACTTGTTTATTCAAAATGAATTTAATTACTAGTTTGATTTTTTTTTCCTTCCTTTTATTATTCTGCAGGTTGGGGCCTGTTTTCAGTAGAACAAAGGTAAAATATGACATGATAAAACAGTTTGACTTTCATGTGTAGCTGCCTTTTGTTTATGACTAAATAATGGGTCACCATTTAAGAAGTACCATGTGAGTGGTATAACCTATGTGAGCTTCCTCAAGTCAGGGGCACGGGTGTCTGTTTTGAATGGGTAGATGGAATACGCAATCCCTGAGCAAGAGTAATTACGCCTTTACTGTTTACATCAAGAATTTATGATATTAAAACCTTTTGACTCTGTTCACCAATAAGGTAAAGGATATAGTATCCTGGAGATCTTCCACCACAGGTAGAAGGTGCAGTATTAATATGTTAAGAACATATTTTTGAATTTGTAATTGAACTTTATTGTCTGTATAGTATCCAATTGGATTTAAAATGTATTTCACCGATTTTGGGGTATTAATGGAATAAGCTTTATTCTTTTTATTTCGTTCTAAGACAGTTGTGTGGTGCCTCATGGAAGGAGCAGTATACTGATATGTACTATTGAAATCATAGCTGTGGAACATTTTTGGTATGCCTTTCACTGAAGACTTCTAGGCCTTTAAGTTTTCTATGAGCCCAGGAATGTTTTGATTTTTGTGATAATCTTGTCCCCAAAGAAACACTAGTGTTTCTTACCCTCCTATAAAACCTCAGCCTGTCACCTGACTGCAAGAAGATTTCTTCAGCCATACACAGATATCTTGATCAGCTTACCTTTTGGGTAGCAGCAGTAGTTGCACTGGCTTTATTTTGAGTAGTATAGTCTGTTCTATATCTAGGTATGAGAGAAGTATCTTCACCAATTAGCATTTTCTTTTTGTTACTCTCCTGTTATCCAAGTATGTATAGTACATTGTTATTTCCTGTTATGTTGAATGTAAAATCAGTTTGTCTTTTAGGTTTGCCATCTTTTCCAAATTTATCTCATTAATTCCCCAACTTAGTCTTCCACTTAAAATATATTTGCTGAATTTCTTAATACTTTACTTTTTGTGTATGTAATTCTTAGAATTCTTAGCTGATTTAATAATGATCTCTCTAGGGAAGACTTTCCTAATTTTAGTCCCATTATCATTCCTTAATATCTCTGTTTTTTATGTATGTTATTGTACTGCATCATTTTGTATTTACTGTATTTTATTTTATTTTGATTCTCATAGGGCAGGAATCATAATTATACAGAATTTTGCTTGGTGAATATTAAATAAATGTTTATTTAAGGAATGAATGAGCCATATTTTTATTTCTGCTTCTTTTCCAAATAATCTATTTTTAAAGCAGGTAGCTTCTAAAGTGGTAGTTTGGGCATTATTCTAAGACATTTTCCTCTTTAATGTAATTTCTTGGAAGTAAATTCAAGTAAATTCAAGAAGTTGAAGTCTAAAGCTCAGTTGACTCCCCATACCATTATATTGTGTAATGGAATATATAGTCAGAAAAGTTGGAATTTGGTTTAAGCCTGACCATCCCATGAAATTTTAATTACTTGCTGAATAACCTTTGGGAGATACTTAATCTTGGTAAAAATCAAGGTTGACAGTAGATGTGATCTGAATTTAAATAAATAAACAAATAGCCTGAGAGAAATAAGATCTCTTTTCTTTGGAATAATTCATATACGATTCTTACTATTTGTTGATACTCAAATACTCGTATACATCCTTCCAGGTAGGATTTCATTATTGTATTTGGGGAAGTACTTCTACCTCACACTTATGAGATTCAATATCTTTTTCTACACAGCCCAAACTATTTTCAGATGCTTGTCTTCGCTTGTGTTATATTATACATATATGCTTATCTAATTTAATGTTTAATGTTCATGATTTTCAGGGATACCTTTTGATTTACATGAGTTGTTTGAAATTCTTCTTCAGGAATTTTCATGGGACTACTAGTAATGTTTTATGAATCACTCTTCAAAATTAAAATTATACACACAATAAAGATAACCACACTTATTTTTTGCTTTATCTCTTGATATAATTGTATAAAACACTGATAGTTCTATCATAATTAACTTTTGCTTACATGATTTCCATATCTTTAAGATTAAATAATAACTTGATTACAAGTAAATTTCCAAAGGACATCACTCTTCAGTATTTTAGGAAGTTTATCCAGTTTAAGTTAATGATTGTATTTTATCAAAGTAGGTTTGGTCAACATTTTTAACTGTTGAATATCAAAAATTAGCTTCTGGGCAAGTGCTTTGGTAGGTGTTTGTGTTGTGGCATGGCAAGACCTAGTTGGATGTGTTGTAGGGAAAAGAGAGAAAAAAGTCTCATGACTGTGAAGGACAGTTACCTTAAACCTCCTCTTTTTTTTTTCAGTGTAAACTATACCAGAATGAATCATTCAGAAATTTTCATCTACTGCAGTTCTCTGGAGTTGCCTCAGCAATATGAGAAACTGACGTGTTCTATAACCTGGGACCCCACTGATGTGAAGTCTGTTGTCATGAGGTGTATAGCCATGTGCCTCCATACCTGTTGATTATTTTTCTGCACTTGAAACAACAGTGGTAGGATAGGATAAAAACTTAATGCTTTGCTCTAATGATTAGAAAAATGAGTTTGGTTTAAGAACTCTTAAGACTGGTGATAGGGAGTACAGAAAATATTGAAGAGATTTTTCATTTTTGTGTTCTAATTTCCTTCTAACTTTTGGGCAAGTATGGAAAGTGTGATGTAATAAAATGAATATTCTAAGCCTTTGTGTCAAGAAGAATTAAGCCCAAGTCCCAATTCTTCCAGCCAGCAGTTGTGAGATTTTTTTGAGCGAGATTTTCTTAATTACCTTCAGTTACAGTTCTTGTAAAATAGAGTGAAAATTTTATTGATTTACCTTTTTTTATTTATAGTTTAAAAAACTTCTGCTCTGTGACTTCTTAGTGCATTCACATACCTGGGAAGATTAATACACGGTAACTTTCTTTTCTGTGTCTTAACATTGCATATGGGCTCCAGTTTGCTTTGGCAGTACTGGCCCTTTTGTTCTTCCATCATCATGTCCAAATTGATGTGTTTTTTATAAACTAATAATCTTAAAACTATGAGAACATTATTGTTGTTACTAATGGTGGCAGTTCTGGTTAGTCAGCAAAACAATAAGTCTTTACTTACATGCTCAGAGCCAAAAAGAAATTGAAACTTAATTAATGAGCATTTTTGTAGACCTTTAAAATGTTTACTTATTCAAAATCTTGCTCATAATTAATTTTTACATATGATAACTATAATATAATATGACAATTGAGAGCAAATATATTGGTCATATCAAGAAATATAAATAATAACAACTCACCTATGGTAACATTGTTTTTAGATTGTTTCACAGAGGATAAGCAAACTATGCTGTAAAAAAGGAATACATTGAGATCAAATGTTGCAGAAAGGCTAAAAATAAAGATAGGGGAAATGTAAACAGCAAGGTATCAAAGTTATCCTGACATCAGACAATGTCAAATTCATGTCAAAAAGCATTAAATGAGACAATATGTTATATAATGCTGAAAGGTGCAGTTCTAAATGAAGTTATAATATCTCTACACCAAATAATAGCAGCCACCTTTATAAACGAGACTGCAGGACACGGAAAGAGAAATAAACACACTACTAATAGAAGACTTTTAACATATCTCACTCAGTGCAGGACACATCCAAGGGACAAAAGTGTTCCCTACAGGAATTCCTCAAACTTCTCATAAAATTTTTCCAAATCATAAAATTCAGTTGAGAATTTGGGAAAAAGCCATTTTGCATATTATTTTTCTGGGTTTGGATTTCTTTGAGTTCATCTTGGGGTTTTCTCAGCTTTTTGAAGTTGTAATTATGTGTCAGGTCCTAAGCAGAAGACTTTTCCTTTCGGTTTTAGAAGTTGTCCAACCTGGTCAGGTCAGTTTCCAAACTGGATCCACCTTCTGTGAGTTGTGGTTCTAATATTAATTCTGTCTTCAAAGCCTACTTTGTATTGCTATTTGAATCTGTTCATCATGTGTACCGTCCAGTGGCCAGTGTGGTATCTGTGGAGGGGTTTATTGCACATTTAGTTATCAAAGCCTTTGGTATACTGCATGTACCTACATTTATATACATATATAGATCTGTATGTACAGATGTATACATATGGTGTATGCATACCTAGGTCCGAGGTGAGCCCAGGAGTTCATACACGACTTTATTGGGATTGCTCTCTTAAGTTACCTTCTTTTCTGTGATCTCTGAGGCCCCCTCCGTTTATTGGAATTGCTCTCTTAAGTTACCTTCTTTTCTGTGATCTCTGAGGCCCCCTCCATTACCAACCCGTTAGCATGAAAATGGGGCCTTTAGTTTCCTTGTTCTGCTGTGTACTTCCTTCAGCTATGTTTGTATCTGAGGCCAAGTGGACTGGAAGACAGAAAAAAACAACAGGCATGTGACCCATGATTTTGGGATCATTGCTCCTCTGATTAAAAAGAATGATTTTCCTCCCTTGGAATCTGAGGGATCTGTGGTATCGTGCTCCTACAACCCATTGTGGGTGCCTTGGGGCGGGGGCTGGGCAAAATGGAAAATAATAGTGGGTTTCCCTCTTCCTTGACCTTTAAGAGTCCCTTTTCCTGATTCCTGAGCCAGAAGGAGAAGACTTCTCTTAGAACTCTTCTTGTCTGTACTCGTTTACCTCCAGCTTTGGTGCTGCTTTTTGAATCAAGGCCAGGTGATTACAGAGGGGAAAAATAAAAGCCAGGCCAAGCTAGAGGGCAAAACCCCAGGAAACTCATCGCTGGTTTGGTGGTACCTTGGATTCTGGTCTTCTTCCCATGTTCTCCTGTTACCATTTACTTTTCAGAGTCTTCAGATAGCTGCTCTGTGCATTCTGTATGAGGTTTATAGTTGGATCCAGTGGGAAAGGCAAGATAAAGTGCACTTACTCCATCTTATGTAGAACCAGAACCCTTAGATTGTTATTTTCAAGGTGAGAATGTGTGAACTCAGTCTAACTTGATTTTCAGGTTTCAGGGGAAAAAAATCAGGGAATCGGCTCTCAGAAATATATTCACATTTTACTTCCATTTTATTGTGTAAATATTTGCTATACCCAAATCAATGTTAATCAAGGTTATTCCATAGAAAATAGTTCCTGTTAGATAAAAACTCTACATAAGTTATAAAATTTATGTATTCTAAGGATTTAGAAAGATGTGTGGCCTTTTAATATCTGTGTACTGCACTAATATTTTTCTTCATGCTGTGACGGAGAAAACACTACAGAAATTCTGAAGTTCAAAATTCACTGGTGGAGGTAGGTAGAGGTGTTATACTGGTTTGTGTTGTAACTTTATCTTTCAACATATTTGCTCATAGGTCCTGGAATATAGTGAGTGATATTCTGTAAAAGTTTGTCAAATGGATAAATGATGGATAATTCTTGAAGTAATATTCTTACAGCTCTGTTCTACCTTCTAGATACTGCTATAATCACTCCTCAGGTTACATTCTACCTTGTGGGATGAATCTGCTTTTGGAAGTGTGTTGGAGAATCTCTGTCATGTAGTGAGAAAAGGATGACCAGTGTATCCTTTAGATTAGGTTTTGCAACAGATCACAAAACATGCAATAACAATGACTTAATTGAGAGATAGAGGTTCTTTCTCACATGAAGGCAGAGATTGACAGTCTGGGGCTATTCTGTGAGTCCACAGTCATCAGGAACATTGCTGCTCTGTCTTCAAGACCACTTCCTGGTCCTAACTGACTATAGGTCTGTAGACATTCTAAGCTGGCTGCTGGAAGGAAGGAGAGAAACATAAGAAGACCCACTTTCCAGTGGGGTCAGCTGTCTTTAAGGAGCCTTCCCCACATCTCATACAACACTTCCACTTACAAGTCATATAGATCTCAGTCACAATGACACATCTAACTGTAGGGGAGCCTGGCAGTCTTTTGTCTGATGCACTGCTGCTCCAAATTCTCTAACTGGGGAGAAAGAGATGAACAGATGTTGTGGTAGGCACTTAGCAGTCTCTTCCATAGAGCTGTCAGAAACATCGAGAGATTTGAAAAATGTAAATAGTAGGATTATGATATTCTTAGAGATGGATATACATGTTTTTAATAGTTCTTAATATTTTAAATAGCCTACAGATTCACTGTATAAAAATAAAAAGATACAAAAATGTGAAAAGTTTGTCTTCCTCCCACTTCTGTGCCCCGACTAGCTGGTTTCCCTTCCTACGGGCAACTCCTATTTCTGATGACCAGTGTTTCCGTTATATACTAGAAATACTGTATGAAGTGTATTTTTAAAGTTAATTTTCATAAATGTTATTACTATAGGGCGTGACTCAGGTATGCCCTTAGTGTGGTGCGTAGGAGGTCATTTTATAAAGAGAAATGTTTCAATTAGTTGTATGTGTGTGAATCTCTTGGAGATAATGGGAAACAGTTCGAGAATCCTCTCTCAGGTTGAGCCCTCTGAAATTGGTTCGGAAGCGTGTAGTAATTTCTTAACTGCGATACACTTAGCATGGGGATTCCTCAGTAGGGTAAGTGACAAATACTGTGGGGTGAGTGCTGTTAACTCACTTGTAGCATTTTCCTGAAATGGCATACCTAGTCAGGAAAAGCGCTAGATCTTCCCATCAGTCTTAGGAAAAGGTTTAAAACTTGACCTGGCTAACTAGGACTCACCTGCTCGGGTTCCCACCTGTCTTAGTGTTGTCTTGCACCATCCTTCCCACAGTTTCCTTCCCTGTGCTTTCTCCAAGAAGCTAAGCTTCTGGGCGTCAGGGTTTATGTCCCTGCTCTTTCCTCCACTGCCACCCGCAACTTTTCACCTGGTCAACTCCTACTCTTCATCACTGCTCAGTGAGTTCTTACCTGTTGAACCCCCTAAATTATGTTGTATCTTAAGCTTTCCTTCTTCCTCCTATACTTATCACATTGTTATTTTATAGTTATTAGTGTAGTATTTATGTAAGATCCTGTTAAACTCTCTAGATCATAAGCTTCATGAAGCTATTGGCCATATTTGGCATGTCACTGTTTTCATTGGTTTAGTGCCTGTAAGCATGTATTCAACAAATACTTGTTGAAAAATTTTGGTGAATGTGATTAACTTTATGTGTCAACTTTCAACTTGACTGGGCTACTGGGTGTTCATACATTTGGTCCAGTATTATTCTGGGTATGTCTGTGAGGGTGTTTATGGATGAGATTAACATTTGAATTGGTAGTCTGAGTAAAACCAACTTCACTCCCTAATGTGGATGGGCCTCCCCCAATCAATTGAAGGCCCGAATAGCACAGAAAGGCTGATCCTCCTTTGAGTAACAGGGAACACTTCTTGCCTGACTTCCTTGAAGCTGTGATATCGATTTTTTTCCTACCTTTGGACTTGAACTGAAACATTACCTCTTCCTGGGTCTTGAGTCTTCTGACCTTCAGACAAGACTATACTGTTAGTTCTCCTAGATTCTCAGGTCTTTGAACTTGAACTGCAACTATACCTACCATTGGTTCTCCTGGGTCTCCATCTTGCCCACTTCAGATTTAGGAACTTGTCAGCCTCCATACTTGTATGAGCCAATTCCTTAAATAAATTTACCCAAACATATGATGTATATACATATATCCTGTTGGTTCTTTTTCTCTGGAGAACACTGACCAGTACAGATTGCTTTATAGTCTCTCATTAATTGTAAGAAGAGGCAAAACATCTCCAAGAATCTCAAGTGCAGATCTGAAGTAAGCAAGCCATCTTGTAGTGTTTCTGGAAATATCATGTTGATTTTTGAAGTATATAGTCTTTAGGAAACTGAAGCATAGTTTTCTGCAATAGTTCTTAAGATGTTTTGTACTAAAAGTCCCCTTTGAAAATTTGCTGAAGTCTGTTATTAAATTATAATACTTTATAATTTACATAGGATACAAAAATCCACAGTCTCATTTTATTCTCCCAACAACCAAGACCCACATGACATATACAATGTGTTTGATAAACATTTGATTACTCTTATTTAGTACATACAAAAATTGAGGAGAGTCTCCATTTAACTCCAAACACTTTAAGTGCTGCTTGAAATCTCAATTTTAAATAGTGTCTACTTGTGAATCAAACTTGAATCTAAATCCAAACAGTATGCTGTTCAGACTTACCTTGTTTCCATGAATATATGTTTGCTGGTGAAGTATGCATGTAAATTTAAAGTGTATGAATCATTGCAGCCTATAGTATGCTTCAAATGTACTGAACAGCCACCTACAATAATACGTCTTATTGTCAAACAAAATTGATCTTGAATCCTACTTTAAAGTCAGTTTAAAAACATTAAAGATGGGTAGTGCTAAATATGGAATATTTATGTTCTTTTTTAATGGTAATAGCTTCTGATAAATTACTCAAGCCAAAGTTTCTTTCTCAGTCATATGCTCTGTGCAAAGCTAGTTTCTAAAAAAAATGTAAGTCTGTTGTTATGCCAGGAATTTTGTTTTCATTTCTGATTGATAGTCTCAGTTTTCTTAAGAAGATATGCATAGATTAATTAGTAGAGTCCAAAGGAATAGTTGTCCTGATTGCTGCCTTCAGCAGTGAAACAGCATACCATTCTGCTGTCTAGGGATTTAGTCCAAAAGTTTTTTAAGGCATAGGGAAAGTAAAAGGAAGACAGAAAAAGGAAAAAACCGGAGTTGAGCCTGGAGTATATGAGAACTCTTTTAGGGAATTAGAATTATAGATGGTCTGGAAATCTAATATGTACTGAGCTTTTCAACTACATGAAAGACTCGGTAGAAATCAAATGACAGTTAGAAACTGCATGTGTACTTTGAATATACTGCCCTTTGTGGGATAGACCCTGCAGGCTAACCCCAAGGTAAAAATCCTTTGAAACAGTTATACATTACATCAGCTTTTAATAAGGACAGTGTATGAAGCTAGCATTTTACTGTCAAGTTTTAGACATACATGACTTGTTTATAAAATTACACAAAATATATCTTAATATCTCTGTTAGTATGAAAAAATGATTTATAGAATCAGGATTATTAAATGTGCAAAATTCCACTTACTGTTTCTCTGAATACTTTTTGGGAAGCTCCAGGTTGGTAGAAATCACATTGATGTGTTGTTCTTAAAAACTGTGGTTTATATGCCATATATATTTTTAAATTTTCAGGGTTTTTAAGATTTAAGTCTACTTATTTATTTATTTTTTTAATTCATAAAAGGTAGTAATAGGTAGAATCCAATCATAGGACTTTAATTTGGCCCAATTCCCAATTTTTTTAAGCCCTAGTTTTTCTTTTTTTGTCTTTTTTTGTTTGTTTGTTTATTTGTTTTTTGTTTTTTAAGAGTTGAATTGGTACTTTATTATGTCTTAGAAAATTTGGCTACTATTGTAAGGGAGTTTGTAGTTACTAAACATCCAAGGATATCAAAAGATATCCAGATGGCATTATCATTTACATGGCATAAGATATGGGAGACCTATTAGATTTAGGAATTAGTTTCAGACCAGACTTTGGAAAATTTATGTAAAAAGACTGGCTAACTGCACCAATAATGATTAAGTGTCATTATTAAGTGAATGAAGTAGCACATTTTAGTACTTTCAGTAAGCCTTATGCTCAGAATATTGGTTGATATTTTGATTGTTATTTTTATAGGCAAATTTTCAAGGCATAACATTTAGAAGTTTACTGCTTCTTCACATATTTTTCATGTATTTATGAGACTTTAGCTTAGCTTTTCCCATTTTTAATTTACAAGTTTTTCTTTTCAAGTTAAAGAAAAGTGTATTGAGTTTTCTTTCTTTTTCAAATATGTTACCGTACTTAATTCTGTTTCATTCCAAGGAATTATTTCATGACATTTTGCTTTAAATGATCAGTCTCCTGACTATCTTTAGCAAGTGAAGTATGCCTTCTATTTTAGTTACTTTTTCACACTAATATTCCTTTCTGGCCACTTTAAATTTTAGACACATTTTTACTAGAATTGGTATACTAATCAGTTTCTGAGCAGCAATTTTATTGTTTTTAAAATTTTATTATGTCTCTCAAATATTTAAAACTTTTTGTTGTTTATGCAGCAAATTACTGAACTCTATGTTAGGTACTGTTCTAAGCACTAAGGATAAAGCAGTGAAAAAAACCAAGACAGAATTCTCATTTGCATTCTGATATGAGGACACAAACCACAGACAAAGAAGCATGGCATACAAAAAGATTCTGGCAACACCACAAGTGTCTCCTGGTGTGTGCTGATACTCCTAGGAAAGAACTGACAGGCTGTACTGGCCTGCTCTTCTCCAGACATCCAGGAGAAGGTGACTGGGCTGCGCACAGCTGGACACACTGGATTATCCTCTAGGAAAGGTACCATTCTGCTGTGGTCCACAATACTGGAGCTCCAGAGGACCCCCAACTGAGTATGGAACAATGAGGGCTTTTGCAGTCATGAGAGTGGCTGCTAGTGGAGAAAAGCATCTTGGAATTAGACACCAGCTGTGCTGGTGGCCACTTGGAGACCTGTTGAGAAGTCAAGATTGTGTACAGTATCTTGCACTGGAAGTTCTGGAGTCATTGGTCCCAGCTAGTTTCTGCAGTATATATAGAGCTCCATCAAGGGTGGTTCAATGGACAAACCTATTAGACTTTCTTCAGTCTGCCCCCTTGACCCAAGAGTCTAATAAAACGAAAAGCTTTCCATCAGTGACATGAATTAATGGGCCTATCCATATAAAAAATTAGTAGAAATAGGGAGTTGTTTATCTGTTGACTTCCTTTATCTACTTCCATGTTGGCCATGTTTCTTTCTTACCAGTCAGGGTCTGTCAACCTCTGGTATGAACCAAATTGTCTGTCCTTTACCCAGAGTCAGAGAGGCCTGCTGTTCTTCAGTATCTCCAGGGAGAGACCGTTCTCCAGGGGGACTGCTTGATCTCTTTGAGATTAATGACTACTGGAGTTTCTCTGGTGTTACTACTCCTTGTATTATATATCTCAACCAATCTCCCAACTCTTAGGTCCAGTCTGGATTTTTACCTCAACCCATCAGTTCAATTTTGTTTGCTAGTTTTTTAAGCCTCATGGTTTCTTTAATGTTGTTCTGTCTAGTCAGTGTTTAAATAAACAGATAACATACGTATAATAAAAGAGCTCTAATGGACATACTGGGTGAGTCTGGGAATGCTTTAGAGAAGAGATAGCATTTGCGGTAAGGCTTGAAGGACAGACAGGCAGGAAAGAAAGACATTTTTTTTTTTTTACCATGGTGTCATGTAAGAATAAAAGGGTATAGTGTGTTTGGGCAACGTGAGAAGTTTTGTGTGGGTAGGAGAGTATAAGAATATTAGGAGATGACTTGGGAAAGGAGTGTTGGCACAGGTGCCTTAATCACATATAAGGCATTTCCTGACCTATTTTATAGGGAGAAGCACAGCAGGTCATAGGTGACCTACTGATGTTCATAATTTAAAAATCTCTTACAACTTCTATGCATTTTTATATTTAATGACATTAACAATTATATTTATATCTTTCACTTTCATGTCTTCAAATCTTTTTTGCCTATTACCTAAATTCATGTTAATGATATGTAAGCAATACAGTTCTAAAAATATTACAGTATTCTAATATTTAAAGTTGAGGAAACTGAGATATTGAGCGATTACATCATATACTCATAGTCAAATGGCCATGTTTAGAGTAATACCGGATCTTTTGATTGTTGGATTTTATTTGTGTAAATATATGTGTTTTTTTTGTCTTTTTTCTGCTCAAATTATTCTTTTTCTTTTCTCCATAGGGTTTGGCTTTTACTCTAGAAGAGAGACAACAATTGAATATTCATGGATTGTTGCCACCTTGCTTCATCAGTCAGGATGTCCAGGTCCTTAGAGTAATTAAAAATTTCGAGCGCCTGAATTCTGATTTTGACAGGTAATATATTTCTGATGGTGATTTTATATTTCTCTTAGGCAGTTATCCAGTTTATTTTTTATTAGATGAGGAAGTTAAAACATTTACTGATTTGGAAAGAGAATTTGCCTTTAAATACAATGACATTTTTTAAAAAAATTACCCCTCAGCAGCCCCAGGAAGAAAATAAAGGCATAACCTCTGCCCACCCAGTATCAGCAGCAAACTCCAACAATACTGCAGCAGTGGGTGTCGGGTTAAGGAGCAGAACATCTACAAACAGAGAGGCTGCCAAAATGAGAAACCAGAGAAAGGAAGCTCAAAACAAATTCGAACAACAGAAAATCAAAGTGAAAGAGATGGGGACAAATGACCCATCAGAGACAGAGCTCAAAACAGCAATTACAAAAATGCTCAGGGAACTTAATGATAATTTCAACGGAGAGAGAGCAAACCTGAAGGAAGACATACAAACCATTATAGAGGACAAGGCAGAGATGAAGATTACAGTAACTGAAATGAAGAACAGAATAAAAGGAGTCACCAGACTAGATAAAATAGAAGCGCAAAGCAGTGATTTGCAAGAAAAGCTAGCAGAAAGCACCCAGTCAGAACTACAAATAGAAGAAAGCATCCAAAAAAATCGAGAATGGTTTGAGATTCCTCTGGGTCAGTATTAAATGTAACTACATTCACATCAGAGGATTACCAGAAGGGGAAGAAAAAAGCAAGGGATCAAGAACTTGTTTGAAGAAATAATGACGGAACATTTTCCTAACCTGCAAAGGAATTAGACATACAAGCCCAGAATGCACAGAGAATCCCAAACAAAATGAACCCGAACAGAACACACTGAGATAAATCATAATTAAAATGGCAAAAATTAAAGAAAAAAGGTAATTATAAAAGCAGCAAGAGGAATGAAAGTAGTAACTTATAAGGGGACACCCATTCAACTCCCCGCTAATTTCTCATCAGAAACTTTGCAGGCCAGAGGGAATGGCAGAAAATATTCAACCTGATGAAAACCAAGGATCTACAACCCAGATTAATGTATTCAGCAAGGCTAGCATTTAAAATTGAAGGAGAGATAAAGAGCTTCACAGACAAGAAAAAGCTAAAGGAGTTCATCACCACCAAACTAGAGTTATACAGAGTGTTAGAGGGACTCCTTTAAGATGAGAAGAGGGATGGGACAGTGGATAAAGTAAGGGAAAGGGATGGAGAAGTTTAGTTTGGTTGTTACAAGGCAATAATCATGGAGATATAGAGCATAAAACATGGAAATAGAGTCAGTAAGGTTGCAGGAACTTTGTGTGGTGTCAGTTGGGCACTAGATTTGTTGGGGTGATGGGAAGAGAGCTTTAGGGGTGGGTGAAAGGGGGATGAAATCAAGAAGTTCAAATTCATAGTCACAGAATAGTCACAGGGATATAAAGTGCAGCATAGGGCACACACAGTCAATAACATTGTAATAACTATGTATGGTGTCAGAGGGGAACCAGATGTATCAGAATGAGGATTTAGTAAGTTATATAAATGACTCACTGTGCTGTACACCTGAAACCAATATAATATTGTATGTCAAATGTAATTGAAAAATAAAAAGTCTCAAAAAAAATTTGGAAAACAGAAAAAAAAAATTACCCTCTGTAGGACATTTGAATAAAATAAAATTTTCTAAACCATATCCTGAGAGAGACTACTTTTCTCTTGTGATAAAATTGTTGTTATAAAGGTGAAGTATTAGGAATTGCCATACTAGACAGCCTAAAATAAAAGTGGCTTTTATTCAGACTGTAAGTACATTGCATATAAAAGTGTACTTTTTCACTTCTAAACGTCTAACACTGTTGGGAATTTAGGTCACTTACTTTATTTAGAATTCAGTTTCCATGTTTACACAAATATAAAGGTAACATTGTTGCCTACCTTTGTAATGAGATAACCCTCGGTTGAAATTCTGGCTGTATCTCCCTAGCTGTGGGGCCTTGAGCAAACCACTGCTTCCACTGTTATGACCACTGTAAATGCCTTGGCCTCTGCTTTTGATGCAGCTCTTTCTTATTGAGTTACAGAACCTATCTAAATCTCAGGTTTTTCATTCATGGGTTAAAGAGAATAATAGCTGTTTGAAAATATTGTTGTGAAGGTTAAAAGAGATACCTAACTCAATACCTAGTTATTTGTGTTAATTAGTGTTCTCCAGAGAAACAGAATCAATGGAATATGTATCTGTCATCTCTCTGTCTGTCATCTATCTGCACACACACACACACACACACCCATTGATTAATATTTATCTCAAGGAATTGGCTTACAAGTGAAGGCTGAGTAAGTCCTAAATAGGTAGATTGGCAGACTGGAGACCAATGGAAGACTTGCAGTTCAAGTCCAAAGGAAGTCTGTTGGCAGAACTCCTTTGTGCTGTTGTGTTGAAGAGAATAATGAAAATGGAGTAGCAGTGCAAATTCCCCTTGGTAGGTGGGATCACCCCAGGCAGCACAGTACCTTCCCTCTTTGCTTGTTGATTCAGAAGCATGTGGTGTCCACAGTGGTTAGTTGCAGTCTTAAATTCCAGTTCAATGGAATCATTGTCTCCTGGTGTAAACATTCCTCCCTTTGGAACTAACACTTACAGGCCATCAGAACATAAGGTTATGGGGACAGGAAGCAGAAATTTTGCTAGTGGGTCACTGGGAATAAAAGTGAGGGGTACCACTTTCATTTCTACCCCTTGGTTCCTGGACCTGTTAATCCTGGATATAGGAGAGAGTATACACACAGCCTACTAGAGAACTTTGCCCCAGCTTTGCAAGATGTTACCACCTAGCTGGTGCTGAAACTGAGTTGTCAGAAGGCTGTTCCACTGTTCTATCAAGCCAGTGTTTCAGGATGGTAGGAAAACATAAGACCAGTGAATTCCATGAATACAAGCCCATTGTCACACTTCATTTGCTCTGAAGTGAGTTCCTTGATCAGAAGCAATGCTTTGTGGAGTACCGTAATGGTAGTAGATAAGGCATTCTGTAAGTCCATGCATGGTAGTTATGGCTAAAGTGCTGTGTTCAGGGCAGGTTAATCTATATCCAGAGTAACTAGCAATTCCATTAAGAACAATGCTGCCCCTTCCATAATGAAAGCAGTACAGTGTAATCAGTCTGCCACCAGGTAGCTTGCTGACCATACCGTGTACTGGTCCCGTATCAGGTACTCGGTGTTCTCTGGCAGGTTGGGCACTCAGCAGTGTCTGTAGCCAGGTCGGCCTGGATGTGGGTGGTTACAGTGAAGGTGTTTAGATTTTGGATATATGTTGTTAGTAAAGCCAACATAATTTCTTAATGTAACACATTAATGTAATGTGTTAGAGAGCTTTCTGAGAAGAAGAAAAAACAGCAAAGAAACAAAAGAAATTGAAAAGAAACAGAAAACTAATGAGATAGAAGGAAAACCAAGAGAATATGATGGCCTGGAAGTCAAGTAAAGAGAGTGTTTTGAGCTGTAGAGAATGCTACTTCATGTGTTCTGATAAGTAAAGTAAGATGAGGTTTGAGAATTGATTAGTGATGTAGCAATGATGACTTACTTAAACATTGCTAACTCAATTTTAGCATGTCTAAACGTCATCGTTTTCTTTCCAAATGTTATTTTTTTTTTTTAGGTTGGTATAACCCAAGTGTTAGAGTCCTGTATTTCTGACATCAAATCCTGTGCATTTTCAACTATTTCAGGTAGCGGAAATCAAGAAAGCTGGTAACATTAAAATACAACTTTCAAAGGTTGTCTTTTAAGTTGTACCAAGCGATTTTGAGTTTTATTCTCTTGTTACCTGTAAACTGTTGAATGAGACAGGTAACATGATAAAGGTTGATTTGTAAAAGGATAACGCTGGGTCAAAATGTCTCTAGAAAGAAAGCCATTTGGTACAAATAATAAGGAAAGTCCCTTGAACTTGCCTATATTAGTAATTTTTAGAGTTGGTACTCCATTCCTTATTCATTTGCCATTTATTTCCCTTGGTTATTCAATACTGGAAGTTAAAAAGGATGAAGTCTTCGTATTTAAGTTAATGCTTAAACTATGTCTATAGTGGTATTTTCATCTGTCTTTCATTTTAAAACAGATAAAGTCTTTTTAAGTATGAAATAGAACTGTGCTGTTATAGCAATGATTTTCATGTTTAAATGACACTCAGGTTTGTGGTTCTTTATTCTTTGAGGTATTTAAGAATATTTCTAAAGTCCTTTTTGATCAGATGTTTTCTATGCGACCTAAAAAAATTTCATACTTTGTTGAAAAATATTTAATTGATTTCAAAGTAGCTATTTCATGACTTTGTTGGACGTAGACCTCATTATTTTCAATTTTCACAGGTATCTTCTCTTAATGGATCTTCAAGATAGAAATGAAAAGCTGTTTTATAGAGTGCTACTGTTTGACATAGAGAAATTCATGCCTATTGTTTATACCCCTACCGTGGGTCTGGCTTGCCAGCAATATAGCTTAACGTTTCTGAAGCCAAGGTATGTACACTTCTATTTTAAATACAACTTGTTGTGTCTTTATTTATTTTTTTGCAAAGTTTTGCACTAATTAAAAAATATATATAATTGAATGGAATTGAAGTTTGGAAAATTTAAATGAAACTTTTTAAAAAGAACATTAAATATGACCAAATATAACATTAAAAATCTAGTACTTTCCAGATTTAAGATCTGGAAAGTATTTATGTATGAACCAATTTAGGTTTCCTTTTATAGATAATAAGTGAATTTCTTTTTTACTTGGAAAGAATTAGAAATTTATCATAATTAAGCTTGTCTTTGAGATGTTAGTCACCACTGTTATGTGCACATTTTACAAGTTGAAACAAAGATTCCAAATTTTTCTGAAAATCGGAGAATATTATTTTCTAAATTCAGAGTTGGCATTAAAGTAGCATTTTTTGTTGATTTCCCTTAAATGAAATAGTAGTCACCTTTAAAGATGACTAAAAAGTAGAATGCAATTTTTCTAAATCCATAGCTTTACATTATTCATTATAATACTTTAAATACTTTCGAAGCAAGAACAATTGAAATAAATAAATATTAATACTTTTAACAGCAGCAACAAGATGAATTAGATGAATGTTTGTAGGTTAAATTACATTAATAATATATATATTGCATTATATAATGGCTGTATTAACAGTGAATAAATATGTTTTTTCATAGAAGAATAAGAGTTAGAATTTACTGGTAAATGTATTGTGAAGAATAATTCTTTTTTGGGTATATGATTGTATTATTTTAAGTTATATAAACAATGCATATTCGTCATTGAAAAATGAGAAAATATAAATATACAGAAGGAAGAAATAGTTTAAAAATACCTAATGTCATCATACCAAAAACTGTGATACACACAAGTATATACTATGTTCTTTATAGAAGGGATCATACTATGTAAACTGTTTCTTACCCTATTTTCTTCTCTATATGAGTGACATAATATCTGTTCATGTCTATAAAATAATTCTGTATAAAGAAGGAATCTTAACAAAGGCATAATTGTACAAAACTTGACTGTTTTAAAATGTAATTTAAGCATATTTATTGAAATTCTAACTTTTCTATGAGATACTCAGAAGTGATAATAGCTATAAGAAATGTTGAAAAGCTTAGGTCAAACCAAGTATTTGGGTTGAAGTTGACATAGAATCCTCAGTAGCAATGATTATTTTTTGACTACTTAGTATGTAGTAGATCGTTTTCTAAAGGCTTGGAATACATTGTGTATGTATAAATCTAAGAGTGGAAGAGACAGACAGGAAATAAAAAATAAGTAGATTGCTTAGAATGTTTGAAGGTAGTAAGTGTTATAGAGAAAGAAAGAGTAGAGCATGGAAAGGTGGATCTGGATTGTCACTTGCTTTGAGGGGTTGAGGGCAGTGCAATTTTAAATAGAGCGATAGTGTAGGCCTCATTGGAAGATGGTATTGGAGGAGTGAGAAGGGGGAGTCGTGTAGATACAGGGGAAACGTGCTAGGCAGGAGGAATAGTCAATGCCAGGGCCCTAAGTTGGAACATGCCTGGAAACCAGGAGTAGCATAGATACCAGTGTGGCTGGAATGGACGGAGAATGGCGGACAGTAGTAGATAAGATCACAGAGGTAAGACAAATGAGACGGTACGAGACTTATTTTGGATTTTACTGTTAGTCCAGTGTGTAGAAGAATCAGATAACCTGCTTATCAGGTGACAGATGATGGTGACTCAGTTTAGGAGGGTAACAGTAGAATTAGGGGTAAGAGTTCAGGTTCCAGATAAAGAAAAAGAAAGTCACAGGATTTCCTCTTGGGTTAGAGGCTTCCAGAGCAGTAGTTAAAAGTATGGGCTCTAGAGTGGATGGCCTGTTTTCACATACTAGGTTTGCTACTTGTTTTAATCTTGAATAAATTACTTAATCTTTCTATGCCTTAGTTTCCTCCTTTGTAACATATGGTTAATACTATAGCCCACCATCCTTTATACACATTTTAAAAATCCAAACTTTGAAAACGAAGTATTAAAACAATCTCATTTGGAAGAAAACAAGGTCTACTTGAACCCATGTAGTGGTAAAACGTGAACTGAATTTATGTTAGAATATTTAAAGCCTTTATCTGACTTAGTGTCATTTGGTTTTCTTTAGAAGTATTAAATGTATTGATTACAGGGGTTTTATCAGAAATAAATAAATTAGATAGATAGAAAGGAAGAAAATGTGGAGAGGGGAAGATAGGGCATGAAGTAGGAGAGCATATATAGCAAAATCATACATGTTGATTCTAGGTGGAGATATTTATTGTATTATTCTTCAGTTTTTCCACAGTATTTGAAATTCAAGTAAAGGAATACTTTACTCAGAGGAAATGTAAAGTTTCTAATATGATCTCTCTATGGAAGGTTTCTGTCATGTTGATTTTTAATATTTTGTTAAACCTTTGATGATTTTAAAATTGTTTAGTAGACTAGTTCTCATGTCTTCTCCTATAATTATAAAAAAGAAACCTTTTTGAAAATGTGTCATGTGGCTAAATTTAGACATTGTATTAATTAAGAAGGAAATTGTGATTGTGTTTGAATAATGATCTTTCAGCCATCAGTTAGCATATGCACTATTTTTTAAAGTCAAAATGGACAAATGTCTATTAAACCGTTTCTACTGCAATAACAGGTGTTTTAAAACATTCAGGAAGTAGGGAGTTCCCTGGTAGTGTTGTGGCTTAAGGCTTCGGCGCTGGCGCTGTCAGCACTGCGGCCTGGGTTCGACTCCCAGTCAGGGAGCTACCCACATACCAAAAAAGCAAAAAAAAACCAACAACAACAACAAAAAAACCAAAACATTCAGGAAGTAAACAGGAGGATTATACGTCTTAATATATTTACTTTGTGAATTTGGTAGTAGCAATTAGGAACATAATAAGTGAAAACTAAGGGTTAATAGTACAAGGACTGAGTGTAATAATACAGGTATATCTTTTGATCTTATACTTTTTAATGTATCTTAATATACTTTTCTGTAACTAGATATTTTTCATTTTGAATATGACCGTAAAATCTGGCTAGATACCCCAAAATAAATTCTTTTTTTTTAAATTCATTTTTTTTGTTAGACTTATTGGGGTGACATCTGTTAGCAAGGATTACATAGGTTTCAGGCATACAATTCTACAGTGCATTGTCAACTTGATCTATAATAAGTAAATTCTTATATGAATACTTCTACTTCCAATATAGTTTTTCCTAAAGTATGATGCTGTAATATTCATTTATTGGTTTTGTGTGCAATTTCTGTTCTCTTTGGCATAAATACTTTGTGTGGGTTTTTCAAGATGTCATGAACAATCATTTTTAATAACAATGTTGAGCTTGCTTGGATTATTTTCCCATGTGCCCATAACATTTTAATTTTTGTAGATCCAATATTTGGTAGTGCAATACGCTTATGCCAGCATACCTAATTGTGGCTAATTTGTTCATAAAGGTGTGATTTTTGGAAGCTAGAATGCTTTTTGTATTTTTGTAGAATCTGAGCTTACTGTGTTACTTAAGTTATTTATATTCTGTGACTCTTGTTTTTAAAGAGATGTTTTGGACAAATTAATAATGCAGGTATTATGTAAAAGACAGCTAAAGCAGATCTACATAATTTCTTTGGAAATATTTCTACCTGCTCTATTTTATACTGCGTTTTCTCAAGAATTATGTCCCCTTCTCTTACTAGCTTCGTATCATTATTTATGCCTTTGATAATGTAGCACGCTCCTACTTTTAATATTCCTAATGTTCTGTCCAAGTGTTCTTTTTTTTGGATTTTACTATTTGTTCTTTATTTTTTGGATTTTACTATTCATTTAGTCCCAACTATGTTGTAAGCCTTTAGAGAAGGGATAATATTTTATAAATAACTATATTTTCCATCCTATTTAGGGTTAGTGCCTGGTTGGTGCTGAATTAATATATGCATATGTATGTTGTTTTCTACCTTATAGAAATAGTAATTTTTAATATTACTCTATTCATCCACTCACATAGAAAACCACAAAGTATTGATAACATTCTTTATTTCTTCTGCTGTTTAAGCATATTATTCTAACAAGTAAATTCTCATAAATAATAGATCTGAAAGAAATTAGACTCCTAGAAATCAGGCTGTGAGCAAGTAAAATTTTTATTAAATATGGACGATGCAACTTAAACACATTATACTAAGGAATATATGCACTGATATGACTTTGGCAAAAAGGATGAGCTAATAAAATAGTTTGTGGATGATAATTTTAAAAAAGCATCTACAAAATCTGATCCAACTAGTACCAATGATTGGTTTGCCAAAAGTTATGGTGATAAGTGTTCAGTGCTCAAATTAATTAGAGAGAACCTGATTTAATTAAAATTAAACAGGATTCTTCACTGTAAGACTTCACAGAAAATACCTATTTTGCAAGGTTTTTGAGGCAGATTAGATTCAATATAGATAACATTACCAAGCATAATTCTTAGCACATAGTAGCTGTTCCCAAGTAGTTGTTATTACAACTGGTATTATTTCAATGTACAGGTTTCTTGATGACTAAATGGATGATGGTACCATTCACCGAGTTTCAGAATAATAGAATATGTTTGTAAGGGAGATAGGAAGTTCTTTTGGAGATATATTGAGTTTTAAATGTCTTAGGGACTTCCAAGTATGGGGTTCTAGTAGCCATTTAAATGTATGGACCTAGAACTTAGTAGATAATGTATTTAAAGCTCTTACTATTTTAAGTCACATTATATGTGCTATATAAATGGTACCTTTTTTGATTTTGACAATGATAAGATAAACAATAAGACTGATGATCCAAGAGAATTATTCATTAAGATGTTCTTTTTTTAGTTTTATTTTTTTTTGTAGAAAATTCTTAGGAAATTACGTAAAATGAAACATTAAGAAAAACAAAAGCCAAATACTAAAACAGTTTTTCTACATTTATTGTTTGTTTGTATACATATTTCCTTTGGAATTCCAAAAAGGACTTGAAGTAGAGTATTTGTTATTTAAGTTGTTTAGACTAAGCTTTCTCTATTAACCCTTGTACAGTTTAATATGAGAACATATGAGAGCAGTTTAGAAAGTATCCAGCCATGTAATATAAAAAATATAGGCATTTATGGCTGGATTTTTTTTTCCAACAGCCCTTGTATACCTAGTAATATAGAAGTGGTCATAATCATGACCATGATTAGTCCATGATTAGAAATGGAGATTGTTTACTCATCTGGAAGTATGTAGTTTCTGCAGAAAACCAAAAAGTTCAGCAAGTTTTATACTACAGTATCAAGTAAAACTGAGGGTGTCAGTTTTACTTGATGTTGGATTTGTGAAATACCAGTAAGTAAAGCAGCTTACAAGGAATAAATGTAAAAGAAACCTTCCAAAGTAATACTCCTTTAACTCAAGAATGTTCTCATTATGTAGTGCAGATTATAGTTATAATAACTGTCAAATGAACAGTTAATAGAATGGAAACTTTTGTATTCTTGTTGTAAATTTACCTTTTTTTTAAAAAAAAACATAATTTGTTTTTATGATGTTCTAAATAGGTATGTGATAGCAATATTACTTAATTGAGGTATAAGTACTTCATAACTCAGTTACTATGTTTTCCAGGAGAGGTTTTAGGGATCCCCTCTCTGGTTGCCATCTTGCTGAACTGCCCATATGACTCAACTATTGATTTTGAATAAAGTTGCTCATGGCAAAGAAACATGGTCTCATAGTTTGTTTTAATAGCTACAAGTTAAATATTTTAACCCTTGAAGAAGTAAGGCTGTGGCACTTTCCCCATAGTTTAAAGCTATCTTGTTGTGACTGGACCATTGTAATGTAAACTGTCAAGTGACCAAGGGCCCAGCTGTTAATAGACATCTCTTGGTGCCCCTAGGATGTCTCACTCAGAGCTTTGGGGATTTCTGGGTAGGGGTAAGAGGAGGGCCTCCTAATCCTTTTAAGAGGTAGTCCTGGATACCAAAGCTGGCCTGGTGAACTAGGACTGTTATTGATTGTATTTGGCTTTCTTCAACAAAACCACTTTAAAATCTTTAGAAACATTTAGGAGACTTTTGAGAACCAGGGAATATTTTTGGCTTATAGCTCTGGTTTAGTTTGTAATTGTTTTCTACTGTCTTACCATTTTCTGTATATTTAGAAATTCAAATGGCTAATATTTAAGAGAACAACTAATTTTTCAATGCTTTTAGAAAAGTGGTCATTTAAATGTCAGATGTTAATAAACTTTTCAACATTTACCTACAGTAATAAGCCTTTGATTTTTATTTATACTTATTTGAAAATATACTTTCTTTCTTCATTTCATTTCCCTTAAAATTGGCCTAATATTTTTATCTACCCTATTTTAAAGTTTGAAAGAAAAGTACTACATGGTAGAATTTATTTCAGAGCTATGAAACAAGTTAGATGGAATGTCTGAACTAGACAAGTCTCTTAACTGCTACTTCAATTAATTTTTTTAGAGATACTTATTTGCAAAAAGTTGATTTTCATTTATGGAGATCTAGATGATTTCTTGAACTAATTAATCCAAATTACCTGTTTTTTTCTGGGCAGATTAAATGTTGTGTTTATGTACTTTGTTAAATAGAAGTGAGATAGAGTATCCTGTATTTTAAGTACTGCATATTCAGTGTATGCCCAGAAATAGTTTAAAATACCAAACTATCTTCTTTCCTAAGCATTGCCTTAATTAGGAAAAAATTGGAGAATGGAAAAAATGTAGGCATGATTCAAACATTAATTCTTTACATCAAAATCTAAGGATTGTCTAAATGTATGCACAGACATATAAATCTCTTTAGCAAAGCAGGGAAACTTATCTTTTACTGTAAAAGACCCTTGAAAGTGTAAAGTAACAGTTCGTCAAGTCTCCATATTCATCTAAAGACTTTAAGTGTGGAAAATTAAATGGAAATTTAGTTTTAGGATCCAAAAATAACTTTGCCACAATCTGTGTGGCACACCCAGGTGTTTTAAGTTTACACATAGCATCTGGAGAATTAAGAAAAACTGCCAAGTTTTTAATCTCAGGTAGTATTCATGACAGTGTATTAATTTGGGCATTATTAAATATATTTTAGAAGGATTATAAATCCCATTCTTCATTACTAAAAATAAAAAAATTTAAAAAACAGCAGTACTATTTATTGCATCACATAGTCAGCTCACGTGTGTGTTTAGTTTTGGATGCCATATTTTTGAAGAGTCATTAGCAAACTGAGATCTAGCCAGAGAAGAGTAACCAGAGCATTGTCAGTTATTGAAGACTTGTTATATGAGAAAGAGTTGGAGGAAATAGAATGTTTAGCCTATAATAAAAGCTTTGAAAGGGATACAGTTAAGTTTGCAATTATTTGAGAGGCTTTCATGTGAAGAATTAGTACATTTGCATGGTACAGACTCAGAATGTAGAACCAAAATCAGTGGGTGGAAGTTATTCCAGCGCTATTGATTTAAGTTCAGTGTAAAGGAAGGTTTCTGATAATCTGACATTGGAATAGACTGCCTTATTCTCCATCACTGGGAAAATTCATGTGGTTTGGATAATCATTGGTCATACATATTATAAATGTGATTCTTGCATTGGGTGTGATTGTAAAGTAATTGAAGTCTTAAGGTCACTTTTAAGTAGAAAATGCTGTGAAGGTTTTGAATAGCAGCCTACAGATGAATAATTCTCGGTATTTGGAACATCTGCTAAAGTACAACTAATTCACACGTCGTTTTAAATAATCCTGCTTTCTAATTCAGCAAATTTTAGGAACAACCTTTAATCACAATTTCAGGAATTATTAAAAATAATAGATTTTTCAACTAAGAAATTATTTTAAACAGATTTAAAGTGATTTGATGACACATTTAATCTGAATTCCTACTCTATCCCCCAAACAAATGTACAAACATGTGTCAGTTTACACAGCTGTATCCTGGCTATAATGTTTTGGTTTCAACATTACTTGAATTTTAATGAATAAAAAGTTTAATGTTGACATTTTCTCATTTAAAGTAATTATTGTGGTCCAATTTTTATTTTTTGTACTTTTTTTCAGACTGCTTTTCTATATATGCTTTTAAACTCACATTTATTTTTATACATTTTCCTTAACTTAGTTGTAGTTTAGCTAGTAGAGAAATTAGTAGGGAGAGTTTTCTCTGAGGCAGGGCTTCCACGCTCCCCACCTGGCCCCTGCTGCCAAATCAGTGGTTGAGGAGAAATAGCCAAGTTATGCATTTGCTTTTATTATCTTTTCCAAAATTTTCTACATGCTTTCTAAGTATTCTTCTGAAAATTTGAAGATTTGTTTTCATCAGTTTTCTGGACAAAACAATCTATATTTAATATGGTCTAATAATTATTTTATGTACCTTTAAAATGTTGTATACTTTATACTAGATAATTTTATAGTATCAATTTTAACTCTTTAAAGGTATATTTGAAATTGTCAATTTTAGCTCAATACTATATATTTTATGTTTTATATTCACTGTAGTAAAATTTATAAAATGTTTGGTAAAATTACAAATTTATGTATAGTAAGCCCTCCTTTAACATCATTGATAGGTTATGTGACTTTAAGCAAAATGACGTATGAGTATAGTGAAACCAATTTTACCACAGGATAATATTGAAACAAGAGTTAACTTCTTGTGGTATTTCTTCAATATTATAATATTGTTATAAAAATGTTATAACATAATGATGTTGAATGAGACAACATTATTTGAAGACCTATAATTAGCTACTTAAAATAAATCATGGCAGTTATTGACTTTATTTCTAAAGAAAGAAATTTCTCATTTAACAATATAAATCCTTATTATGACTGGTAACGGAATGAATGACATTTATAATAAGTTGGAGGGTTTCTTATTTACATATTTTACAAAAATAGTGCTGCCTTGTGAAATAAAACATTATTTCTCTGTGAAATGAGGTAATTTATTTTAAAAGCTGAAAATGTGTAAGTATATCATTTCCTTAATGGAAGAAGTTAATTTTTATTGACAATCTGCCAAATAAATGCCACCTGTCTGATGTGTTACTGTTAGAATTCTTTCCCATGTTTTCTACCAAGGAAAAAGGTACTTTTGATTTTAACTATCAGAACAACATTTATTAATTTGTACTTAATTGGTATGCTATTATAATACTAATTTTAAAATTAATAAATAAAGAAGAACTTATCTAAAATTATTTTTGTGTTCATTTTCAGTTCATATTTACTTGGAAATAATGGTTGAATTGTGGTATATGGAGATGGTGTCATAAATGTTGTGTAGTTGTTGATTTTTAACCCACTCATTTTTTAATTGAAAATAATCATTCCAAGGAAACTCAATATGACCCATATAGTAAGGATCAGAGCTGAGACTTAAACTCAAGTTTTCTATCTTCTATTTCTCTGTATTAGAGTTCTCCAAAGAAACAGAACCAATAGTGTGTGTGTGTGTGTGTGTGTGTGTGTGTGTACAGATTTCTTTCTTTTTTGAGGGGGTGGGGGTAGTTCCCTGGCTGCGAATCAAACCCAGGCTGTAGTGTTGAGAGCGCCAAAGCCTAGCCACTACACCACCAGGGAACCCCCAGATTTCTTTTAAGGAATTGGTTCACAGAATTGTGGAGGCTGGAAAGTCCAAAATCTGCAGGGTAGGCTGACAAGTTGGAGACCTAGGGAAGCATTGATGCTGTGCATTTTAACTTCAAAAGTAATCTGTTGGCCAATTCCCTCTTTGAGGGAGGTTCATTTTCTAGTAAGGGCTTCAACTGATTGGATGAGGCCCATTCAACATTATGGAGGGTAATAAGCTTTACTCAGAGTCTCCTGATTTAAATGTTAATCTCATCAAAAAATCATTTTCACAGAAATATCTAGAATTATGTTTAACCAAATATTTGGGTACCATGCCTAGCCTAGTTGACATATAAAACTAACCATCACATCCTCTCAGACCAAGATTGAATCTTCTTATCTTAGATTGTTTTCTACCTTGGGTCTGAATTGACCAGAGAAGCTGTATTCTTTATCATATAGCTTCTTGGATCTTTCCTCATTGACTAGTTCCCATTTTCAAGAGCTAAAATGATGTTTGTTAATTAAGATTATTCTCCCTAATACTGGAGTGTTTACTTATAAAAAATTTCATACATTGCTTTCTAGAAGACCTTAATCCTAGTAGATACTTCATAGAATATTTTCAAATATAGTTTCACTTTAGTATCTAACACTAATTGAATTAATGCCAGTAATTTAACTTTCATCTGTATTCATCAGAGATATTGGTCTTTTTCTTTTTTTGTTTTATCCTTACCAGGTTTTGGTATCAGGGTAATGTTGGCCTAACTCAATAAAATGAATTGGAAATATTTCCTCTTCAATTTTTAGAAGAATTTGAGGAGGACAGGTATTAAATAATCTTTGAATGTTCAGTAGAATTCACTAGTGAAACCATCTTGTTTTGTACTTTTGCTTTTGGGTGGGTTTTGGATTGTTGTTTCAATTTGCTTACTGTTGATGAGTCTATTTAGATTTTCCAGTTCTTTGGGATTCATTGTAGGAAGGTTATATATTTTTAAGAATTTGTTCCATTTCTTTTAGGCTATTGAATTTGGTGGCATATATTCCTTCATAGTATTTTCGTATGATATCTTGTATTTCTGTGGTTGTAACTTTTACTCTTTCATTTCTGATTGTGTCTTTTCACTTTTTCCCTTAGACTTAGAGAGTCTAGGCAGAGGTTTATCAATTTTATTAAACTTTTCAAAGAACCAGCTCTTCATTGCATTAATTTTTTTCTTTTTTCTTTTTTTGTTCTCTATTTCATTTAATTCTGTTCTAATTATTATTCTTTCCTTCTGCTGACTTTGGGCTTCATTTATTCTTCTTTTTCAAGTTCTTAAAGCTATAGCATTAGTTGTTTATTTGGGATTTTTTTTCTTGTTTCTTGATATAGGCCTGTAATGATATAAATTTCCCTCTTAATACTGCTTTGGCAGTATCACAATGCTTGTGATATGATGTATTTTCATCCTCATTTGTTTCTATGTATCTTTTGATCTCTCTTTTTATTTCTTCTTTGACTCAGGCATTCTTTAATAGCATTTTGTTTAATCTTCACGTTTTTGTGGTTCTTTCCACTTCCTTGTTGCAGTTGAGCTCCAATTTAAACACATTGTGGTTGGAGAATATGCTTGGTATGATTTTAAACTTAAATTTGCTGAGGCTAGTTTTGTGTCTCAACATATGATATATTCTCGAGAATGTTGTTTGTGCACTAGAGAATTATGTATAGTCTGGTATTGTAGGATGAAAGGTCTATAAATGTCAATTACGTCTATTTGATCTAATATGTCATTTAAGGCTGATATTTCCTTATTGCTTTTCTGTTTGGATGATCTATCCCTGGCTGCCAATGGGGTATTTAGGTTCCCTACTATAATTGTGTTTTTGTCAGTTTCTCTCTTTAGTTCTATTAGTATTATAGTTGCTTTTATATATTTTGGTGCTCTCTGATTGGGAGCACATATATTGATAAGTGTTATATCTCCTTGTATTATTCCCTGTATCATTATGAACTGTCCATCTTTGTCTCTTGTTACCTTTATTATTCTGAAGTCTGTTTTGTCAGATGTAAATGGCATTCACTTTTCTCTGGGTGCTATTTGCTTACAGTATCATTTTCTACACTTTCACTTTGAGTCTATATGTGTCCTTGCTGCTGAGATGTGTCTTTTGAAGGCAGCATATGGGTGTGTTTTGTTTACTGATCCAATCTGCCATTCTGTACCTTTTTATTTGGTGAATTCAGTCCATTTACATTTAGGGTGATTATTGATATGTGAGGATGTTCTATAGCCATTTTGTATTTTGTTTTCTGGTAGCTCAGTATCTCCATTGTTTCTTTGCCTTTGTGTTTCTGTCTGTCATTTTAGTTTGGTGGTATTCTATGATTTCTTCCCTCTGTTTCCTCTTTCTTTGTGTTATGTGTGTCTGAGTTCTGGATTTTTTTTTTTTTTTTTGAGTGGTTACCATTACATTTATGAAAAAGAAGTTTTCATAATCCTTTTTCTTTAGCATGTATCTTATCTCCATTCCCCTTTGCAAATTCAGACCTTTACCCCCTCACCTTTTATGTATTCATCGTCTCAAATTATCCCTATTTATGTTATGAGTTCATTTCTGAGTTGTAGCAACAAATTGTGCTCTTCTTCTTTTCTCTCTCTCTCTCTTTTTTTTAAATCTCATTTACCCTTTATGTTATGTTCATTTGTCCAGTGCCCTCTTCTGGGTAGGGGTTCCCATTTCCTGCTTCTGTGCGTCTTTTAGTAATCTTACTCATAGTTTTGTATCCTTTTGTTTTAGGTAGATTAACCTCTTTCAGTATATTTCTATAATGCAGGTGTTGTAGTAGAAAATTCCCTCACGTTTTGTATATCTGGAAAGGTCTTTATTACTTCTTCATATCTAAAAGCTAACTTTATTGGCTATATTATTCTTGTTGGTAATTTCTCTCTTTTAATAATTTGAATACTTGATTCCATTCCCTCCTAGCTTGTAGAGTTTTTGCTAAAATCTAATTGGATTTCCTTTAGGTTACCATTGTCTGGGCTGCCTTGAGAATTCTTTCTTTGTCATTAATTTTTGACAGTTTTAATATACTGTGCCTTGGAGAAGGCCTTTTAGGATTGAGGTAATTAGGTGTTCTGTTCGCTTACTGGAATTGAGGATTCTGTTCTTTCCATAGATTTGGGAAGTTCTTGTCTACTATTTATTTGAGTAGGCTCTCTGCCCTTCTCCCTCTCCTCTCCTTCTAGTACACCCCTTATTCCTAAATTCTTTCTGATGGAGTCAGATAGTTCTTGTAGAGTTCTTTCATTTCTTTTAACTCAAGCCGCTCTCTTCTTCCATTTGCATCATTTCCAGATTTCTGTCTTCAATATCACTAATTCTTTCCTTCATCTGGTCAGCTATCTATCCTAAGCTCACTATTTTATTCATCCTTTTTACTGAATTCTTTAGCTCCAGAATTGCTTTTGGTTCTTTTTTTTTAAATTTCAATCTCTATGGTAAACTATTCATTTTGTTCATTGATTTTATTTCTGTGTTCATTAAACTGTGTCTTCTTGCATCTCATTGAGTTTTTTTCAGAACTGCAATCTTGAATTCTCTGTCATTTAGGTCACTTATTTCCATTTCTTTAAGTTTATTTTCTAGAGATTTTTCATTTTCTTTCTAGGCTGCCTTGTTACCTTGGTTATTCATGATAACTGTTGGATTATTTTTCTTCCTAGGCATCTATGAGTATGAGTTCTGCAGCAGGTTGATATGAAGAGGTTTCTTTTGTTCTCAAGTAGGTAGCACTGGAGCATTTTATTTTCTCTTGTCTGGTTTCAGCTTTTTGTGGTGGAAGATTTTCTGCGGAGGTGAGCATTTCCTCTGTGACTAGGTCACCTTGGTCTCAGGTCACCACCTCTGTGGGAGGATGTGGTGGGCAATGGGCTTCTGAGCCCCTGAAATCCCAGTGCTATCCCTACAGCCAAAAGGAAAGCTGTGAACCTTAGCAGCCCTGGGTGCCTCTGTTGGGATCTGCTGTGAAAGGTAGGAGCAGGGTTGGCTGGAAGGGGCAACTGGTGTGTTTGTGTCTTAGTTCTTCTCTGAATAATGGTGACGGCCAGATCACAGCTGCCTCGCCCCTGTATCGACTCCCATGTCACTGGAATTAGCCACAGTGTGCATCTGCCACTCAGGAACTTTTTCCCCAGTTCTCAGGGCTGTAGATATTCTGCTCTTGAACCCAACATTACTACAGTTTCTTCTGGGCCCGCTGCTACCACTGGGGCAATGTGGGGAAGGGGAGTTCTGCAGGGTGCAGGGAGGCAGCCAGCCTCCGTGGCTTTGTTTTCTGCCTAGTGGTGAGGGCTGTTAGGCCACAACTGTCACACTTCTGTATTTGGTTTTTGCTCCAGGGTCTCTGCCCTGATCACTGGGTTCAGCCATACTATATGCTGATCACTGAGGCAGGAATAAGAGCTACAGAGAGTGCTCCTGCAGTTTGAATCTCCCCCTCTTTGAAGACTGCAGGGAGCTCCTGACTGTGGTTGTGTCCCATCTCTGCACGTCTTCCCTCCTTTGCTGTTTGCCTGGACTCACCCACCTTGAGGTGTTTTGATGCACGGATTCCTCAGACATATTTGTGTGTTGCGCAGAGATTTCTTTGTTGAATTATAACTGTTGAACTTGTTGTAACTTCAAGGGGAGAGATCAGCGGGGATCCCTCACACCTCCACATTTCTGACATCAATAAAAAAAAATTTGAAGCTGAAGAAATAGCCTGTTCAAAAGGTCTGGAAGTGGAGAGAGGTGGCTTGAAATGAGGTTTGAAATAGAACTCTTGTGGGTTGAGGCACAGTTCCATTGTTATTTTTTTTTTTATCTACTTGAGAAGCCGATGTGTTTGAAGCAAGGGAATGAGAGCATCTAGTTAAATTTTTAAAAACTTTCAGTGGTCTTTATCATGGATTTTGCTTTCCTTGGTTTCATTTAGAAACCTGTGGTCAACTGTGGTCTGAAAATATTAAATGGAAAATTCCAGAAATAAACAATTCTTAAGTTTTAAATTGAGTGCTGCTCTGAGTAGTGTGATGAAGCCTCACACCATCCTGCTGGGAACGTGAATCATCCCTTTGTCCAGCCTCTCCACGCTGTATATGCCCCTTACCCATATGCCACTTGGCAGCCATCTTGGTTATCAGATCAACCATGGCAGTATCTCAGTACTTGTATTCAGGTCACCCTTAGTTTTCTTAAATAATGGCCACAAAGTGCAAGAGTAGTGGTGCTACCAATTTGGATCTGCCGAAGAGAAGCTGTAAAGTGCTTCCTTTAAGTGAAAAGATAACAGTTTTTGCTTAATGAGGGAAGAAAAAATTTCTTTGCTGAGGTTAAGCTCTACAGTTAAGAATAAATCTGTCTGTGAAATTGTGAAGAGAGAAAAGGAAATTCATACTAGTTTTGCTGTTGTACCTCAGGCTGCAGAAGTTACAGCCACAGTACATGGTAAGTGCTTAATTAAGATGGAAAAGGCATTAAATTTGGGATGGAAGTCATGAACAGAAAACATGTTCCGATTGATGGCAACATGTTATGCCAGAAAGCATTGAGCCTATAGAAGGACTTTAGCAGGGATCCTGTGAAACGAGTGACCCCAAGCCATTTGTCACCAGTAATGGATGGTTACACAAATTTAGGCACAGGTTTGTACTGAAAAATAGAAAAATTGCTGGAAAGAGAGACTACACTCACATAACTTATTACAGTATATTATAATTGTTGTATCTTACTGCTATTTAGTGTTGTTAATCTTTTACTGTGCCTAATTTATAAATGAAACTTTATCATAGGAATGTATGTATAGGAAGAAACATAGTATATGTAGGGTTTAGTGCTATTGGAGGTTTCAGGCATTTACTGGGGGCCTTGGAACGTACTCCCTGTGGATAAGGAGTGTCTCTTGTACTGTGGCTGCAATGGAGATGGAAGATTGGAAATGATGGGCTACAGTAAAAATGGCAAGACCAGTAAGAAGACTGTTATGATACCTGCTCCCCTTCTATCAGTTCTGATCACTTTCAGTAGATTTAATTCTCTGATGATATGGAGCAAGGAAGTCAAGCAATGCTATAGGCTGATACAGTCACCCGTATTGATAACCAATTCACTCGAGAATAATGTAAGTAGGTGAGGTGACATGGATACAGACATGTAGTATATTTACACTGACCCTGAAAACATTAGGAGGAGACAAGAATATCTGCTATATATACATAAGACTTTCTCAAGCTTGCAGGCTTGTACAGTTTGCTTTATGTGTAACTCACATCAATACTGTTATGATTCTTTCCTTAACTTCAGCTATGCTCTTGGCTTACCTCATTCTTGTGGTTCTAAGTATGTAAACACTTTTGCAGCCTTATCCTCCTTATCTCATGTATTCCTTTCCATGTCTCCTATGAATTCATTAGCTTAATGTTTTATTTCCATGAAATAAATCTACATTTTCCTTCTTCAATATTTCCTTCTTAATGTCTACAACTAAGTATAGAGATCCATTTTTCCCACTAAAATGTCAGTGCTCTCTAATGTTTTCTTCTGCGTCCCATTTACTTTTTATTTTGTTACTCCCCAGCCTCATAGTCTAGTACCCCAGTTTTCCTAACATTGTAAAGTGCAACACCATCTACTCACACATAAACCATTTATCCAGAGATATTCAGGATTTTCCCCTCTTCATTTCCCGTTATGAGCCTTGTCAATTTTGCCTCTTATTTATTTGTTGAATCTCTCTTGTTCGTTTAGTCCCATTGCTATTCTTAGATTAGGCCCTTCTCATTTTAAAAGAGAGTGAGTTTTCAAAAAAGGATGCTTAATTATGTCACTTTTCTTACTACAGTCATTGAGTGATTCCCCATTTTCCCATCATAAAATCCAAACTCTTTTGCATGCTATTCAGTATTTTTGTAACCTGTCCCCTTTGCCTACCTCTCTGTCTTCATTGGTATACCCTTTTCCTACATTTTATACCTGGTGACCCATCCCAATTTGAATGTCCCCTAAATTCCTGGGTGCTTTCACAGTCTACAGCACGCTGGCATATAGTAATTGACTTTCTTTTCTGTCTATCTGACTTTCTCTTGACTTTTTTTCTTGAGGGTAGCAACTCTGCATCTTTCACCTCTACCCTAGAACCTAGTAGAATTACCAGTCTTTTAGAACAGTTAAATGGGCAATAGAGCATGAATAAACATTGGTGGCATAATACGTGCTTTGGACCTGAAAGGACTTGGCTTAGATCTCCTCATTGGTTCTTATTAACTCTGTGAGGCTGGGTTGGTAACATAAATTTCTTGATCTTTAGTTTCCTCATCTGTAAAATGAATATTGTTATTATATTTAAATAAGATTGTCTTTCTTAAACCTGTACCTTTTGACAGGAGGTGTCAAAAGACTTTGTACCAGTTTAAATAAATATGCTAATATATTCTTTGAATATTATAAACACCACTGAAAATAATGTATAGAATACATATAACATGATTGATTAATAAGTCACATTGTCAAGATTACAATGATTCAGATTAATTAAATTGATTTATCCATTTAAAAATAAATTGTAAAATAAGGCAATTGTATCTCATTCTTTGATTAATTATAAAGCAGTGCAATATGTAGCTGATATTGTGAAGTAGGGATAATGAAACAAGGCATGATATTACTGTGGTAAGAATACATGTATGCGTGTATTAGTTCTATTGAGCTTTTAGAAATAAGTAGATTAAGAAATATCTGTAAATAATAAAAAGTAAATTCATTAATTTTGTTAGACAAGATAAAAATTTCTTCATGTTTAGTGAAGGATAAAAATACATGTTGCCTAAAACTAATTGATTTGATGGACAATAATATTACCTTTTAGATAAAGATGTAAAAAATATGAAACATTTCATAAAATAAAGTAAGAATTAACTGTAATAGGAATACATATTGCATAAATTTGACAAAATTGTATAATATTTAACTAAATGATAGACTTTTTATTTGAAGGAAATACAGTAAATTTTTATTTGTGGTTTTAATCTAATATAGCTTCAAAAATATAGTAGTTTTGGAAAATATTTAGTTATACTTAAAACAATCAGTATTACTAACCATTCACAGCTTCCAGCTGTTTAAAGAATTTGTTTCCAGTAGACATTCTAAACTATTGAGAAGAGCTGAAAATGTGTGCTTTTCATTAAATACATACATAAAAAGGGCATTTTCAGTGTATGGTTCTTTTTCCTTCCTTTTGTGGGTGTCGCCTTCAAGACTAAAGCCACCTGCCACTGATCCACTATATATTGTATCTGGATTCAGAACCAAGATACCTTTATCCTAGTGCCACAGTTTGCTTGTAATAGGAATATGTTGAAGGGGGGCTAGGCAAGGGTCACCAAATTCAATGAAATTCCTAAGGCTTTGTGTAGTAAAATGTAGGATAGGTAATTTAATGTCTATTTTACAATAAAAATGTCTGGTGTGAAAGGAGATAAAGAATGGAGAATTTGCATTAGTGGATTTGTCTTTGGTGAACCACACCAGGTCTTTGATCAATTTTAGGAAAGAGAGATATGGAAGGTAAATATCTGGAAATTGATTCCCTTAAAACCGTTCATGCATTTGTACTCCTTGGAAAGTCTTCTCAACCATACTCATCAGTCTTTGGGTTCTAAGACCAAGTGTTCTAAGAAGTGAGAAATGGACCTACTAGTTTCTTGAGAATTGGTTGGAAATTAGCAGTGTTACTTCTGCTATATTCTATTGGTCAAAGCAGTTACAGAGGCCATCCAGAATCAGGAAGGGGACCTAGACCCCATTTTCTGTTGGAGAAATATCAATGAATTTGTGGCCATCCTTAATCTGCTTCAGCTGCTAAGTACTAAGCATTGTGTTAGGTCATTGTAATAAAATAATGAACAAAACGGACATAATAGTTTGCTTCATGAAGCATATGGTGTAATGGAGGAGACAAACAATAAATAAGTAATTGTAACTGTGTGTGATAAACATTTGGTGCTATGGAATCTTAGTTGGGGACCTCTAACCCTGACAGAGTTGGAATTCAGACATTACTTCCCAAAAGAAGTATCCTGAGAACTCTACTATGAATGAAGTTAGTGCTATTTAAGTTTATCCTTTAATGTCTTCAAAGTCTTAATGAAATGATAAAACATAGTTTATGCTTTTTGAAAGCATATTTCTCAGTTATGCTAGACTTAAAGTAAACTAGTGAGAGATTTCCAGTGATAGTATAAATTTGAATTTGTGTAGAGGATGGTCTAAATCTGAGGGGAAATGGGCATTATTTGGTTTATGGAGTAGATTGAGGAGGATCATTTTCTTAGGAAAAGTAGCCTCACATCAAAGAAATTTGCTTCAACTGTTATTTGGCAGTATGTCAAGTGTCTTATGTGTTTCTATTGATAATTCTTTTTCTCTGAAAAGAAAAAAAAAACTACCTAGAGACAATGCCTGTATATAGCATCTTTTTTCTCTTAGATTAATGAAGACCTATTCCTGTGCATATGGATCTCTGTCAGTTTGTTTTGTTTTATTTTCCAGTATTAGAAAAGGACGTGAGACTAATTGGTTGAATGGTTTGATCACTCATTTTGGGTTTAGAGAAACTTGTCTATAAAAATACAGACTTCTAAAGTACAGATCAGTGAAAGGAAAGCCTTCTGGACAAAGGCTGTAGGATTTACTTTATTATAACAATTTGAAAAGAACCTGTAAATAAAGTTTCAACTAAGAAGCTCTTGCTATCCAAGAATGTTGTTTATCAGAGAAATAAGAATCAAAGAATTAGAATAAACTATAGTCAGTTTATGGCAAGAATAGCATAATTAATGAAAGTTATTACATTAGAGATTCTCGAAAGATTTTGGACTTGGGATCATGAGCCTGAGTGGGTAAATTTCATGTAAATGTTGGGACAAACCTTAATGGTCTGAGTAAAGTGTTACAGTCATATGTATAGGAGTAATTGAATTCTTCTGTATCCTTGTTTTCATTGCTGTTTCTTGCCCTTAGTGCCTTTGACTTCTTCCATAAAAAGCAGTGACATTTTGTACTCCGGTGTACTTCCATCAAGTGTCTGTTATTCTTCTCTTGGATCCCTTTGCAATAGTCAGTTTATATTGGCCCAAATATGGCTCTCATTTCATACACATCAAGTAACTGAAGGACTTTGTCTTTGCATTGCCAGGAAATGTTTGATAGGGTATATGTATTTTCCCTTAGAAGTGAGGGGGAAAAGTGTCTTTTTTCCTTTACTTCATTGCTGTTATTTGTAATTTTGGAAGGAAACTTGAGATAACAGCCTAGGTGAGAGACTAAGTAATTATTCTGATAGAATTTGCTAATTCAAACAGCATGAGTAAGATGGGTGGTTGGTAAGTAATTGGTACTAATGCAATTGTTTTGTGCATGGGAAACTACCATTCTATGAGCATTTCTCCATGTTTTGCTATTATCATTTCAGCTTCTGCTTCATAGCTCTGGGTATTTTTGTTTTTCCCACTATAGTGTCATATATTCAATGAAATTTAGTTTGTCCTATTAGATATTTCTGGTTGTCTTTGCTACTGCTTTCTTTACTGGAAGGGAGTTTAGAAGAAGCATATATCACCTAAGGGATTGAACACAGAGGGTAAGGTTGACTAGTTTTTTTTGCTTGCAAAGTTAAGAATTTATTGTGGTTTTTCTTCTCATCATATAAAATCTGAGAATAATATTAATAGTAATATAGACTTAGAAAGACCTGGATATGCCAGTTACTTTAATACCTTAACTTCCAGTATCACAGGAAATCTTGAACACATGTTCTGGTCTTTCTAAACTTACCCATTTTAATACTTAATAACCTTTACAATTGCAAACCTAAATCACTTGTATTGTAGTCTAAATTGTTATTCTTGATTAAGGTTTTTTAAAAATAATGGTTTTTATACTCTTTGTAATAATCCTATATATATTTAAAACTGTTACATTTTTCTCTTTATGTCTTCTCTATTACATCCTTTAAAAGCTTTCCCTTTAGAGTTTTCTTTTAAAACATTAAATCATCTTTTCTGGTCTTTTAAGACCCTTTAAAAATTCAGTTTAAATCTCATTACACCAAAGTAAATTTGATTGAGAATATATAGAACTTCTATATAATGACTGCCAGATTTTTACCTGAGAAAGAACTATTCTTTTCTCTAAAATTGTTGTAAAAAACATTCTATTTGAGATTTCCAGTAAAGATGGTGGAGTAAGTAAATGCTGTGCTCACCTCCTCTCAGGACCACATCAAATTACAATTGAACTACAGAACAACCATCACTGAGAATAGCCTGAAGTCTGGGTGAACCGAAGCCCTGCAACTAAAGACATAGAAATGAAGCCCCCTTGAAACTAGTAGTAGGGACCGAGATGTGGAGCGGGCTGGTTCCACATTTGCATGTGATGATTAAAAATTAGAGAAGGTATCATAGCTGTGAAGGTTCCCCTTGGAGGAGTGAGGGGTCCAAGCCTCAAACCAGGCTCACCAGCCCAGGGTTCCAGTACTGGGGTCCCCATAACTTCTTGCTGTGAGAACCAGTGGAGATTGCAGTTAAGTAAGACAAGGGTGCCTGCAGTCCCAGGTGCTGCTCTTAAAGGGCCTGCACATGAACTTACTTGCTTACAACTCATTTGCTCTAACTTCCAGCATGAGAGCAACAGCTCAGTAAGTGCCAAGGATATTTAGGGAGGAACTGAATTATCTGACTTCAGGATGAGTGCTGGAGGGACAGCTTTCTCCTAGAGAGAGGAGTGGGTGGAAGCCATTGTTTCTTTGTTGAGCCGTTCTCCATCCCAGTGTATAGACGCAGGCAGTCGCCAAGTCTGAGTCTCCATCAACCTAGCTAACACCATTTGTGTGCCTTGCTCTGGTGATTCCCTAAGACCCCACCCCACTCAACTTTGGGTCCCATCAAAGCCACTTTCAGTGGCTTTTCCATACAAATGGCCTGTCTTGGGAGTTCCCTGATGGTGTAGTGGCTTAAGGCTTTGGCGTTGGCACTGTCAGCGCTGCGGCCTGGGTTCAATTCCCAGTCAGGGAGCTACCCACATACCAAAGCAAAAACAAAAACAAAAACAAATGGCCTGTCTTTTTTTTTTTTTATTGGGGTGACATCTGTTAGCAAGGATTACAGAGGTTCAGGCATACAATTCTACAGTGCATTGTCAACTTGTTGTATAATAAGTTCACCACCTAATGTGACTTCTCTTTCCATCACCTTATATTTAGCTTCCCCCCCTCCTCTCCCACCCCCTCCCCTTTCTCCCCTCCCTAACCCACTCGTCCCCAAATAAACATTAAACTATTGATTGTGTCCATGGGTTATTTGTTCATTTCTTTTTTTCTTTGCTTTCAGTTTTATATTCTGCATATGAGTGAAATCATGCAGTTCTTTGTTTTTTCTGTCTGGCTTATTTCACTTAGCATGATGATCTCCAGGTCCATCCATTTTGTCGCAATGGCAATATTTCACCTTTTCTTACAGCTGAGTAATATTCCATTGTGTATATGTACCACAGTTTCTTTATCCAGTCATCTGTCACAGGGCACTTTGGTTGTTTCCATGTTTTGGCCACTGTGAACAGCGCTGCAGTGAACATTGGGGTACATAAGTCTTTGCGGACAAAGGTTTTCAAGTTCTTTGGGTAGGTCCCCAGAAGGGGGATTGCTGGGTCAAATGGTACCTCCATACCCAATTTTCTGAGGAACTCCACACTGCCTTCCACAGTACAAATGGCCTGTCTTGGCTTATGCAATGAACTTTCCTAAAATCTTTCTTAAAGATTCACAAAAGCCAGATAAGCAGCATCTGGTTTCAGCATGTCCCATACTTCTGGCTGTGCAGCCCTAAGCCCAGTACTAGTGGCACTCAGCCTTGGTTCATGACTAGGCTTCTCGAGGCACCTCCAAGACCAGTGCAGGTGGCAGCAATTTGCAGATTGCTTTGTGGCTCATGTTAGGTGGCCTTAGGCAGGCACAGGCTGGGGCTGAACTTGGCCTGCAGAGGGTCCCCTAAAAGAGACCCTGGGTCTGGCACAGCTGGCGGCCAGCTTTGGACCAAGCTGAAGCATCACCCAGCTGCCCCCAAAGGACACAACCAAAGGGAAAACTGGGTAGGCACCAGAGCTCTGCTAAGACAAACTCTGGAGGGTCAGCCCTGGCACCACAGCTCCTCCACTGTAGTCATGGCAAGTCCTTACAACCAATCAGCCTAAAGGTCAGTCCTTCCCACTGACTTGCAAAGCAGCAACCAAGGTTCATTTATAACAGGAGGGCACATACAACTCACACAAAGCATCTGGCTCTGGTGACTAGAGAGACTGTGCCTTTGGGTCCTACAGGAAACCTACTACATAAGGGAACTGTACTAAGACTGGGAACTACAGTAGCCCTACCTAATGCATAGAAACAAGCACAGGTAGGTAACCAAAATGGGCAGACAAAGAAACATGTCCCAAATAAAAGAACAGAACAAAGCTCCAGAAAAAAGACTAAGCAAAATGAAGACAAGAAGCAGAATTCAAAACATTAGTTAAAATGATGCTCACTGTTCTTAGGGAGAACAACGAAGAGATGGAAATCATAAAAGGGGAGATAGAAAATAGAAAAAAGAACCAGTCAGAAATAAAGAATACAGTAACTCAAATAAAGAATACATTAGGAGGAATCAAATGTAGATTAGTTGAAGCAGAGGATTGAATCAACAATTTAGAAAATAAGGTAGCAGAAAATACCCTATTAGAATAGTAAAAAGAAAAGAGAATCCAAAAATGTTAGGATAATTAAAGGGATCTCTGGGAAAACATTGAGTGTAACAACATTCTCATCATAAGGATACCAGAAGGAGAAGAGAGAGAGCAAGATATTGAAAACCTAATTGAAGAACTAATAATGGAAAACTTCTCTAACCTGTGAAGGAAATAGATACATAAACACTGGAAGAAGATGGACTCAAAGAGGTTAACACAAAGACACATCATAATTAAATAAAACAGTGAAGATTAAAGTCTGTGGGAGAATCTTAAAAGCAGCAAGAGAAAAGCAGTTCATTACCCACAAGGGAGCTCCCATAAAACTATCAGCTGATTTCTCAACAGAAACTTTGCAAGCCAGAAGGGATTGAATGCAGGAAATAGTCAAAGAGATGAAAAACAAGGACCTACCACCAAGATTACTCTCCCCAGCAAAGCCAGGTTTTATAATTGAAGGACAGAAAAAGAGACAAGTGAAAGCTAAAGGAGTTTATCACCACCAAATCAGTATTTAAAGGAATGTTAGAGGGACTTTAAGCCAAAAACAAAAAAAAAAAAAAAAGAAAAATATGAATAATATAATGGCAGTAACTGCATATGTATCAACAATTACTTTAAGTACAACCAGGGATTAAATGCTCTAGTCAAAGGACATAGGGTGGCAGAATGGATAAGAAAATAAAACTCATACATATGCTGCCTACTAGAGACTCACTTGAGATGGAAAGACACTCAGAAACTGAAAGTAAAGAGATGGAAAAAAGACATTTCATGAAAATGGAAATGAAAAAGAAAGACCTGAGGTAGCAATACTTATACCATACAAAATAGGCTTTAAAACAAAGAAGACAAACGAGACAGAAAGATAGGTTAATCCCACTCCTGGGTATCTTAATGAAAAAGTCCCACAATGCTACTTTGAGGGGACATGTGCATCCATATGTGGATGGCAACGTATTTACAATAGCCAAGATATGAAAGCACTTTGGGTGTCCTTGAATGGATGAGTGGATAAAGAGGAGGTGGTACGTACGAGGTGTGATTAAAAAAAATACAGCAGCTGTTTAAATTTAAAAAAATATTACAGTAAAAAACATATGCCATCAATCTTCCTAAAAATACTCCCCTTTGCTTCGAATATAGTTATTTCATCATTCTTGCCACTTTCTGAAGCATTTCTGGAAGTCCTCTTTTGTGAGTGTTTTTAGTTGCACTCTGTGGCTGCCTTGATGTCCTGAATCCATTCAGGTCACACTTTGCTTCGGGAATGGCAATTTCTCCCAAAAACATTATGGAGTGTCATCATTTTATTTGCCAAATCTGGCACCATGCGACTTCTAGCTCTTCCCCAAAGTCAAAAATGATCATGAAATGTAAACGTCACACCCACACCCACACTCACTCAGACTGAGACAATTTAAACACACCAATTCACTTCATTTACAATTTAAGATGTAGGAGGAAACCTGAATACCCAGGGAAAACCCACACAGACTTGAAAAGAAAATGTAAACTCCACACAGACAGTAGTCCCAACTGGGAATTGATTTTTTTTCTCATCAATGTTAGAATAAAATTCTAATGTACTAAATGACATTATTCAAGGCCCTGCTCTATTTACCCAAATGAATTGAAAACTTATGTCCACACAGAAACCTAGACACGAATGTTTATAGCAGTATGTTATTATAAATTTGTCCAAAACCATATAGTGTACAACACCAGGAGTGAACCCTAATGTAAACTGTACTCTGGGTGAAAATGATGTGTCAGTGTAGGTTCATCAGTGATAAAAAATGTGCCACTCTAGTGAGGGACACTGATAATGGAGAAGGCTGTACATATTGGGAACAGGGAGTATGTGGAAAGTTTCTGTACCTTCTACTCAGTTTTGCTGTAAACCTCACACTGCTCTAAAAAATAAAGTTTACTAAAAAAAATGCAGATGTGTTAGTGGACTTTATGTTAGAAAGAAAAGGTAGTTTTTACCCTCTTGCATCAATTTCTGTTGGAAATTTAAGATTTGGTTATCAACTGAGAATGGGAAGGAGATGGGTATAGGGGAGGTAAGGAGAAAAGAGAAGTTGTGAAATGGTCCTCTTGGAGTGGTAAGTTAAATTGGCTAGAAAATCACATGTGGTAAACTTTAAGTAAACTTTAAAAAAGTGCAAATTTGAGATTTCTGGTCATAAATAGGAAGTGGATATTAACATTGTTTTGTAATTTTTTATAAGGATACTTTGATCAACTAGTAGCAGTAGAAATCCTTATTACCTAGATCATGGTCTTGAAATACCACCTTCTAATTAAAGAAATCAGGACTTTTTGGAGATATGGCTTATTTCAGGCCTGAGGCAGACATTTTCAAGACAAAAATGGAACAACTTGTCATAATAGAGAACAAGGAAGCTATGAAAAACTACTGTAGTTATTTTAAAAGGGCTCAGGGGCCAAAGCAACAAATCTTTCATTGGCTAAAAATGGGACAATTTGA
Organism: Lyroderma lyra; assembly: GCA_004026885.1. Taxonomy (NCBI): domain Eukaryota; kingdom Metazoa; phylum Chordata; class Mammalia; order Chiroptera; family Megadermatidae; genus Lyroderma; species Lyroderma lyra. The sequence continues at coordinate 289,989 of PVJL010000431.1, forward strand.
GTTTCAATAAAGAAAATAACTGTGATGGATTAAGACACAAAATACGTTTAAATCCAGGAGTTTGTATAGATTTACAATTTATTGGCAACAATTTAGTGGAACAATTTAGTGGAAACTCTTGAAGGATTCTAGCAAATGAGCTCTTTAGTTTAGAAACCAGTAAGTAAAGAAAAACAATCAAGCATTTATTCTTTTCTTATGTCATCTTTACTGTGGGGCAACCAAACAATAGGTGTGGTAAAATTTTAAAGAAGTACTCATATTCCAGCTAATAAATAAAGAATGATTGAGGGATTGTATCCATAAACCTCCAGGGTTCTTAACACCGCAATTTGAGAAACACTGGTCTGTTCTTGTACAATCTTTTATTGACACTAAACAAATTATCATTCAATTTTAACACACAACTATAACTATTTATTGGGAAGAATGATTGATAGAATTGGTATCACCGCTTGGAACCCCCAATGAATTAATGAGTTTAGATATTAAGTATCAGCAGCTGCTAAAATCATGAAAAGGGCAAGATATTATGCATTTTCTGATAGCACCAAGTGTCTTGTAGAAAAATTGAACATGAATCTGATTAAGCCTTTAGATTATTACCAGTTTTCTGAGTAACATGTTAATCTGTACTATGCCATCAAGAATATCCAGACTTTGGGAAACTTTGCCAGCCAAATTAAACAGTAGTGCCTGCACATGGTTTGTAATTTGGATGATGAAACTATAAGAAAATGATACCATAAAAGTCTGGAGAGTGTTTACTCTTAGGAGGGAGGGGTTTTGATTTGGGGAAAACGCATAGAGGGCTTCCTAGGTAGCTTACAAGATTCTCTCTGTGTAAATAGATTTTATATAGAAAGGTGGTTGCCTTATAACAATTCATTAAGCTGTACATTTGTCATATATGGTACTCTGTATTTGAGTTATATTTAGTAATACTAAAGTAAAACTTTTAAGTGAGGTTAAGAAATTAAAATTTTTTTTTGTTTTAATTTAAAGTTATTTGTTAGGCTTTCATAAGAATTGGGGGATAGAGGACAAGCAGTATTAAAGAATTCAGGTGAAAGTCTAAATAACAGTTGCAAACAGCATCCAAGACCACAAATAAAGAATCAATTAAGTTCCCCATGAAAAGACTGCTCAGCATTGTCAGTTACTTCAGCTATTTCCAGTACATGTTATCTTCACACTGTTAATATTTAATAAATGGAATATACACTGAAAATGTCAGTTTACATATGCTTCATGTTGTTTTTCAATGGGCTTTTATATAAAATTTAATGAAAGCTGTAAATGAATCTATGAGTGGAATTGATAATGCTATTTATATTCTTTCTATAAAAATAATGAATTTTCTTTAATTAAAAATATTTAAGAATATGTAATAGAAGAATGAATGTACCTTTATTGTAGATGACAATATATTTTTAAGTTAATTTCTCCTTTACTTATAAGATTCCTATCCCTTATTTGTTTAAGGAAATAATATTCACTGATTTGATAAAAATGGAGATACATCAAACTGATTTGAAAAAATTTCTAAATGTTCATGATAGTGTGACAAGTCCAAAGTAAGTAAAACTACTCCTTTTTTTTCTGTCAGAGGTCTCTTTATTAGTATCCATGATCGAGGGCATATTGCTTCAATTCTTAATGCATGGCCAGAACATGTCATCAAGGTAAGTGATCACATTTTCTCACTAAGGCAAATTTGTTCTTTTTACTGTCCTATAATATATTGACATTTTTCATGACATTAGTTAATATTCACTGTCTTTTCTAGTGAATGTCACCTGATTTATATCCCTTTCATATTTGCACAGTGGATTAATTTTATTTTGATACCATTTAGATACTAACTTAACTTTCCCCATTATTCTGATCTAATTTCTTAGTATTTCTTTGTTCATTGTAAGTGATCATAAATGTTGAATAAATATTGAAATAGTGTCTGAATTTCTTCCCATTTTCATGTTTTCTGTGTTTATTCCTCCCCTAAGAGGAACTCAGATGGGCCAAAAAAAAAATCTGTTACTTAATGTTCTTGATTGTTGTGACCATAAGTAGCTCATCTGACTTCCCTCTGTGAGTGAACTAATGAAAATAAAATATTATCTGACATATGTTAGTTTTCTGTCTGAAACTTGGATTAACTCTTGTAATTATTATGATAATTCAGTGAGGAAGGGAAGGCATAGGTTACATGGTGGGCTACAGAGTAATATGTGGTGATGGTGGAAATTGAATGCAGAACCCTTGCTCTTAAACAAGGTGCTATACATCTTCCTTGTCTAAGGAGAGTGAGATGTACATTAGAGGGGATCAACAGTAGTTAGATGAAATAGAGGATTGAATCAGAGATTTAGAAGATAAGGTAGCAGAAAACACCCAATCAGAACCGCAAAAAGAAAAAGGAATCCAAAAAAATAAGGATAGTTTAAGGGACCTCTGGGACAACATCAAGCATAACATTTGCTTTATAGGAGTACCAGAAGGAGAAAGAGAGCAAGGAATTGAAAACCTGGTTGAAGAAATAATGATGGAAAACTTTCCTAACCTGGTAAAGGAAATAGATATATGAGCACAGGAAGTACAGAGAATCCCAAGCAAGATGAACCCAGAGAGGTCCACAATAAGACATAATTAACATGCCAAAGGTTAAAGACAAAGAGAATTTTAAAAGCAGCAAGTTATAAGCAGTTCATTACCTACAAGGGAGCTCCTATAAGACTATCAGCCAATTTCTCAACAGAAACTTTGCAGGCTTGAATGGATTGGCATGAAATATTCAAAATGATGGAAAGCAAGTACCTGCCACCAAGATTACTCTACCCAGTAGAGCTATCATTTAGAACTGAAGGGCCGATAAAAAGTTTCCTAGATAGGAAGAAGCTAAAGAAGTTCATCACCACCAAAGCAGTATTACAAGAAAACTTAGAGGGACTTCTTTAAGTTAAAACAAAAAAGATAAAAACATGAATAATAAAATGGCAGTAACTACATATCTATCAACGATTACTTTAAATGCAAATGGATTAATGAAAAGATAGGGTGGCTGAATGGATAAGAAAACAAGATGCTCATATATGCTTCCTACAAGGAATTCACTTCAGATTGAAAGACACACAGAGTTAAAGTAAAAGGAAGGGGAAAAGATATTTCAGGAAAATGGAAATGAAATAAACATAATAAAAGCTGTGATAGCAATACTTATACCAGACAAAAAAGACTTTAAAACAAAGGCTATCACAAGAAGGTCCTTCATAAAGAAGGACCCAGTGACCCCACTTCTGGGTATCTATCTGCAGAAACTGAGAATGCTGATTTGAGGGGGTGTGTGCAGCATTTTTTTTTACAGTAGCAGATGTAGAGGCAGCCTGGGTGTCTGCTGGTAGAACAATGGATAAAGAGGAGGGGGTACAATATACATGGACTCTTGCTCAGCTGTGGAAGGGAACGGGCTCTTGCCATCTGTGGCAGCATGAATGGACCTGGGCAGTGTTGCTAAGGGGAGTCTGTCAGACAGCGAAAGACAGACACAATGTGCTTTTGCTTATATGTGGAATCTGAATAACGAAATAAACAAACAAGCAAAATAGAAACATACTCATACAGAGAACATTTTGATGGTTGCCAGATGGCAGGAGGGTTAGGGAGGGTGGGTGAAAAGGGGGAAGGAATTAAGAAATAAAAACTGGTTGTTACACAGTAGTTATGGGGATATAAGGTATAGCATGAGGAATATAGTCAATAATATTGTAATAACTATGTACAGTGTCAGATGGGTACTAGATTTATCGGGGTGATAGATGGAAAGAGGGTTGAAGGGCAGTGGGAAAAAAGTGAAGGGATTAAGAAGTACAAATTGGTAGTTATAACATAGTCATTGGGATGTAAAGTAAAGCATAGGGAATATATAGTCAATAATACGGTAATAAGTATTTATAGTGCCAGGTGGGTAGTAGACTAATCAGGAGATCACTTCTTAAATTATACAAATAGCCTAACCACTATGCTGTACACCTGAAATTAATATAAGGTGATACTGAATGTCAACTATAATTGAGAAAATAAAAGGAGGAGGAATGGTGAAGGAGAATAAAAGATTTAAATTTCCATGTATAAAACAAATCCTGGGGATGTAACGTACAGCATAGGGAATGTGGTTAATAATATTCTGATAGTGTGGTATGGTGTCAAATGGTTGCTGGATTTATGATGATCACTTCTTTAGATATGTAAATGCTGAATATGGCGTACACCTGAAACTAATATAATATTGTATGTTAGCTATATTTTAATAAAAATATTAAAAAAACAAAAAGCCTAGCATAGTGTCTGGCACATAACAAGCACTTAATGAATGGCAGCTGTTTATTGTAGTGGAATAGTGAAGAATAAGATGTAGTTTCTACTGTGTCGTTACAAGCACACATGAAACAAAAGCAATCAATTCTTACATAATATATAATTAAACTGTCTAGTATACATTATAGATGTCATATTCACTCATTCAGAGACTATCATTCAGAGAAGGCTGGAACAGTTAAGAAATTTTTCTAGCCAAGTTGGAACTTAAATCTGGAACTTTGATAATTGGAGAGTGGAGATACTCTCTGTCCTAAGAAGAGAACATAGGAATGTAGGTATCAAGTTCACAAAGAGAATGGTGTGTTCTTGTGCAGTAAAGAAATTGGCTGACCTGAGTAAAGCTAAGTATTAATACTGAAATGGACTGTAATTAAGGTTTCTTAAGTAAGAGGTGATCAATTATGAAAGGTCTTGAAATTCCTAAAGTGGGATTTAGACTTGAAAAAAATAGAATGTCATAATTAAATAGGTGACTTTCTAGAAATAATATTTGAGGAAGATTCATCAGAGAGAGAAAAAAAGAACGCAAAAATTCTTCATCTAGGTAGGCTACAACAGAAGTATAGGCCCTGGGAAGGGAAAAGGAATGCAGTCAGGACATAGAGAGAGGAAATGAAAGAGGGAGAGTGAGAGAGAGACTGTGTGTGTTCAGGAGAACCCTTGCAGAACCTTTTTATTCAGGTAGTTTTCAGATAATAATTGATACAATAGGATGAAGATTTAATTTCTGAAGCAGACACTGGTAGGATTGTAGTCCTACTGAGATAATTCTGCTATTGTGACTTTATTATACAGAAAACATACAACAGGTTTATTTTTCTTTAAAGTTTAAAAAATTTTTTTTATTTATAGTTGGTATCCAATATTATATTAGTTTCAGGTGTGCAACATAGTGATTAGACTGTATAACTTCCAAAATGATCACCCGGTTAAGTATAGTACCCATCTGACATCATACATAGTTATTATAATATTATTCCTTATGCTGAACCCTATATCCCCATGATTTTTTTTTACAATTACCTATTTTTACTTCTTAATTCCTTCCCCCTTTTTACCTGTCCCCCCAATCCCACTCTTACCTGGCAGCCATAAAATGTTTTCTGTATCTATGTGTTTGTTTATGTTTTGTTTGTTTGTTTTGCTTTTTAGATTCCACATATAAGTGAAATTGCTTTATTTTTCTTTAGCAGGAAATAAAATAGTTAAAATAAAAGCAAGGTAATGTTAATTTAGAGATAAATTGCATTTAGGACAAAGTTTTTACATCAGAGGATTCTTTCACTATTAAAATTTCTTGAATATTGAAATGTTTGTGAATTAATGTTACAAATGTACATTTGTAATAAGGCATAAATTGAACTAAAATACCAAATGCCTCAAAAACAGTTTAAAAATTACTCAGCTACCACCTCCATAATGTCCATGGTGTATTTATTTAAATTAATAGCTCCAGATGAGAGAAGAGCTTAGGGCATAAAACTTGTGAAGAAATGAAAAAGAATAATACTTTTCTTTGACTTACAGTCAGGACATATATTTGGTATAACTTAGATGTGCTACCAAAAAAAAAAACAAAAACAAAGAAAAATGCTGTTATTTTTAACCCCTTTAAAAATTTTTTTAAAATCAATAATAGAATGCTAATTTTTTTCTTTAAATTTTGTACAAATTTTTAAATTAAATTTATTAGGGTGACATTGGTCAGTAAAGTATATAGGTTTCAAGTGTACAGTTTTATAATACCGCATAATAAATGAACAGGACAAACAAACAGAAACTCATAGACGGAGATAAACAGTTTAGTGGTTATTAGAGAATGAAAGGGGATGTGAAGAGTAGGTATTATAAAAGAGGGTCAAGGGGGTCAAATATGTGGTGATGGAAGGGAATTAACTTTGAGTGGTAAACACACAATACAGAACTTTGAAATTGATGACAATTAAAGTAGCAACTCCCTGGGTTTAAGTACCTTTCATGAAACCCTGGAAAGCATTATATAAATTATTATTCAGATCATAACCAAATTGTATGACCAATGTTGCTCTTCTTACAAAATATGCCATGAAAATATTTAAAAGTGTATGCAGGCCAACTGGGCTTTAAGGAACACATTCCCAAAAGTATACGTTACCAGTGATACATAAAGTCCCTCTATTTGTAATAGCACAATAAATAAAATAATGTCTATTAAATATACATTTGAAGTATTTGGACTTTGAAAATTTGGCTTTAATGCAATTTAAAAAGCTAAATTATAGTTTTCTACAGCATTTGTTTATCTTATCTTATCTTAATTCAGAGTCAGCTAGCCTAATGGTATCAAGTTGCCTCCTTTAAAACAGCAAAACATACTATTTGCAATTGCCCATGAAAAACTGACAAGGATTTATGGAATCTGAAAAATATGGAAAAGTAATTTTCATCTACCTCTCAAATGTAGTTTACTTTTAAGGCAGTTCGATTAGAACTACATAAACATAGGTGAACAGAAAATTAAATGAAAAGATCTCAAAAATATTTTTTTTAAATACGTTGTGCAGTGTAGTATGGTGGAAAAACACTATACTAGGCATTAATGTGCCTGGATTCTGGTTTTGTGATACTAAGCAGGTAAATCACCCTAGGCAAATTCAGTTCTCTGATCTTCAATTTCCTAAACTCTAAGAGGGATGGACTGAATGTTCTCTAAATTTCTCTTTAATTCTAAAATGTTATGACTTCCAACATTAGTCCTGGTAATAGCATTAATAGCTAGAATTTTGACAATAATAGTATTAATAGCTAGAATTTTTTGAGAATTTGTAATGTACCAGGTACTGTGGTAGTTCTTTGTATATCATGATCTCATTCTATTGAATTATCTACTTATTCAGCAAACTAATATTTATTGATTATTTACTATGTGCCAAATGCTATGCCAAGTGCTGGTATATAGTAGTGAGCAAAACAGCTTTGGTTCCTCATTTTATGCAGCTACTCTGAAAAGTTTTATAAATGAAAAACAGAAACTGTAATTCATCAATTTATCCGAAGTCAACTAATAGACATTTGTTTCAAGGCTACATGAATATGACTGGTGTAAAGTATGTAGAAAATCTAATTGTGTTATACAGGATTTGTTTTGCTTAAATTCACGTAATGGCCTTGGATCACAGAATAAAGATGTTGGACGCATTAATTTTAATAAAGGTATTAAATTATATAAAATTAAAATTCTACATGGTTAAAATATGTGTTTCATGGATATTTAAGGTGATTAGAAATACACTAAACAAAATTCATTGAGTCTAGTGAAAGGTTATCAGGTAAGAAAAGTAGCAGACTACACTTGTTACATTTCAAAGATGGTAGAACCCTATCAAGTGGTTATAGGAGTTCAAGAGGATGGGTCAACATTGTTGTGAAAATAGACTGATGGTTCCAGGATGCGCAAACCAAAGATCAGAACATTTGGGGGCTGCTTACCTATTATTTGTTACTTAACTATGGACACTCCTGTAATTATCCTCAAAGTGGATGTGACTAATTTTATAGCTGATCTGTTTCACTTTAGTTCCCAGTTTGAGGTTTATTTCCCTATACTCTTTCCACTGCCATTGTTGATTGAAGACTGAGTTTTTTGGGTTGTTTAACTCTTTATGTATACACCCTCTCTTCTTTTTTCAACAACCAAATTAATCATATATGTGTATTTTTAACAAAATATGAAATGTATATATCAAATTTATTTATTCTCCCTACTCTTCCACACATACAATCACATACAATCTATTGCGTGTATATTCAGTTTGTATTTTGACAGCTTAGTACATATTTTTATTACTAAGCACCATAAGCACTAACTTCAGAAACAGAGACCAGGAACTGTGCCCCAGAATTTGTGAACATCTATTAAGAGATATTTTTCTTTTTCTTCTAGGCTATTGTGGTGACTGATGGAGAACGTATTCTTGGCTTGGGAGACCTTGGCTGTAATGGAATGGGCATCCCTGTGGGTAAATTGGCTCTGTATACAGCTTGTGGAGGGATGAACCCTCAAGAATGTCTGCCTGTCACTCTGGATGTGGGAACAGAAAATGAGGTAAACAGTTAAAGTCTATAAGAAAGCTATTTATCTTAAAAAAAAAAATAGCACCAGTTCTTGTATTTTGAGCTTATTCCAGGAACATCATGAAAGTCCTTCTTTCTTGTCTAGTTCTCATTCCTCAAACCCATCCCTGAAGTCTTACAAGAAAATTATTTTCTCTTTTCAATTTCCATTCTCTATAATGTCATTAATCTTTTACCAACTTCTTTAGTGTTTTATTATCCTTTGATAAGTGTTTATACCATTATTCTATACAGTATGTATTTTCTTTATGATATTGTATGTTTAAAAATTATTTTCATACTATACAGGAATTAATCCCAAAGGATATTAAATTTAATCAGTTCAAAGTCTTCTTGTTCTAGAAGTCTGTATTGAATCTTAGGTAGATGTTTTGGAGTTTAGTCTTTCTCATTCTGCAACAATATTTTAGAATCTTAAAGTCATATATCAAGTAGTACGTATTTTTGCTCATCCCGTATTGCTAATTTAGGATTACTTACGGGTGAAAGATACTAAAAATTAAAGGTAGAATTTTCTGAAATAGAAATGATAGTTAGTGGTTGGTTAAGGATAGACTTTTAAAGTTACAGGCAAATTTCAGACCTAGCTCCAGAATGGGCTCATCAGATAAGACCTTGAGGTAAATAGTTTAAGTCTGTAACAAAGCTATTTACCTTAAAAAAAAAAAAAAAAAAAAAGCACCAATTCTTGTATTTTGAGCTTATTCCTGGAACTTCATGAAAATCATTCTGACCTGGGTGGGTCTCCCTCATTCCTCTAATCCATCCCTGTGGGTTTATTTACTTTAAATAAATAAGCTTCTTATAGTTGTTTTCCTTGTTCCCTTCTAAAGCAATTTAAGATATAACTTTTTACCTGTTAATAATGATCTCATAGTAACAAACAGTTTTTATGTTCTTTAACCTATACAAAAGTATAATGTTTAACTTCTATATACTACATGAGGGCTCATTTAATCTTTATAAAGGATACATTTTTATAAAACATATTGCTCATCTCACATTTTCTTTTTCAGTACTAATAGAAATAATTTAGAAATTATCAAAGCTGACCTTTTAAAACAATTATCTTAAAATTGAGTACATGTAGATTGAACATTAAAATTTCCTCTGTATTTTTTCTTATATTTTAAAGTATTCTTCTGTGATAAATTATATTGAAATCAAAGTTCAAAAATCAGAAAATCCGTAGAGCATCTTAAATATTCTAGGAAGAGATGAAGAGGGGTAAAGAGTGATGAAATAGGCATGCAAAAATTTAGGAATTGAGTTTTAAACTTGGGCCTTTTATTGAGGTTGTCTGTATAACGTGGACATAGACAAAGTTGTACACTAATGGAACCATAGCATTGGGACTGTTACAGTGATAGATTACATTAGTTCTATGTAATATTCGATTTTGTGAGGGTGGGTCATAAAATTCTCAAATTTGTCAGTTGTCTTGAATTTTCTCACACTATGTCCATTTAAGTATTCCTTTCCTCTTTTGGTATTCAGTGCTTTTATGTTATTCCATTTCTGTCCCTCAGCCTCCCATATCCATCTGTCCATCATCAAATGTTTTTGCCCTGCTGTAGATCTAGCTTTTTAAATTCTTTTTCCATTAAAAATGCCTAGTGCTTACTCCATTTCTAAGTTTTTCAAGCTGCTAAATTAGAAAATAATCTGATAATCTAAAGGAATCTGTAGTTAAAGTGCTGTATGTTATTTATTGGCTTATAGCCAATGGACTTTTGGAGATACTAGGGGAAAAAGTTCAGCGAGTGATGGAATTTTATCTCTTCGATAGGTCACTGGAAAATATCTTTGTAGTCTGAGAGACCTTTTTGAAACTCCTCAGATTCCATTATGTAGATTTAATTGAGTTATACAAATTCGAGCACCTACTATCTGTCAAGGCCTACATGAAGGTTAGATAATAGCAGAGTGAATAACTTTAGAGCTTGCCAGCAAAATGCTCTGAATCTAGAAGAGGAGATACATATGTAACTAGTTTCAACATGCATTAAATGCTTTGATAAGGACACTTAACAAACCATTAAGGACCGTTCGCAAACCATTAATTTCTCTGCCAGTTATAATATACTCTTAGTCTCTAACTGTATGTGCTTATAACTTATCTTTTTCTAAAATCATTATTTAAGAAAATGAATGGTGAAAATTTATATTAATAAATGATCAGGTAGAGTTCTTGTTTGAAAAAGAGAGTACATTATTTTTTCTTTTATATAGTTTAGCTGTGCTTGAAGTTAGCCAAACGACAAAGTTTGAGGATATAGTCCCAAGACTGATTCTGGTTTCATGTTTAGTCTGGGCTTCAGTTCATGTGAACAGTACATCTAGATCTAGAACCTTTATTGGAACCAGAACTCACAAAGTTAGAGCCTCTACTTAGAAGCTTCTATTTAAAAGGTTCCCCCTTGTGTTTCAGAAAGTGCCATTCATTGTGGTATGAACCAACTGTGTCAGAGAAACTGAACAAAAAGAAAAACCTTTTAGATTTGCTGTTATATATACCTGCCATATATCTTTTAGCCCTTGTACACAAGCTAGTATTGACACTACAATAGGGCATATAGTAGTTTTCTCTTGCTACCATAACAAATTACTACAAACTTAGTGGTTTAAAACAACACAAACATATTGCCTTATAGTTACATAGGCCACAAGTCTCAGAAGGCTAAAAATCATAGGAGACGTCAGCGGGTCTGCGGTCCATAGCCTTGTCTTTCCAGCTTCTATAGACTACCTTTAGTCCTTGGTTCATGGTCCCCTTTACTCATTTTCAAAGCTGGTGTTGTGGTATCTCTCCAACACGGCTTCTGTCCTCACATTTGTTCTCTGACTAGAGCCAGGAAAGATTTTTCACTTTTAAGGACTCGCCCTTAATCACATCTAAAGTCTCTTTTGCCACATAAGGTAACATATTTACAGGTTCTGGGGGAAAGGGAGGTCATTATTCTACTTACCACATGTTCCCAGTTAGAATATCATCATTTCTCGTTCATGCCCCCTTCCCGTCTAGCCTTTATCCCTTCATGTTGCGGGGATTACTTGCCACTTCAGACAAGTGATCCTGCATTGGAGTGAGTACTAATCATTCTAGTAAAGCCATAGGAGAGAAGATAACCCCTCAGTTCTGAGGCTTTCAGTTTGTAGTACCATCTGCTTATTTTTTGGTGGTCTTCTTTGATCGCGTCCTCTCTAAATTATAAAATGATAATAGATTATATTAAGAATTTCTTTATTGTTTGAGATACTACACTGATGCCTTGGGGAAGAGAATGGTGTCTTTCTTTAGTTTGGTTTTATATACATTATAACTATTAGGAACTTCTTAAAATTTGTGATATATTTGAGAAATACCTATCATATAAACTAAAATAGAAAAAATACTTACTTGGGATAGGAACCTTTTGGGAAATAGAATATTATGATTTTATTTTAACTTAATAATATTTTATTTTAACTTAATAATATTTGAAATGAGTGGATCTCAGCGTACGTTCCAGGGACCAATCACTTCAGAATTACCAGAGGTATGTGTTAAGAATGCCAGATCCCGTCCCCCACTCCAGACTTACTGAATCATAGTGAAATTTAATTATTTTCTTTCCTACCCCTTTTTAACATTTATGCCAGCTATATGAATGCTGACATTTTAAGTATTGCTTTAGACTCTTGAGAGAACACTGGCAATTTGCTTAATCATATTGACGACATAAACCCGCAAAACAGCAAAAATGATGTATTATTTCTTTACAAAATCTCATTCTATGTTTTTCTTTTCTTTCTTTCTTTCTTTTTTTTTTTTTTTTGGTGATTCCCTGTTTGGGAATCAAACCCAAGCCACAGCGTTGAAAGCACCGAAGCCTAGCTACTACACCACCAGGGAATCCCTATGTTTTTCATTTCACCTTTCAGTGCTCTCAAATTTTCTGATAGGAAATATTGCTTTTCTAATGATGAAAAACTTGAAGTATTGAGAAAATAGTTTTTAATTCTCAGAAACTTCAGATTAAAAAGGTAGAAAGGTAGAAATGTGAGAGACAAGAACAAGGTGAGAATTAATAATGATTGCTATTTACTTCAAATAAATGAATGCTTCACATTAAAAACTCCCAAGTTTCAAGACTTGAGATAGTACTAACAAGTTAAGATAATTAACTTTACCAATATATGCCCACCTTATCTCCTTTTTGGAACTCTCTTATATTTCCATGTGCGTTGTCTTTTACTGTTTTTCTATTAATCTTTTTCTTTCTCTGTGCTATGTCTTCATAAGTCTTCAGTGATGCCACCTGAATTATACACGACACCTCTTGCTAAAGAAGATCTAACCTTTTTTAAGTTCTTACTTAATACCAAGTCTTTGACTTGATTTCCAACAAAGATTTAGTATTGATAAGTGTTTACTCTTGGCCACATAAAGCTTTTAATGCAATAAATTAATATCACTTCTCTGTTAGGCTGCTTGGACTATGAAGCCATTATCAAAATTGGGTGATCTTGGGAAATTGCTTTTTGTAGGTAATTTTTTTTGTCAAATCTGCAACAATGCACTCATTATTCAAGCCTTACTTATCACGAAAATTTAAAAAACAGTAAATTTTATCAGAGACATTATAATTGGAAGAATTTTATAGCTTCTTGATTTAATTCAAAAGTTGTATCTTGCTCATAAATCTTCATAATTGACTCTTCATTTAGTTAATCTTCGTTATGATACATAGTTTCATTGTTAGCATGAGACTAAGAAAAAAGAAAATGGGAGACACATAACATCTTTTCTCAGTTGTGTTCTTTTTCTAATTCACGTTTTAGAAGTCCAAATATAATCCAGACATGGAGAAAGTATTTGAATTCTGGCAGCCATTAGGAGTTCACTGGCACTTCAATCTCAGCTGTTCAGAAGCCTGCCAGTAGATTGTTTAAAGTTTTTAGCCCTCGAGTAACAGCCGGGCTTTACAACAACACTCAGTTTCAGATTTTACATTTCATCTGAAGTACATTTATGTGATTAAATATGTTAAGTTCCAGCTAGTCAGAAAGCCTTAACTCATTCTTATGCAGTACAAGTTCTGACAATTAAGTTAACGAACTCATCCTAGAAAAAGTGCTCCATACCTCATTGCTGAATGTCACTACAGTCACCTTTGAAGTACTCCCCTTGGGAAGCTATGCACCAACACCAGTGCCTAGTCCACCCTTCATAGCAATTTTGGAAATTTTTCTGAAGTGGTCATCAGAGCTGTCACCATATGACCTAGATGTCCTCAATGTCATGAAAATGCCTTCCTTTCGATATTTCCTTTGTCTTTGGGTAGAGGAAAAAAGTCATTGGGGGCCAGATTGGGTGAGAAGGGAGGGTGTTCCAATACAGTTATTTGTTTGCTGGCTAAAAAACTCCCTTATAGATGGTGCTGTGTGAGCTGGTGCATTGTTATGATGCAAGAGCTATTGAGTTGTTGGTGAAAAGTTCAGGTTGGTTTTGTCTAACTTTTTCACGCAGCCTTTTCAGCACTTCCACATAGTAAACTTGGTTGACTGTCCAGTTGTTACAAATTCTTTTTCTTTTTTTTTTTCCTTTTTTTTTGTATGTGGGTAGCTCTCTAGATGGGAGTCGAACCCAGGCTGCAGCACTGACAGCACCGGAGCCTTAAGCCACTGCACCACCAGAGAACTCCCCAAATTCTTAATGAACAATTCCTTTGATATCAAAAAAGGTTAGCAACATACTTTGACTCTTGATTTGGACTGATGCAACATTTTTGGTTGTCGAGAATTGGCTGACTTCCATTGTGCTCTTTGACTCTTTGTTTCAGGGTGTATTGATACACCCATGTTTCATCACCAGTGGTAAAATGGCCCAAAACATTGTCTTGCCTCTTCAAAAGGTATTGCAAACTTTGACTCTCCTTTGCTTTTGTTCACTGGAGAGCTACTTTGGGAACACTTTGGCACACACCTTTCTCATGCCAAGATTTTCAGTTAAGCTTTTCCTAACTGTTTCTCTATCAAGGTTTACTTGGTTTGCTATGCTTTTCACTGTGAGCTGATGATTTTGATGCACAATTTACTGAATTTTTGTAATTTTTTTGTCAGTTCTCCTTGTTACTGGCCACCCTGACCTCTCCTCATCAGTGACACTTTGTCTCCCCTCAGAAAAAGGTTTAATCCATTTGTACGCTGCTATTTTCTTTATGGCATTATCCCCATAAACTTGGACTAACATGTCCCTGATTTCACATCCACTCTTGCCAGCCAGGTTTAACAAGAAATTTAATATTTGTTCTTTGCTCTAATTTGAGCTCCAACATTCTCTTGGTGGCACACAAAAACACACAGCAACAATAATGAATGCCACTCAGCAAGACACCTCCACATGTCGACATGAACACAGCTGTGAGACAGATATACCGAGGTTATGAAACATTACTAAGTTGTTTATACAGTGTTACTAACATAAGTTCATAGTGGCAAATTTGCAGGCATAATTGTCAGACCTCATACATTATAAGTAGGCTGACAAGATATACTGTTTTGAATGGGACAGAAAACAATGGTACTGTCCCACTTTAAATGGTATGTATTTTCAGCTTAGTCTCACTGGGCTGAATTCAAGGTGTCAGTGGGCTGATCATACCTACCATTTGAAATGAGACAGTACCATTGTTGTCTGTCTCATTTAAAACAGTACATCTGGTCAGACTAATTTTATAAGTAGGGTGACTGCGTAATTATTGTTCAAATCAACTTTCACCGTGAAAGAGGATGCTATTAATAAGGACACTAGGACAGCAGGTGTGAACTGGGCTATAATTTCTGTTGACTTTAAGCAAATCCCAACTCATATGATTCAAATGGCTTAAACTTCTTAAGAACATCATCTCACCATTTATCTGTAACAGACTACTTCCAAAACTAGTAACTTAGAACAATTAAAATTTTACTAATGTTTATGGTTTGCTGGTGAGGAAGGTTAGGATGCTTGGGGCAGCTTGGCCTTTCTCCATATACAGGGTCTGGCAGAAGTAACACCCAGACTTAAGTTATGATTATTAAAACATCATAACCATACATGCGTATGATTTTGTAATAAAAGGTTTGTTATAGATTACCAGCTCATAAAAAAAGGGGCATTATTTGTGCCAGACCCTGTAGATTCTCATCCTTCACGGATTGTTCATATTCCACATGCAAAATATGCTTCTCACCATCAATTTACAGGTTTCTAAAAGTTTCATCTCAATAACAGCAGGCCCAAAGTTCAGAATCCTGTCATCCAAATCAGGTCTAGATAAAAATGTGTTTTGCTCATTGGTGTGGTTCCTCTTATCTGTTCCCACATAAAAAACATACAATGGTGAGGCAGGGACAGAATAACCACAATAAATGCTCCCATTCAAAATGGGACAGATAAAAATTATATGGATCTGAATGGTTCATAACAATTTTAAATTTCCATTGGCCACATGTTGCCAGGCTACCTACTTGAGGGGGAGGGGTCATGGAATGCTCTTTGGAAAGGGCCCAATTCTGATGCCTCAGGGGATTCTGTATTCACTGTCCTGTTAAGCTTCTGGCTCTGTTCTCTGGGCTGTGGGCTCTGTCCCCTTGAGATATCCTTTCCTTTCCAGAAACAGCTGTATATTTGCAGCTGAGTAGCTTCCTCAGCCTGCTTTCTTCGCGTGGAAATCTGGGGACTCAGAGAAGTATTTTCATTTTGAAGTATCTCTGTCCAGTTAATCTAAGTATTACCATACCCTTAAAATTTTTTTAGGCTTTCTATGTATCAGATTATAATCTACTCTATTGCATAAAGGTCCCATTCACAATTCTTTCAAAACAGACCTTTCCTCTACATTCATTGACATATCAGAGAGCAGCAGGACCAATTCTTTTATCTAGTCAAGATGGTCTGTTAGACTCCACTTTGAATCGTACAGGGATTTTTTTAAAAAGTTGTTACAGCCACCCACTTAATTTGATCTTTGACTGCAGGCCTTCTTTTACTTTGAAAATCTTTTACAAACAAGTCTTGTGTCCTCTGTGTTTTCTTTAAATTTTGCTCACACACTGAACATTTTCTTCTTTAGCTCATCTCTATTTTAACTCTATCATATAGCTATGAGAAGCCAATTTATACATTCCACATTCTGCCTGGAAATCTATTTCACCAGATTCACAAGTTCATTGGGTTTACATTTTCTGTATTTATAGGTTTCTGAAGGTGACATTTTTATTAATTGTTTCACTATTACATGGCATAGATCGTATTTTTTTCCCAGCCTACAAAAGCAGTTTTTCTTTTTAAGTTAATTTCAGCGCTATTTTATTGTTTTTTCAGTGTCCCAGGCTTACACACATTTGGTTAAACATGTCCCTATGAATTTCATGTTTTGGAATGCTGTTGTAAATGGAGTTATGTATTTTATTTCATTTTTAGTTGTTCATTGCTATGTACAGATGCACTTGATTTGTGTATATTGACCTTATATTCTGTGATCATGTTAAATTCACATTTTTTCTAGTGGATTTCTTTTTGTTGTGGATTCCTTAGTATTTTCAATGTACATGACCATGTGTATACAAATAAAAACAGTTTACTTCTTCTTTTCCAATCTACATTCCTATTTTTTTTTCTTACATTATTGTAGGGTCTTCATTATAGAGTAAATATCCTTGTTTTGTTTCCAACTTTTTAATTTTTTTTTGTAGTTAAGCTTATTGGGGTGACATCGGTTAGCAAAAATTACATAGGTTCCAGGTGTACAATTCTACAGTGCACTGTTTATGTGTTGCACTATCTGTTCACCACCCAGAGGTCTTGTTTCCAATTTTAGGGGAATAGCTTTCAGTTTTTTTCTGTTAAATATGTTGTTAGCTGTGGGTTTTTCATAGATGCCTTTTATGAGTTTGAGGAAGTTCCTTTCTGTGCCTAGTTTACTGGGAGCTTTTGTTATAAATGGGTGCATTTTATTTTATGTAAATTATATCTGAATTAAAAAACTGATTTCATAAAAATCATCATTACATACACTAAAATTTGAACACAGTGATGTTGTCTCATATATATCATTAAAACAATTAAATCTGTAAAGTTTTAAAAATTTAAGAAAAACTGGTCAAGGCTAAAAAAATTATTTTTAACTTTAGACAACTATAATATTAAAGTATAATCAAAATGTTGGTTGAAGATTTTGCTTTCAGGAACAGAAAAACATTTAAGAAAGGAATTGCTATCTTTCCATTTCCTAAGCTAATATGATACTTTAAAACTCAATATTATTTTTCTATATGATAGACTGTGGGCCTTACTTTACTTTGAAATCTGAACTGAGCTTTTCTGATTAGCCACTGAGAGATTATAATTTCTTTTTACCAGAGTAAGGTAGAATGTTTTTAATGTTTAGCAATTATTTTTCCTATTTGGCATATTAATACTGTAGACATATTTTATATAATACTAAATATTAAATCTAGATTGGTTCTGAATCAGTTTGACATGATTTTATTTTCATTTCTATCCCTATTATACTAATGAGGAAACTGAGACTTAGAACAAGTAAATGACTTACCTTCAGCTATTTCTATATCTCTGGTAACTTTTTTTAAATAGGAGTTACTTAAAGATCCTTTGTACATTGGACTACGGCAGAGACGAGTGAGAGGTCCTGAATATGACAGTTTTTTGGATGAGTTCATGGAGGCTGTTTCTACCAAGTATGTATAATATTTGTTTTATCTATATTTGAGTTGAATTTCAAAAATGTAAAGATAACATAACATAATGAAGTATAACAGTGTCCAAGTTTGGTGCAGTATGTTTAATAATTAGAAGTGATTTGAATGTAATACACCCACACATATTTTTACATATCCTCATAACTCTTAGTGGCCAAATGATAACTTCATGTATCTGTCCCCAGAAAAGGTCTCTGTTGCTATTCCCGAGAGATACTTTTCTCTTACAAGAATCTTTAGATGCTATGGTTATTGGAGTGTATGATTATAGTGAATGAGGCAATGCCCGTTTTACAATGATTGGCAGTCTGTACTTTGTTCTGGCCGCTGATAAAATCTGATCTTCAGTTGTCTTTTCTGGTTGTATTTGACCCTTTTCTGATAGGAGAAGCTGAGAAAGAAATGAGCATCAGTTAGTACAATCCACAGGGTCCAGAATGGAACAAAAACAAGGACATCCAGTTACAATCTAAGAATCTGTGATTAAAAGTACAACATTTGATTAAAATGTAGTGCTATATTTTACCTAGTCTAGATAGTATTTAACTGTGGGCCAAGTGCTACTGTAAAAGTTTCCAGTTTTTTTTTTTCCCTTTCAAAGAAGAGACTTCTACCATAATTTAGTAATACATTCTGGGAGAATTTTGTCACACTAACAGTCACCCCATTTGTTACAGTATAGCCACAGAAACCATGTACTATTTAAAAACATGTATGTTGCCTTGGTTTTTCATAGAAATAAACTCATCATTACAATCAACTGTAACTAGAGATGTACTTCTGGTTTCCTTTTATTATAAGGTTTAATTTTAAGAAGTTGTATCCAATAGCAAAAAGTGCTTCATCAGCTTGCACAATATTTGCAATATATTGACTCTTCCATTACCCAGGGTTTTAATACAGAGTATATTTGCCAATTAGTATAAACTACTTTTTAAAAACCCATGACTGATTTATTATTTATTAACTTATTTAATTAAATTGTACTTATTCATAGAAATAGTTGAGAAAGTCCACAGTTTAAAATCAGTTGCTTTGTACAGTTAATTGCTAATTTCATATTTAATTTTAAATTCCTTACTCTGCAAAACTTATGTAAGATTTTAAAATTACCTCGTTAGTAATGTTAATCAAGAGATTATGTAGAGAATACCACAAAAGAATGAAATGAAATTCTCAACGTATTTGTTTTTATTGTTAGTGTGTATAAAGTTTGACTTTATATAGACAGCTTTAATATATTTACAAAGAAGCTATTAACTGAGTTATGAACATAACATGTATGGCCTATATACTCAAATGCTGGTGAAATAAAAAGAGAAATAATTCCATATGGTACCAATGAAATGCATTCTGGAGAAAATGAGATAGGAGCTAATTTTGAATGGTCTGTGTTAATCTAACATCAGGAAAGCTTTTTTTAAATGTTGAATTGAGGGGTTACCTCAATAAAAATTTTAAAAGCAGAGACCACCTATAAATGAGGTGTTATACTTAGGGCCCTTCCCAGAGAAAAATCTCAAAGATTTTTCAGAAATACTTCCTAGCATGACATTGATTTGAGGAAAGTTTTCCAACAGTGAAACCTAGCATTCCCCAATTATATTGGGAAGTAGTCCTGAAGATAAGCCCAAGATTGTTTTAAAAGGTTATGTAACTTAAATTCAAGGTAGAAAATGACTGTTACAATTTGAGTTACCTAGGAATCAGATTCTGAGAAGGAGTTATTATGGATCAACCCCTTTGGAAGGGAAGTGACAGCAATAAACATGGATAAAGGGAGAAGTCGACCTGCAATGTGGATTCACCAGTGGCCTTGGATAAATAATGTCATCGGGACCACCCCTGTATGCTGTTTAGTTCCTTAAAGGAACATTAATTTCTGCCACCTTCCATCCCCCAACCCATATTATGTTGTGTAATTTATTTACTGTCTTGTCTGGGTTGGGGTGGGCAGTTTCAAATTCTTCCTCTTGGCTTTTTCCACAATTATAGCTCTTACCTCATAGGCCATAGACTTGATATGGGTATTAATGGCACTTACCAAGTACTGTATTTTTCCAACTGTAAGATGCCTCCATGTATAAGATGACCCCTACCTTCCTAACCCAATAAGTTACTCCCGTGTATAAGATGACCCCCAATTTTTGGTCTAACACTTTTAGAGAAAAGTATTGTCTTCTACATTGAAAAATACAGTCTGTCTATTCTGATAATGTATTTGGGGACTGAAGAATCACCACCAGGTGGGTCTCTGGTCCCAGTGGACCCACTAGGAGGTACTAGACCTTGGCCAGAGTCCCATTTATTACTAGCCCTTGTGTGCTTCTAATGAGAAGGGACAGCATATTGATGTTCAGGTCCCCTGTACCACTGTCAACTTTGTGCCCTCTAAATGTTTGGGTAGTCCCTGTCCCCATAGTTACCCAAATAAAGGGTCATAGGTCCCTTTGGAGAAGGATTGGGAAATTATTATTGCTGTGGTGTTGTAAGGTACTTTCCTCTGGGGACTACGCCTTTTCTTCAGTGAGTAGGTTCTGGGTTCAAAAATTAACTCAGGTTTGGAAACTAAGCAAAATGTTATGGTATCATTGGATCAATGTCCCTCAGCCTTATGGTCATCCATCTTTGATTTCTTCTGTATACACACACACACACACACACACACACATACACACACACACACACACACACACACTCTTATGATATTGTGATCACCTGGCTTCTAGTGGCTTCTGATCCACATCTGGGTCTGTCATCCACGTGCACAGTGATGAGCCTAGTGCTGTAACAGCCTTTCCTTCTGTCAGTTCTGCCTGTCAGAAGAGAGTGAGTGAGTAATGTAGATGTCTTCTCACTAGTGTATTTTTAATGGCTTTGGTAAGTGCTTTCTGGGCCTCCCTGTGGAGCAGTCATCTGATGGGTATTCTGGCTTTATGTAGCATGTACACTCCAGTGTGTACTCTCTGAGTCTCGTAATCCCCTCTTCTGCTAGCAGCCACAGCATTTCTGTACTTCAACCGTATTTAATATGAGCCATTACTTTGTCTATGTCTCTAGACACCATCGTAGTAGCAAGTTTATATGATCTCCTGATCTTGCGGGTTGTTAATCCTGCATCTCAGGAGAGTGTCCTCAAATTGATAGACTCCCTTCTCTAATCTTAAATTCTGGCCCCTTGATCAAACATGCTTAGAATTTAATCTCACATGTACTTTCCTCACTAATGTAAAATAACTAGATCTTGCAGTTCTTTTGTAAAATAGCCTCTTCTTCCTTTATGAGGCCTAGTGTGTCCCAGATGGGTTATACTGCGACATAACCTTACTTACAAGGTCCAGCAGTAGTAACACCTGCACTTGAGTTATGATTTTATTACAAAATCATAACCATACATGCTTATGATTTTATAGTAAAAGATTTGGTATATCTTACCAGCTCATAAAAAAAGGGACACTATTTGTGCTGGATCCTGTATATAGGCCTCAGGGTCTAGAGAAGAGGTAAGGGTAGATTGATAGGGGTTAGGGAGGCATATGTTGTCTTATGAGGGAGAGCCCTCTATCTACATCATCCCCAAGAAATGATGGGCAGGTCTCTTTTGTGGGTTTAGAAAGTTCTGGGGAATCTGAGAATTCAAGGTTTTGGAAGGCATCCATCCAGCTCTCTCATCCCATGTGGCAGGATCCTGTTCTTTTCTAACCAGGATCCTAACTTAGCAGATCTGCATTTCTCAAGAGTTTTGGAGTTTATGAATACTCTGATGATTAATCCCTGTCCTACATCTTTCTTGGCTCAGGAGCTACAGGATCTGCCCAGTTTTCCTCATGACTACCTCTCTCACCTCCTTTAAAATTTCCTCAGATACTTCTTTCTCAATGAGGTCTTTCTTGATGTGTTTAAGATTTTATGCCAACTCATTTTTCTTTTTTTCTGCATTTTTTGATATCTGACATATTTATGTTTAATTATTTATGTTCTGTCTACTTCATGTACTGTAAATTCCATGAAAGCAGGGAGTTTTCTTTTTCTTTCACTGTCATATTCCTGGTTTTAAAAATATTATTTAGCATGTGGTAAGTATTCAGTAAATATTAGTTAAACGAACGATTGAATTTGATTTATTTTATTTATATTGCTTAAAATGATTAGTATGAATAACAGAACTCTGGTATTTTAAAGAATTCCTTCTTTCCATGTGATTTAATTTCATAAAATATTAAAGGTCGTTTCTTATACTTGGCCTACTGCCAAGAATATATTAAAATCACCATATGTATATATTCCTTAAATATTTGTGTTGATTTTTTTGGTTATATTTCTTATAGTAGCCTTCTTTTTCTAGAATCAATTTCCCCTAGAAATTAATAAGAAATGTAGTGACTGCTCAGCTTTGCTGCCTGAAATTCTATATATCAGAATTTTATTGATGATTTTTAGCTAAATGAGAAAAATGCTGTACCTCAAGTGAGCTTTAAAAGCCAGTATTAAATTATTTAATGAAAGAAATTAAAACTATTCAGCAAGGACTCTTATTTTTTCCTTTTCCACTTTAAATGATTAAAATTAAAAGCCACTTGGAAGCACTAGGAATGGCCCCAAAGATTATTATTATAATATTCAGTCAAACTCCCTTATCCTTGGCTTCTATCACAAATTTTATTATGATCTGTCACATAACAAATTTTATTATGGTCTGATAGTTAAGAGAAATAGTCTTAGTCTGAAGCCATATTATCTGCCATATGCTGCAAGGTGTGATGATGGTCTTTTCATAAAATGTGCTTTCGTCACTGATTCAGCATTGAATTAAAGCCTTGACTATCTGCCTGAAATGGACTAGACTATTCAGAGAAGTGATTAATTTAATCAGAATTCTTGAAGGTTACATATCAGATTTCAAAAGAATAAGATATATGAGGGCTGTCCAGAAAATTTCCAGCCATGTATTATAAAATGAAAAATAGAGGCATTTATGGCTGGATTTTTACTGGACAGCCCTTTTGTAGCCCCTGATTATCATAGCCAGGTTTGCTAAATTTATTTTTATTATTATTAATAATATCCTCTCTTTCTAAAGAAATAATCTGATGTAAGTTAGGTGCTCTTCACCATTACACAGGGTTGCAGTTCAATGGTTTCTCCACCATTTTTATACTAAGTCTTTGGCTTCCCCATGGAGGAGGGGCTCTTTTTACTGCCTCAGTGTCCTATCTTCTGCCATTTCTGTTGTAGTGAGTTTCATGGCTGACCTTTTGTGCTGCTTCTTCTACCTACTCTAATAATCATTGCCTTTTATGCATCATCCTTTTTTTTTTTTAGATGAATGGACATATTTATAACTTAGATGACTTTATTTGTAAATCCATGAAGGTTTTTGGGGTTATCACCTGCCAGTTTAATCAGCAAAATTTTCTTTGGTTTTCATAAGAAATTTCATGGAAACATAGGACTCTGTAGGACCCTGCAATTCTTCCCTGTGGTCCGAAGGTGATTGTAAACCATTTGAAAAAAAATCAAATGGAAAGAATATCTGTCCATATGAAAAAAATCAGTATCCATGTTACTAAGGAACACGACTCAACTCATTTATGACTCAAAATTTTTGTTATTTTCCCATCCAAAGAAAAATCAGATTCACAGTTTAACTATAGCCATGTTTTCCTTAAAATGCCAACTATTTTTATTTATGTTTTTTGCTCTGCTTTTTAACAAGTGAATGAAAAAATAGGTCATGGAAGCATTAGTTATCTACAGGTATGCATTATGTGTATGTATGTGTGAATATACATACATTCATGTTTCCTAAAGTATTTAAGGTAGATATATATACTTTAGGTTAGTTTTGCATCTTTGCCCGTATCTCAGCCCAACCTTGGAGGAATAAGTCAAATTTACCATCTCTTTCTGAACATGGTTTACAATTCTTTTCTTTTCGGTGCTTTCCTCACCTAATCCTATTTTATTCTAATCATTAATTCTAATTACATTAATTCCAGCATTCCTTTAACATGAGTGTAAATAAATATTTTTTACTAGTTTTATTCTATTTGTATGAGTCTCATGAATATTTATTCCATTGTGTCCAAGTTTCCTTACTAGCATGAGTTGTGTCAGAAAAAGAACTTTATTACAAGGGATTACTTTTTTTTACTATCCCACATTATACTATATTACATGGTGGGTATAAAATAACTTACCATTGAAAGCATTACTTAAACATTGTATCTAACCTTCATGAAACTACAGTAACATACATTTGAAAGAAAGGTAGTTCTCTAACATAAACTAGAGAAACATACAGTTTTCCAAATAAAGTGGCTCTGCATGAGGTAAACCAAATATTTAAGTTTTAATTACATTGTTACATTTATGTGTTAGATTTTAAATTTTCTCTAAAGAAAAGTATTTAAATAAATTCTTATTGCATTCATTACCTATCGTTTTCTCTTTGAATCAACAAATTGAGATAAGAGGACTCCAATTAATATTTTATCTAAGTTCATTAAAGCTAAATTATATTTATTAAAGATAATCATTGTGGTTTGCCAATAATCTGTAGACCATGTTTCTTCTCTGTGTCTCTCTTCTTTGTCTATTCTCTTGACTTTCATTTAGCAAGATGAAGCCCAGCTTCTTAAAAGCTTGTTTCTTACTGTTTTCCTTTTCTATGTACCTTATATAATAAATTAGAAAATAAAAATAAATATATCTGCTCAGTGGTAATATTTAAAAAGGAGACTCAGTGTAGATTTACTTAGTTATACTCATAGATTCATCTAAAAACAAAAGTGAAAAACACTAGCAGTGCCTTGTGGGTCAAAATCAGGCCCTTTCTTGAAATGTTCTTTCCTTGCTCTCCTTAAATTATATATATTTATGAACAAAGATAAAGCAGGTATGCACAATATGAAAGAGTTTAGTTCTTATTTTTAAAGACTATCTTTATGGCTGGTTTGATGGGGAAATAGTATTAAAAATTTGAATGAGAAACATTCAAAGTTTTAACCACTGTTGGAGGTTAAAAATACTGAAAGGAAAAGGATAATTAAGGAAAGGATAATTAGAAAGTTGGTTGGGATTAAGTTCAGAAACGTAATAGTAGTTTTTTCAATTTAGCAATCCCTTGTAATAAAGTTCTTTAGTAAATGTGAAATCTCATTTGCAATTAATAGTCTTGGCTTACTTTCTTGTTGATCGTCAGTACATTCCAGTTAGTAAAGGCTAGAGTCCTTATCGGTGTGCTGCCGCCACACTCTCTGCACTGCCTTTGCTCTCATTGAATTCTCAAGGCATGTTCCCAACTCAGAAATATTTGCTCTTGTTCTTCCCTTTGTCTGGAACATTCATCTCCCCAAAATCTACTTGGATAACGACCTCATCTTTTTTTATTATTTATTGAAATCGTACCTTCATCTGAGGCTTGTCCTGATTACCCCATGTAATACTGAAATCTGCCCCACTTTCTCCCACCCCAGCTTTCCTAAAACTTCTGCTTTGCTCTACTTTTTCTTATTATGTAACTTCATGTGTAATAATTTATATAAAGTATATAGTTTATTCATTTATTACATTTGGTGTTTATTGTGTGTTTCTTCTACTGGAATGTATGTCCACCAAAGACAAGGATTTCGTTTGTTCTAAGAACAAGTTCCCATGTCAGTGCCTGGCATGCAATAATAGATGGACAATAGATATTTGTTAAACTGGATGGAACGCTTCAGAAGGAGGCCACACAGGAAAATGTGAGTGGATTGGCATAAATCTTTCACCATTACTAGAAAATTAAAATTTAAACATGCCTTATGTTTGACGAGTTACTGCCATCATTTTCCTGTGGAAAGAAGAGCCATGTAGGTGTGATGAGTGATGTATGCTTGTTTTTCTCAGGTCTCACAAACAGATTGTCCCTTGGGGCTAGAGTTAAATGTCGAAGTCACTGTGTGACATAAAGTAATGTAACTATATTTAATGCAAGTTGGTAGTAAATATTTTCTGAGCTGATAGATTTCAAAGTTCTATTATTTAAAGCTGTAACAAAATTTATGTAAAATTTGCCACAATCAAAACCTTCTTTTTTACATCTTCAATCAAAATAATACCACATGCTACAGTATACATGGTAAAGACTGCATACAATGTAATATATAGATGGTATATTATAGAATTGTACACTTGAAACAAATATAATTTTACTAACCAGTGCCACCCCAATAAATTTCATAGTTAAAAAAAAGGATTGCCATATTTGTGAATAGGAAACAAAATCAGCAACTGTTAAATTTATTGTTAACCAATATGGTTAGATTGGGATATGTAGGAATTTAAGTGGAAAAAGGATCAATCATACTGAGCACATTTTGAAGTGGTGTTGCTTGGGATAGGTTTGCAGTCCATTTCTTCAGAGGCCTTGTGGAATGACATTTCTTACTTCAGTGAGTTCACCGTGGTTTGGGATCGGACTCTGAGTTCAGAAGCCTGGTTTCATCAGTGTACAAAGCCCACTTCTTAGGAATATGGAATATGTAAAATGAAGGCTTTGAAATAAACCCTTGGCTGCATCAACTACTGTATTGTCCATCTTAAGAAAGTTACTTACCTTCTCTAAGGTTTAGTTTCTCTCTTGAAAAGTGAAAGATAATATTATAACAGAATATACTTCATTGGGTTGTTGTGATGATTGAGATTAAACATTAAAAAAACAAAGTAACTATAATTTTTCCCCTAGGAAGGATGATTAGGGCCAATAATTGAATTAAAAGTTTTAGGCTGGCAAATTTGCTTTAATATTAGAACATTTAATAGTTGGAAAAATAAAATAATGTATGTACAAGTATTAATACTCACCACACTACTTATATATAAAAACTACTCAGTAGTTGTTATTCTTGGTTGTTTTTATTGTTAGTATTATTTGTAATCTCTCTGTTACTCTAAGTGTATGGACAGATGTGCTTAAATATATAAATATTCCTGCCTTATCTGGGAGGATAGATTGGAATTAAACATTCTCTAAAGTGTTCTAACTTTAGGATTCTATTAAAGTACTAAAGAAGCTGTATTTTGTTTAAACATTCAGAGCTGATCTGTATCATAAAATTCAGTGATTCAGTGATAATTGTGGTCATTATGAGTCAGTTGAAAATGTTTGATCATTACATCATATAATTATACTTGACCCAGAGTTTCAGTTTAATCTTTCAGTTTTGAAAGATTAAAAAATTTGTAGAGATATCTTGCACAACACTCTAATGATACTTAACATTATTGAACTGTACCCCTAAAATCTTTAAGATGGCAAATTTAATGTTATATATTCTTTTTATCCCAAGGAAAAAGAGAAATTGTTAGTAAAGTTTTTATAGATGTAACTTCAAGTTTTTTACAGATTAGTAAAATATCATTTATATCACTTAGTATAAAATATTTTATTATTTTTCTGATTAAATGAAATATACAATCCATTCATAATGCTTGGAAATGCAAAAATCAATTGCATTTTTGTATATAAACAATGAATCTTCAGAAAAAGGAATGAGAGAATCCATACCTTTTGCCATCACAACAAAAACAATAAAATACCTGGGAATTAGTAAAGAATGTGATGAACTCATGCATAGAAAACTCTAAGACACTTTTCAAAGAAATTGAAGAGAACTCAAAGAAATTGAAGAGAACACAAAGAAATTAAAAAAGATATTCCGTGTTCATGGATAGAAAGACTTACCATTGTTAAAATAACCCTATTACCCAAAGCAATATACAGCTTTAATGCAATTCCCATAAAAATCCCATGAACATACTTTTACAAAATAGATTAAGAAATTATTAGATTTGTACGGAACCCAAAAGACCTCAAATCGCCAAAGCAATACTACATATAAAAAAATAAGGCTGGAAGTATCATGCTACCTGACTTCAATTTATACTATAAAGCATCAATAATCAAAACAGCTTAGTACTGGCAAAAAAACAGACATACAGACTGATGAAATATAATAAAAAACCCCAAAATAAATTCACACATCTGTGTACAAATGATTTTTTAATAAAGGATTGAAAATTATACAATGGGAAAAGAAAGCCTCTTCAGTAGATGGTGCTGGGAAAACCACATGCAAAAGAATGAGTCTGAGCTGTCAGCTGTCACAATATACTAAAATTCAAAATGGATTAAAGACCTCCACATAAGACCCAAAACAATAAACTGTATCGGAGAAAATATTGGTATTAAACTTACAGACCTCAGGCTCAAGGAGGACTTCATGAACCTGACTTCAAAGGCAAGGGAAGTAAAAGCAAAAATAAATGAATGGGATGATATCAAACTAAAAAGCTTCTGCACAGCAAAAGAAACCATCAGTAAAACAAAGAGACAGCCAACTGAATGGGAGAAAATTTTTGCAAAGAACACATCTGATAAGGGACTAATATCTAAAATATATAAAGAACTAGTATGATTTAACAACAAAAAAGCAGACAGCCCAATTAAAAAGTAGGCAGAGGGCTTGAATAGACACTTCTCCCGATTAAAAAGTAGGCAGAGGGCTTTGAATATACAAATGGCCAACAGACATGAAAAAGCACTCATGTTCATTAGTTATTAGGGAAATGCAAATCAAAACCACAATGAGATATCACCTCACACCTGTCAGAATGGCTGTTATCAACAAGACAAGGGATAACAAGTGCTGGAGAGGATGTGGAGAAAAAGGAACTCTTGCACACTGCTGGTGGGAGTGCAAACTGGTACAACCACTGTGGAAGGCAGTGTGGAGGTTCCTCAGAAAATTGGGAATGGAGCTACCATATGACTCAGCAATCCCCCTTCTGGGTATTTACCCTCCAAATTTGAAAATTTACCCCAATGTCCATCGCAGCGCTGTTCACGGTGGCCAAGACATGGAAACAACCAAAGTGCCCTTTGATAGATGACTGGATAAAGAAGCTGTGGTACATATACACAATGGAATATTAGTCAGCTATAAGAAGAATGAAAT
Organism: Lyroderma lyra; assembly: GCA_004026885.1. NCBI lineage: Eukaryota > Metazoa > Chordata > Mammalia > Chiroptera > Megadermatidae > Lyroderma > Lyroderma lyra. The sequence goes on from PVJL010000431.1 coordinate 319,226, forward strand.
ATTGCCATTTGCAGCAAAATGGATAGATCTGGAGAACATCATGCTAAGAAGTAAAATAAGCCAGATAGAAAAAACCAAGAACTGTATTACTTCTCTCATATGTGGAATGTTAAAACTGGAAGCAACAAAGAAACCAAAACTCATGGACACAGTCAGTAGTTTAGGGGCTACCTGAGGGCAAGTGGGGAGGGGTGGGAGAGGAGGGAGGGAGTGAGAAAGAAGGGCAGGGGAATCAAATACAAGGTGATGAAAAGAGAACTGACACTGGGTGATGAACATATAATGTAACACATAGACGATAAACTTTCGAATTGTACACATGGATCCTATGTAATCTTATTAATCAATGTCAACCCAATAAATCTAACAATAAAAAAATAGTTTCGTATTCACTGTTCTTTTGCTTAAGTGCCAAACCATACGAGATTAAAATTAGGGACAGGTTTTTCTCATTCATTTTGGTTAACCATCATGCCTTGATATTTTGAAGAGTTATATTAAATTTCCATGACATTGGCTTTAATCATGGGGTAAGGCTGCCTAAATCTGCATATATATCTGGAAAGCTTTCAGAGTATTTTTTGACAAGTGAAACAAGTGAGTGTTTTATGTATAAAGACTTAGACACCTGGTCTTAACATCCAGGCATACTCATAATGCTTCTGTAAAGTTAAACAATTCAGAAATACAAACCAATAAAGGAGACTTTATTTTACTTGTCAGATGAATGTTAAAGCAAGTTGACAAATAATATCTTTTAAAAATTGTATTACTTCTTAGCATGTATCAAATATTTTTTAAACATTAATTCATTTGTTCAATAAACAATACTTGCTATATGCTAAGTATTGTTATAGGCACTGGAGATATAGATATATTTTTATTACTAGTATTGTATTACCAGACTCATCTGTACTGAGTTGTTATAGTCACCTAATACCCAGTACATATGTTGATGGTGAGGCAAGGGTTATAGAAATTCTGGCACACTTCATGTGTTTAAACAATCTGGTTGTAGGATCAATTCTTTCACTATTGTGTGCAGTTTTGTTTGTTTGTTTAACTTATGCACCATCTTGCCAAAACAAGAGCAGCAAAAATAGCAATTGGAGGAGCCAAGACTTGAAATAGGCAGAGTTCTAAGACACATCTGACAGATACTATAAATAAAGAAAAGCCAAGGAACTAATTAGTACAAGAAGAAATAAGTATTGACCCTAGATTTATTTTTTCTCTTGTATTGTTGTATCAATTATACTTCTCTAAAAAAATTTTAGTTGTTGCCCCAGAATTTGTAATATACTTTTACAACTAATACAAGTCCATTTTCAAATAACACTGCGTAGCTACATGGGTAGTGTAGGTACCTTATGAGAGAGTATTTCCAATTCTTTTCTTCTATCCTTTATAACATGGGTGTATTTATTTCACTTATCCATAAGCTATAATCACCAAATACATGATTACCATTATTATTTTGAAGAACTATATTAGATCAATTAAAATAAAAAAGTTTTTTTTTACTTTCATTTATTTCTTTTCTAATGCTCTTTTTTATGTAGATCTGAGTTTCTGTCCTCATCATTTTCCTTCTCACTGAAGATCTTTTAACATTTCTGCAAGGAAGGTCTGCTGGTGACAAATTCCTTCTATTTTTGTTTGTCTGAGAAAGTATCTCTCCCTCACTTTTGAAGGATAATTTCACTGGATACAGAATTTTAAGTTGGCAAGGTTTTTCTTTCAACACTGAATATTAATATTTCAGTCCACTGCTTGCATGGTTTCTGAAAAGAAATCTGATGTAATCCTTAATCTTCTTCCTCTGTACATAGAGTGTTTCTTTTTTCTTTCTGGCATCTTTCAACATTTTCCTTTTGTCTTTGATTTTATGTAATTTGAATGTGATAATACCTGATTATTGAAATTTTGGATAATTTATTTGTTCTCTGAGTTTCCTGAATAGGTTGTTTGGTATCTGTCACTAATTTTGTAAAAATTCATGACCATTATGCACATATTTCCTCTCTTCCTTTCTTCTTTGGCATATCCATTATGTGTATACTATACCTTTTGTAATTGTCCCACAGTTCTTAATTATTCTGTTCTTTTTCTCATTGCATTTCAGTTTGGAAGTTCCTATTGACATTCCTTCAAGCTCACTAATTTTTTCTTCCTCCATGTCTAGTATACTGATTAGACCATGAACTACAATCTCCATTTATGTTACTATGCCTTTGATTTCTAGCATTTCTTTTTTGTTCTTTTTTAGAGTTTCCATCTCTCTGTTATGTTACCCATATGTTCTTCCATGCTGTCTACTACTTTTTCTGTTAGACACTTTAACATATTAATCACAGTTACTTTAAATTCCTGGTCTGTTTATTCCAAGATCTCTACCATATCTGAATCTATTTCCGTTGCTTGCCTTGTCTTTTCAGACTGTATTTTTTACCTTTTAATTTCTTTGTAACTTTTTGTGGAAACCTCGACATGATGTATATAGAGTAAAAGAAGCTAAGGTAGATAGATGTAGGTCTTTAGAGTGAGGGTTTTTGTTTATCTGGCTAGCGGTTAGGCTGTAATTACTGTTTGCGGTAGCTGTAGTGTTAAGAGTCAAAATTTCCTCACTTTCCTTGTTTTTGTCTCTACCACTTTCTGGATTTTCCCACCGGTGTATTAAATAGAGTCCAAGGCTTGGAGTCCTTGCAGCTGCAATCATTTGTTGTTGTACTGGAGCCCTGTTGAAGTGGTAATAAGAAATGAGGGGAGTGGAAGCATGCTATTATGCTTATGTCTCAATCTTTTTCTGAGTCTAAGATGGATATTTCCTTTCCCCCATTTTGAAGGCTAGAAAGAGCTGAATTTGGGTATTTCATTTCATCCATGTTGAAGACTAGAGGGGCCTTTTAAAGGAAATTAGAAGACTCTAGGTGTATTTCCAAATCCTTACTTTTCTTTCCCTCTTCTGGAAGCATGAGGGGATTTTTCTCCAGTCTTCCCATTGAGAGCCTGATGAGGTTTTTGGAGGCAAAACTGTGAGTGGGCACTCCCCAAGACTGGGCCCCTGGGAGTTTTTAACTCTAATATTAGTCTACACTGAGCTGCCCGCAATTCAGCAATTACTGTTTAAAGCATTGGCTCAGATATTGACTCCAGTTGCAGGGTTTGCACCTGGCCTCCCAATAAGCTATGTTTCTCTGTTTGCCTGTTCTTTTCTCCAGTTTTGCAGGTAACATAATTGGTCTAAGGAGAGTGATTAATTTTGAGTTTGTTCAGTTTTTTTCTTGTAATGACTGAAGTGTCAACTTCCAAGCTGTTTGCATCTCGGCCTGGAAACCTTGACCCTGGATTTAGAAGTCCGGGATGCAGATAGTAGGAGGTCCAAGAAGATAAGAAAGCTTTCAGAGACACTGAGTAGAATTCTAAATCTTATTTTTGTTCTCAGTTTTAGTTTGACAGACCAAACTATGACTTTGCCTTTTTGTATCCTGTGTGAATTTTCCCCATGTTGTGTAACCTTAAACTGTGTAGTGTTCTAACTCTCCTGCCACAAGCCACCTGAGCCTCTTGTCTTCCTTGACCTGTAATTGCCCATCACCTAGAGCTAATATACTTCTGGTAGGCATGTAAGCATTGGTTTTCAGGTGTGTTTTTGCTAATGCAGAATTATTGGTTGATTCTTATTAAACTGAGGGTGAAAACTGGGCTTATTGGAGGATTTATACTCAGGTTCAAAAGCCATTGAATTTCTCATATTATCAAAAAAGTTGTATTGGTTAAGTGGTCAGCATTACACATCTTGTCTCTTACAGTGAGTGAATATGAGAATGTAAATATTCATTTTACAAAAGGCAATATAACACATATCTAAATAGCTGGTCTTATTTTTATCATTAGGTTCACAAAACACATTATATGTTATATTTGAGAGAATGTTTATTGCTATATTTTCTTCTAGAGCAGTGGTTCTCAACCTGTGGGTCGTGACCCCTTTGGGGGTCGAACGACCCTTTCACAGGGGTAGCCTAAGACCATTGGAAAACACATATCAGATATTTACATTACAATTCATAACAGTAGCAAAATGACAGTTATGAAGTAGCAACGAAAATAATTTTATGGGGGTCACCACAACATGAGGAACTGTATTAAAGGGTTATGGCATTAGGAAGGTTGAGAACCACTGTTCTAGAGGAATGCTGTCATTCATCTCAAGTATTTTTTTGAGATAGGATTCAGTTTATTTCAAAATAGATAACACTATCTTAAGACTCAAAGTGCTGGAGTATATTCTAAAAATCTTGACTTTCTTAATAGTTTATTGTAGAGCTAGAGAATTATAGCATATATTAGTTATTAGTCTCTATTTTTTTTTAGTGATAGGACTTTTTTGCAATTCATAAATTAACAAATACTTGCTTTCTATCTCTTGTTTTTAGTTTGATCATGGACGCGAACACATCAATATCATTGAGAAATCAGAATGAAAAATTTTAAAAATCAGGTAGTAAGCATAAAATAATTGTATATTCTCCTTCTCCATATTTCATGCAGTGTTAGCAGAGCATTGGGAAACACCAGTGTTTGAGTATTAGCACAGCAGAGGAAAGGAGCCAGATGCTAAAAAGGTAACAGTGAGGCTAAAGGATAAGCATTTCAGGAAAGAGGATTTGATAGGGCCACACAGAGCACTGAATTAGGCAAGGGAAGAGTTAAAAACTTTCCAGGGAAAACTCGCTTCTTTTTTTAAATTATAAAATCCATGTCAAAAAAAAAAAAAAAAGATTAAAAAAAATTAAGGGAGTTCCCTGGTGGTATAGTGGCTAGGCTTTGGCGCTGTCAATGCTGCAGCCTGGGTTCGATTCCCAGCCAGGGAACTACCCACATAAAAAAAAAAAAAAAAATTAAAAAAAAAAAAAAGATTAAAATCCATGTCCAGATGCTTGACATGAAAGTGTTAACAGACAGTGAACCAAATAAGATCCCTAGGGCCAACATGTGCATACAGTTAAAAAGCATTGGCAGAATAAGACTTAACTGAAGCATCTGTGATGGTGTCATAAAACTTGCATTTTATAACCCATAAGGTAGATTCTTATCAGCGGATCTAATATCTTCTTTCAAAAATGGTATTGATTTTACCTGCTTTGGCACAGTAAAATGAACCATCTCAATTTATTAGTATAATTAAATATAAGGAAAATCACCCTCTAACTTTTTTTAGATAAAAAAATTCTTCAATCATAAAAGAAAAACTTTTTTTCAACCATGGAATATTGTTTTTGATCACAGAATCAAAATTATTAACTTTTAGGATTTTTGTTGAAAATATAAGCTTTGAGTTGAAATGGTTGATTGTTTTATAACTTTTAAAATATTTTATTAAAAATTGATAACAGTGGAAACCTTGAAAAGCAATCCCCTGTAAATCAAAGCTAGAAAAAAATAGCATTCTTCTCTAATATATTTAGCCATTGTTTATATTTAACTGTGGTTTTGTAAAAGTCATGCTCATACGAATATTAAAACCTTATTTTACATCTTCTTAAAAGAGATAATTTGAAACTCATGTTTTAGAAACTATTATCATATCTTCATACTATCTTATGTTTTGCCTTTATTCTGAGGAGTTATTAGTTGCTTTTATGGAATTAGCCTGCATGTAAAGATTAATTCTATAAAAAGATATATAAATATCAATATAAATTCAATAAGTGTATAAAATTATTTGGATATACATAAAGATATGCTAAATATACAAATACTAAATCCATCGATAGAGAATAATTTTGTAAATACATGATAAATAATGCGTATGTCCTCAGTTTTAGAAGAAAGTTTCATCTTGTCGTTAGTTTTATGAATCTAATTCTCAGATTTAGGGAGCTGGCTGAAGTAAGTAACTGACTTTACTTTAAAAATTTGAAAAGAACCTAAGTCAAATGACAATTTATAGACATACATTCAGGAAGTCACCAAGTTTTCTTTTCCTGAGGTTCGTTCTATCAGATCACAAGAAAGAAATGGTACTTGCCTTTCCAGTTACCCCCAAAATGTGCAAAGCACAGCTTCTCTGATACATAGAACTGTAGGAATATTTGAAAGCATAACATGTAAATTGTCTCAATGTTAATCCTGATACCCTTTGTTTCACTTTCTTGTATTTCAATTGGTTTTTAAAATCAGTCACGTACTTCCATTTTAGGGCATAAAATATTGTGTTTGGATGCAATTAAAGTGTGTTACACATGTTATCTTCTATAGCATTTGAAATCTGTACCTTTTAAAATATAATGCATAGCAATGTGAAAATTAAGGTAGCATATTATGTTTCAAGAGAAAATCCTCCCCCTTGTCTGTTAGAATTTCATGACAATGTTAAGACTTTACTGTGATATTGTTTCAAAGCAAATTTTGTGGATTTGTTTACTTATTTGGTGTTGTGGTGTCAAGGATACTTCATATTTGTATGCCTAGTTTCTTTTAGTTCTGTCTGGCAAGTTGGTTTAATGATGTCCACATTTTAAAATGTTGTCCTATTGTCTTATAATCTGATTATGAAGTTGAAAAGTTTTACTTGAAATTACAACCTCTTACATATCCCATATTGTCTTTACATTGCATAGGATATGGAGAATTTGGAATGTCCCATAGTCAATATTTTGCTCTTTTATTGAAAAATTTCTTCTTAACTGGGGTTTTGAAAATATAAACCTTATCCTTTTTTCTAGAAACCACAGAATCCACAAAATGTTATTGTTATCAGCTTCTGGGAAAACAAAGTGACTAATACAGCTCATATGAGAAAGAAGAGAGAAGAGGGGGAACTTCTTTACTGTACATATGCTTATGATTTAAGCATTGCCAGCTTTCAAAAAACCAGTTACAGCCTCCATGTGACTCAGTTATAGCCACATTCTCCTTTTTTCCCTTAAGCCGCCATGCACCATTCCTCTTCTATGATCTGATAGAACCACCCTTAGGAAAAGAAAACTTGGTGACTTCCTGAACCTATGTCTATATATTGTTGTTTGATTTCCGTTCTTTTCAAATTTTTAATCCCTTTTGAATTTTGCAGAACTTTGTGAGTTTTCTTACTATTTAGTAAGTCCAGCTTTGAAAAGAGTTAGAGTTATTCCAATAAATAATCTTGAGATAGAAATATCCTTGAATCATGAGCCTATCCCTTCATGAGATCTTTTTATTTTGTATTACCAGAAAGCAAAAGGTCCTTTCCTAAAATTTTGAGTGGAGTCCCTTGTTAGAATTTTTTTTTTTTCACTTCTTAGCCTATTCACAATCTTCTCTTCATTTGAAATTAACTCAGTTTTTTTGGCTTTGATGATACATATATCCCCTCCAAAAAATGACATCCTCATTCCATTTACTAGTAGTATAGAACAGTAATTAACTCTTACAGGTCTTAATGTTTATTATAAACTGTTGAACAGCTTAGACCCTTTCTAGGAGTTGCATGTGCCTAGTCTTTCAGTATTCTTTTCAATTCTTTTTGGGCTGTGAAAAGTTATTTTCTAGTTAAATAAGAATGACAAATTCACGTATTATGCATCCTCTTCTCAGACTGTCAGTTTCCAATACTATGTTAGAGAGTTCTGAAAAGTTAAATGCTGAGTGAAGAGACATGTTTTATTTTGTTGTGCCTAGTGGTTCTCAAAACCATTTGGGCAAGTGTTGCTATTTTTGCAAAATCCCGGTTAACATACTATAGCCCACAGTTTGGAGAAACTCAGTTTCTCAGATGTTTCTAATCACTAAAGGATGTACTGATCACTTTGGTCAGAGGAAAGTATAATGGTTGAATAGGATTTATCTTGCATAAAGATCAGGCTTTTTTTGTTTTCTTTTGTCTTATATTTGAGGGGGTTTTAGGGAGAAGACAGATTTTGATCATTTACCCAGAAATCTAGAACCTAATCTATTCTGAAGTTTAGCTAGCAACTACAAAAAGAAAGTGATAATTTAGAAGATAAGTTATATTATAGTATGCAGATATATTCTGATAAAAGTATGTTTTAATATAGTATATATGTCTCAGAAAACTAAATATGAATTTCCTGGGCAAATTAATTGAAGTATGGTACTATCACTCATTTTACTGACAAGATAGTACAAATCTTTTTCTCTTCCTTGCACTTGCTCAAACACCATTTTTTGATGTACTGTCTTGGTTCTTTTTTCCATTGGATGGATTAAAGAGTGAAATATATGATCCATTTGCACAAATGCTTTCCAGAGATCTGCAGAACCAGACTTCTGGGCATATATTTCATATGGGGTTTTGGAATAATACACAGGTTATTTTTCTTGCTTATGGAGAAATACAGAATTTTGGAATGAGACAGAAAATATATTTCAAAAAGTTAATGGAGTCTTCTATTTTTACAAGCATCTCCTTATTGCAGAAATTTATATTTGGCCAAACTTCTAGTTTTAAAAGTGAAGATAGGGCATAGTATCTTATTACAATAAATGTTTGCCTGGGTCATTCATAAACATTAATTACTCTTCCAAATATTCATGAACCTGGTCTCTATGGACAAGAATGAAAGAAGAATGCATTAATTACTGAGCTTATTTCCTGGCCTTTCTTTGTAGATCAATTCATTGTGGGCTGTAATTCTTCTCAATTTTAAAAAACTATTGATGAAAAAAGGGAGAACTGGTGGGTATTTCTGGGAAAATAATTTCAGGGGGAAAATGTCAATCTAAGAAAGAATGCTAGCTATGTTTTCACTTCTGCAATATCTAGGGAACACTTTATAATATTGTTTGATTGATTCTTAATATCTCCCAAAAGTAAACTGATAGAACAGTCTCAAAATTTGTAGACTATGAAATCCAAACATATGCTGCACTTTATGATGGAAAAGGCATTTCATCAAAGCCTCCCAGCAATGTTTCTCAAGTGTGACAGTTAGTATTCCTTAACGTTACTTGTATATGTAATTTATTATGAGCAAAAAAGCCAAAAACAAAAACAAAAAAAACACCAAAGGTAGAATAACAAGTTTTAGAGTATAGATTAATCATTGACAAAGATAATCAGACTGGAATTATTCATTATGCTGAGTATTTTATTCGAAATCATCCTGTGTTTATCCACATGCTATAACACCTATCTAAATATGCACGTGTATCTAAGGAAAATAGCAACAAATATTCCCAAGTCAGTTTTACTCAATCATGGTTCTTGTATATCCTCAAGCTTAATAAGGGGGGAAAAAACGACTACAAATTATTGAGTGCTTATGTGTCAGAGTTTGTTCCAAGGTCTTATATTAATTTAGTCACTCAAACCTGAGAGGTAGGTACTAGCATTATTCCTATTTTAGAGATGAAGAAACTGAGGCAAGGGGAAATTAAATAACCTGCCCAACATCCAGAGGTAATAGGAAATAGCTGGGATCCAAGTCCAAGCAGTTGGATTCAGCAGAGGCTTGAGCTGGAATCTACTCAATCATGATTATCAGCTTGATTTTCCATGAAGCAGCTTCTCAGATGGAGTCAAAGTGTGAGAAGTATATTAGAGGTAATGCCTATGATACAAACAGGGAAGGAAAAAGCTTGAGCAGGGAAAGCCTTCAGGCCATAATGCACGTGTGGAAGCAGAGAGAGCCTCACAATGTAACACATACCTGACAAAATCTTAGCCAACCCAGTGGGGAGTTCCAGAGCAAACATTGCTTGTTAGATGAGTTCCACGTTGAGTAGAAAGACCAGGCCCTCGTACTGTCGCTGTACTCAGAAACTGACTGGGACTCCCTGGGAAGAGTGTGACCCTGAGTGGAATACTGCAGCTAATCTTAAAACACTGTGGCCGAAGGCAGTTCTGTAACGCCAGATTGGCAAAAATGTTTAAATCTGACAATGCCAAATGCTTGTGAGGCTGTGGATGAATACGTACCCTGCTGGCAGGAGTGTAGATTCATAGAACACATTTTGCGGTATAGTTCAGGTTATTGTAACCTACTGCACAATGCTTGCCTCCCAGAGAATCTTGTTTATAAGGAGATATGTACAGAAATTTTCACAGTAGCACTGCTTGTAGTAATGAAAAATTGGAACCAATCTAAATGCCCATCAACAGAAAAGTCGATGAACTGTGCTATAAATATAGCATACAGTAGTGTTTAATGCATAAAAAGTGAAAGAATGAGTACTTTATGAGTCCACATGAATATATGTAAGAATCATAGAATTGAGGAGAAAATTGCAAAAGGAAGTGTTTCAGTACACCCAACCTGAGCTCTTCGTAATGGCACCATACTCTCATGTGGTAAGAATCAGATATCATTCAACATCCATCATTCATATATAATGACCCATGTATATAAAGTACAAAAACAATGCCATTTTTGATTTTGGAAATTACACATGTGTAGTAAAAGTAAAGCATGCATAAGAATGATAAACATCAAATTTAGGGGAGTGGTTACCTAAGGGAAGTGTGATTAAGGAGGAGCAGAGAGAGGGGTTTCAGCGATGTGTGACCTTTTTTGTGGTCTGAAATAAATGTATTATGTATTATGTTAATATTTCATAAAGTAGTGTAGGGAGCATGTGGATGTTAGTTAATATCATTTCTAATGCTTTTCTCTGTGGTCAAAATATTTTTCAAAATAAATATATGGGTATTTAGTAGTGAAATAATAGGTACGCGTCGAAAACTTAGACTCACACGCAGGCATGTAGATTAGTGCTTGCTGTGGCCAGTGTGTTGGGCTGGGGATTGACTAGAATGTGCTACAAGAGAGCTTTTTAGAGTGTTGTAAATGTTCTTTATCTTACTTGTAGAGGTGGTTGCATAAATACACATGTATCAGAAGTAATCAAATTGTACAACTAAAGTGAGTGCTTTTTATTATTTGTAAACATTTCACTGAGGTTGATTGTAAAGAAAGCAAAGCACAGAAAAAGTCTTATTAGCCTCATATAAAACTATTGCAGTACTTCATTGTTTATCTAGGAGACTTTATACATTTTGTTATTTATTATTTAATGTTTAGATTTTCCAGTCACTTTCTTTATTTTCTCCTTTATAAAAAACGCTTCACTTTTTGGTAGTTTTCTTACTCAATATAAAACCTAATGGAATATGAAAAACAAAACAGAAGAATGCAACATTAGGATTGGTCACTTAGGCTGTTTGAGTGAGGAGAATATTGACACTATTGGCTTATTATAAAAGATTATTAAGTATCATGTATCTGTATTCCTGTTTCCCTGATATTCTCCAATGAATAATCAGTGGTGAGGTGTATCACATACACACAATATTTACGTAAAATAGTTATTTAAAAAGAAAACATATGAGAAATTGGTTCAGTATTTATCTTGACTTTATTTTATCAGGCTACTGTTGCTCAGAAGTAAGAATGGAATCCTACTACTCTTACAAACATGAACTGTAATTATCTATTTCTAGAGATTATTTATGTTTCTCTCACAGGTATGAAAAATAACTGGGCCAAAGAGTTCCTATCTGGACAATGCAGAATTTTTATCCATCTTGTCACGTATGCTTGCCTCATCAGATTGGTGACAGAGTCAGACGTTTTCAATGCCTGAATATTTTGCACAGTAATAGGTGGCCTGAGTTGTTAACCTGACTTCTGTTGAGTATGTTTTTTCAGTTCTTTTTATTGATTTAGGATTGCAAAGGGAGATCTCAGAAGGATAGTGGAAAGACTGAGAATTTGACCCAGAAGACTTGAGGATACTTAGTTTCTAAGGGCATCAGGTTAACTTCATTGTAAGTGTTCTTTTCAGTAACTATTGTTTTAGGCACAGAAATTACTTGTCTTGGCTTATATTCAGTGATACCAGAATAAAATTATAGTTTACAAATGATAAATTTCATACTTTCATACAGCTTCATAGTAATAAACTCAGTAAATTACTGAAAAGCATCCTTCCACCACAAATACAGCTTTGTTAATAAGATTTTGGAAATATGTCAGTTGGGCAGAGAGAGTTGCATTCTTCAAAATTTAGACTGAAATGTGATTGTACTTGTTAATTCAAAAAATATCAGAACCATTTAAAAATGGTTTAATACAAAAGAAATTCAAAACAAGTCTTGAGAACTACATCATATTTTGTCCCTAAAAATTGTTCAGATTTAAATAGGAACTATGCAATAGAATTCTAATTTTAGTATGTTGGATTAAATCACTTCAACTAATTATTGGCTATTTTAAGGGAAAAAAAGGCATTGACATACAAGCAAATGTACCCATACAAGTGCCAATAGAAACAAAGCAGTTCGAACTTAAAAGACTTTCAAACAACTGGAATATATGATGGCTTAGTTCATGAGGCCCCCAGTAGGTGGGAAGAAAAGAGCTTATTAATAAAGTAGGGAACATGATATTTTGGCATTCTTATTAGTATTAGGCAATCATATTTCCATAAGAACTACTATTAATATGAAATTATAAATAAACAGAACTTCAGGACACATTATTAGAGGGCGGGTTCTAATTGTAAAAGATGGTTAGTGTTCAAACTTTGACTCTGGTCCAGATGATGGTGCCAGAGCGGCCAGATTTGTAATTTACATTGGATTTTTGCCTTCAACTATTTCTAAATGTACAGTTCTTAGATTTTTCCTAAATAATATGCATAGATTTCTGTTATGCAGTGCCATAAGAATGGATATCATCTTTCCAAGCTTTTATTTCAAGTACTTATACATACATAGTCCTTTTTCATTTTTACTTTGGTTTAGAATCCAAATGAGTGTTATCTCTTTCCAGGTAATGCGTTGGATTACTGCTAATGTTCACAGTACTTACGGAATTCCTCTTTTATGACTATCTTTAGAACCTATAGCAATACTTCTAAATATTACTACACTTGATCTTAGTCAAAAGGTCAAGAAGTGATTCAAATATTCCAGTGGTGGCGTTTTACGACAAATCCTTTGAGACCGATGTTGATTCTTGAGAGTAATTGGAATAGGAACATCGATCCATGTTAGTAGTTGGATCTAGTTCTTGTTCATAAGATTTTTTTTTAAATCCATTATTGCTAGTTAAGGGAAAGGAAGGTAAATCACCAATAAGATCGAACTTTATATAAAGCAATGAAACTGATTTTAAACTCACTTTGAAAGTAGTTGAGTAGGTGCAGCATCAGTGAATAAATATATAGTCTTAAAGTGGGCACTCTGAAAGATAACATTCATATTCATTTGAGTATATAAATTCTGACAATGTCTCTGAAAATATTCTGTGTTTTTATAGCCAGTATTTTCCTACACCAAAAAACAAAATTTACTGGCATCATAAGTGGCCATTGTACTTGGTCTTTCTGGTGTTATCTCTTAGATATCAATACTCACTGGCGTGTTTGCTTCTATAATCTTGGGTGTTACTTAACTTTCCCGGGCATTACTTGTTATCAAATGGTCTCCAAGGACCTTTTTCACTCAAAAATTTTATGACTCTGATAATCTACATCAGAATAACATGCAATTCTCTTTTCCGCTCAATATGTTATCCCTAGTGTTTTGTGGAAGTTGTTGGCTTTTAGAAATAAACAGGTTGATCTAGACTAAATGGAGAAGGAGACACAGGCAGATTTTGAGATTCAAACTATAGAAGTAAATGACATGATTGAGGTTGGGATAAGGTATTTACTGGAACATGTGTTTGAAGAGACCTTTAATTCTCCATGGTAAGTTTTTAGATGCAGTTTATTAAAGCATTTTAGAAATTGCTGCATCCTGTCTCTGAAAGCATTCGGGGCATGAGAAATGGTGCAGACCCAAACATAGTGGCATGCTGAAGCACAGATCAGTTCTTTAGAGCCAAAGCTGCCCCGGGGATTTTAGCCTATACCCATGCTGCCCTCAACTCATAGAAACCAAGCAGTGACCTTTGCCTCTCATGGGCCCATCTCCTTACATTCCACCTTTGCAGATTATCAAGTGGCCTCTGGATGTAATTCTTAGAAAATCTTGCTTCACATTATTGTTGTTATTGGTCTACTATTAAAATGTAAACATGATATGTCATTTGTGTATTTCCATATACTCTTTCACATACTTCATGGTCTTTCATATTTTACGTTTTATGTTTCACCTCCCCTAAACCAAACTCCCAACATTCCCTGCCCCTCAAACCTTTCTCTTAATGCCTTTGGAAACCTATTCCTTATTAAAAAACTTCCTTACATCCTCACCGATGGTTCCTTTTACCTCCTTGCTTTACTGAAGCATGGCTCACATTTAAGACCTCTACATTTCCTGCAGTGCTTTCAAATAATAATTTTTTTGGCCCATTCAACTTTTTAGGGTTGGTAGATGAGATCAGTGTCTTCTACCCTCTGACCCTTTCAAACTATTAGAACCCCAACCTTAGGTAAACCCCCCTTTGGAAGAAAAGAACTACTTCTTTGATGTTTATGTCAGTTAGCTTATCAAATCCTATTTTCTCCTAATTTCTTAACTACTCTTTCCTGCTTCTTACCCATTTTAAAGTCTTGCTGTCAAGACACTTTATTTCCATGTGGATGACCTTTCTTGTATTTTTGACCTTTCTTGTTCTTAAGATCTTCATTTTTTAAGGAGCATTAGTACCACACCACTTTAGATACACACTCATGGCTATATCATGGACCTTATCTTCACATGTAGCTGCTCAAACTCTTAGATACTAAAGTCATATGTCTCCTTTTTACACGACAACTTTCTGTGCTTGCATATCTCTAAAGTTGCTCAAAAACAGCATATCCAAATCTGAACTCACTATCTCCTTTACCAAACCTGCATCGTCTCCTGAGGTTTCATGTTTTCTACGTCCTCTACCAAGTTGCCAAGCTAGAAACTTGGAATTCATCCTTGATGTCTTCTTTCTCATCATCTACTTCTCCTCAACTAGTATTGACAGGAATCTTCTAAATATTTCTTGAAAACCATCTACTTCTCCCTGTCTCCATTCTTGTTTCCAGATGCAGGCCTGGAGTTTTGCAGCAGCCGCCTAACTACACTTCCTACATCTAGTCCTGCCTCTCTCTAATTCATTCTTCACCCTGACCACACTGACTTAGTCTAAAATGCAAATTGATCATGTCACACTCCTGGTTAATGTTTCTTAGAATCAAGTACAAACCCCTGAACATAGATTAGAGGCCCTATATAATCTGGCTCTGTTTACGTCTCTAGCCTTAATTCTTATTTCTTTCCCTTCAAGCCCTGCAATTCAGTCATACTTAATTTGTTTTCGTTCCTGGAATATGCCATTGGTTTATTTACCTCTGGGCCTTAGAGTATGTTTCTTCTGCCTCACAAAATTTCCCCCTACCTTAGTTTGGCAGATTCCTCATCCTTCAGGCTTTAGCTTCCTCTAGAAAGCCATTCCTAATGCCCTTAATTCTGGGTATGTGCCTTTGGTCTGTGTTTTGGTATTCTGAATTTCCCCTATTAAAGTACTTATCACACTGCATTATAATCTTATATTTACTGTATCCTCCACTCTGTAAGTTCTGTAAGTTCTCTGAAGGCAGGAATGTGTCAACAGCACCTAGCACAATTCCTGACCCCTAGGCTCAGTATATTATTTGATAAATTAATGAATAAGGCAAGAAAGAAAGTATGTAATTTGTTTTTGATACTAGCAGGAGAAAAGGTTAGATGAGATCTCATTACTAGGACCTGCTTTAAAATAGCATGACAGAATTTTTTTAGTGTGTAAACTAATTTCAGTGTGGAAGAAAAAATCAAGGAGACTAATCAGGAGATTGCAGTACTTTTGCAATCATGTTGTCTAAGGAAACTGAACTTGAATTGAGGCATTTGAAATAGAAAGCGTAACAATATAAATGCCTTTCATATTAATTGTGTCAAAAGAAGGCATAACAGAATCTTACCACTGGAATGTAAGGTAGAAGGCTAAATAGAAAATGATTACATTATTTTGACATTTGTGGTGCCAGTGATAGTAATAGGGAAAGTTTGAGTAATAAGTTTTACAAGGAAAAAAGTTCAGAATTTCTAGTTTTATATTTACATATTAAATTAAAATCATAAGGGACAAGATTTCACAGATTTTGGAGGCAAGGAACAATTTTTAAATGATTTTAGTAAAATATACTAAGCAGCAAATTTGGTTATAAATGCAGCTTCAAAATTTCTTGAATTTTAAGGCACTCACAATCTCACAAACTCTGCTATTTTTTGAGAAGCAGGCAATGCCCAAATAAAAATGATATCATTTTTTAATGATTTACTGCTTGTCTTTGATATAAGAGTTTTGATTTTTTTGGATACTATATGAGTACATAGATACTTTTACAGAAAAATTCATTACTGAAAGAATGGTTGACACTATATAAAAATATCTTAAATGTTTTAAAGAAAGAAAAAAGATTCATTATATAACATTTCTCTAAGCCTTTCTTACTGTCATTTTAGCAACATACAATTGGACTTACTCTGAAAATTCAGCAACTGAGATTTAGACTTAAATGTCATTTGTCTAAAGATGATTGCTGAATCCCTAAGAGTAGGTGACGTGGTAAGATAAAGGTAATAGGGTAAAAGAAGGGAAGAATGGATGGTTGCTGCTACTCTATAATCTCCACTGGTATAGAGAATAATTACAAAGTGTCATCAAAATATAATAGGAATGATAAGAGAAATGAAAGTAATATCTAAATGTTACAAAATAGTACAGAGATAAAAGAGTAGGAACTGGAGCCATGCTGCAATGAGTTAGAGTGAACACATGTTCACCTGCACTTGTCTTACCTCCAAGGAAGAATTAAATTTGAATAGTTCTTGGCCAAAGAGAATTTAAGTCAATTGCAAATTACTTATCTGAGCATTTAAAACTATTCATAACCTGAAACTCAACAACTAGGATGGATCTGCAGAAGTTCCACAAACTAATGCCCTCAGGGTCCTCTAGAACAGACTCTGAGACCTGATTGATTTTATCCCTGACTTCACTCTTTTCATTTGAATCCTACCCAGGGGCTCAACTTAAGCCTCTCTTAATTCATGCTGTGTTCCTGAAACCCTATAATTATCTCTTTTTGTACCACTGATTTTGCTTTTCATTTTAACCTAATTTTGCTTGTACCCTTTGTCTTCCCAATAAAACTGTAAACATTTTAAGGGCAATATCCATGTCTCCTATTTGCTGCTCAGTTCTTTGAGCTCCCACAGACCTTTGTTACATTATTAACGAGTGGTTTGGAATAAGTTATCTCTAAGGTGCCCATTAGAGCTAAAGTGTTCTGGATCTTGAATGCTGCATAATGCCATGCATGTAATAAACCCTGAGAGAACCATTTTACTATATCTCTTGTGGGAAATCAAAATGTTCTTGGTTAACCTGGTTAGAGTGAATTCTTGATAGTCTATAACCAAAGAAAGACTAATGTTTTCACAGAATCTGCCTGTGTACTTTCTATAATAAAAATACCTAGTATATTAAATACATATAAATGCTCTCTTGCTAGTTTTGTGATAAAATTACAACTCCCTTATTGTATCACTGCAATCCTTTTATTTTATTGAATTGACCATGACATTGGTACTCTGTGAGAGCTAGTATATAGCAGTTAAAGCCTTGGGCCCTGCAGTTCAGTCCAGACCCACCACTTATTCGTGGCATGATTCAACCATTGCCCTTAATCTCTCTGAGCTCCAATTTCTTTATCTGTAAAGTGGATACTAACAATACATGCCTCATTGGGTTATTGAGAGCATTAAGTGGTAATTTAATTACCCTTTAATTTATAAGGAAGTAATCTCTATAAAGTGTCTAGGGTTTAGCAAGTGCTCGATATACTAGTCACTCTAATAAGGTTTTGTCTGATTTAACAATGCCACAAGAGTAAATTCTGTGCAGTTCTTACAAGTTAATTTTATGGGTGGTATTTCTGTTAACTTTTAAAACCATTTACACCCACTGTTTTATATGATATTTTGATCATGAAATAATAGGTTCTTTTCATAGTCATGTTAAATTGAATTGGCTAACTTCCTTGTGTTCCACTGCTTATAATTTCGTAGTGACAAGGCTGGTTCCATCTGGAACAAAATATCCCTTATAGGCTTTCTCTTATTACATGATGCAAGATGTTTGTATGAAAATGAATTTAGAATGTCTCTCTCTAAATCTGTAGGAGTCAAATCAGAGTTAACTTCCAGGTAGAGGAAAATCATGAAATTAAAACCAATACACTGTGTTCTCGAGGAAGCAATTCTAAAATAAACTTTTGTAGATGTTAAGGTATCTTGTGCACCATCTTACTACCTATGCCGATTCCCCTGTTTCACTTAAAAAAAACAGTATAAATTTATCACCCAACCACACTGTCCCAAACATGGAAGGCAAACCATATTGAGGGGATTTCATTGTAACCACAGAGAAATTTTAACGAGCCAAAACCCCAGAACCGAGTAAATAGTAGACCCAGGAATAGAACTGAGAAGGCTCTGATTCCTCCTCACATGCCGAAACCACAAGTTTCTGCTGCTTCTGAGCGTAATGACAGATCATCTAATGCTGTGAGACCACTAGTACATGACACACAGGAAGGCCCTGTCTGAAAGCGTGCAGGCATTGCTTTCTAAAGGCCTGGGGAAGGGGCCCTTAGAAGCTCCAGGTGAGTAGTGACTGATACGTGCCTTTGGGGCAATCAGTTGCTACCCCAGAATTTGTTTCTCTGCTAAGGTTGTTTATAGAAAGCAGTAATATAACCACAGAAATGCCTTGCCCTATTCTTAATAACATTTTAGTAATTTTTAATTAACCTAGCTAAAGAGTTTCCTAGAATGGCATCACATATACAAGGAACATAATGGTTTTTTGTTCCTTTCAAGAATTGACCTCACTCCCTATTTTACTTAAATGTTTTTGCTTCTTTGGCCATTAGTTGATTAGTTCTAGTGCGCTGAATGATTGGTTTGAAGAATTTGCCCTGCTATATTGTTGGTGTTTGGGGAACAAATTTGCCAAACTTCTCACTGTCATGCCTTATCCTTTGTTGCTATTTTATGTGGATAAAAATTACTATTTATTATTATTATTTTATTGTTTTATTATCTTACAGACCTCCTTTCTGGGATATTTTCTTTCTTCCCAAAATACACCCTTTAGAATTTCCTTTAATATAAGTCTTTTGGTTTTTATTTGTCTAAAGATGTCTTTGTTTGAACCCTACTCTTGAAGAATAGCTTTTCTAGATATACTGTTCTTTGTCTTTTGAAGATATTTCTTCACCGTCTATGGCTTCTACTGTTGCTGTTAAATAATAATAAAAAAAAATCTAGTGATAATGCAGTATTCATGTGCCTTTATCACTTACATTTATCACTTCATTTAATCCTGATAACAAACATTACATAATATGCTCTCATTATTGTGATTTCTCCTAATGGAGACACAGACACAGAACACTTAATGATACAAATAAGTAAGGAAGACAGGATTTTATCCCAGGGGCTCTGACTCTAGAGCAGGCATGTCCAACCTGCAGCCCAACACAAATTCTTAAAACTTTATGAGATTTTTTGGGACCTCTTTTTTAGCTCATCAGCTATTGTTGGTTTTAGTGTGTTTTATGTGTAGCCCAAGACGGTTGTTCTTCCACTGTGGCCCAAGGAAGCTAAAAGGTTGGACATGCCTGTGTTTTTAAACCACTGTTACAGCCAAGCAAATACTTAAATAAAAGAATGAGAGAAAAATAACCTTACTAAATACTAAAGTTATTTAAACACTATAGTAACTAAAACAGAGAGGCATTTTTTTTCTGGATAAAGAGATTGGTGGACTAATTACTACTAGACTGACATCACCAAACAGTATCAACAGCTGTGCCTGTGTTCTCATCTATAAGATGAGAATAATAATACTACCTGACTTATAATGTGGTTATGAAGAATGAGTGTATACACACATGTGAAAAAATATTGTTGTCATTAGCAGCAGTAAAAGAAAAGAGAAAAACGCTGAAAGCAATCTGGCTCTAACAGATACGGTATCTGATTATAGGTGAGGAGAGGGAAGGGTGGACTGTTAAATAAATGGTGCTGGCATAGTTGGGTGAATGATATAGAAAACAGAAAATCTGATCTGTTTTTAAAAACAGTCTACATCCAAATACTAAAAACAAAAAAACAAAAGCAAAAACAAATATAGGCCCTAATTCTTTTTTAAATGCATGATACCATTGGAAGAAAACTTTGTAGTTAAAATGTGTGTGAATAACATTGTTACAAGCATACCATCAAGGGTAGAAACTACAAATAAAAAGGTGGAAAGATCTGACTACATAAGAATTTAAAACTCCTTTTGTAAAAAGAAGAGCCCTATAAATGATGAATGGCACAATACACTAGAATAGGGAAGTCTTCTACTATGTATATAGCATAAAGTTAATGTTCTTAATTTGCAAAGATCTCTTATGAAATAATAAAAAAATAAGAAAATTAACCAAAGAACATATAATCTTCCAGAAAGAATTGCAAATGACCAATAGAAATAGAAAAATACACTAAGCTTCACTAGTAATAAAAAAAATTGAAGGAAAAATTCACATGCCATTTTTCACCTATGAATTTTATGATGATTTAAAAAGTCCATCAAGGACAAATAAATATAATACATAACTTACTTACAAAGTATTTTATTGGATCAGAAGAGAGACCTCCTCTGCATTGTGAGATCAAGATGTGGTGATTTGAGATGGTCTTTGAATTTTAGAAATAGTGTTGACAAGAAGTGAGTAATGAGGGAAGCTTTATTGCTCTGACTTCTGAGAGGTTGCCGAAGGGGTAGCAGGAGAAAGACGAGTAACAATAGTTTTGATTTTGCCATGGTCAAGGAGTGTGGTTTTACAATCAGTGAGTCTGAAGTATCCTGAAAGACAGGAGGGGAGGGACCAGTGGAGAGAGTGACATGGGAGCTGTTGGTGTAGGGAGGTCAGGTTGAAGCAGTAAGGTCCATAGAGACATTAGGAACAAGGAAGAAAGAATACTTCTCAGAAGTAGAGGAGGGGAAAGAAGTGAAAGTACCAAGAGTTTTAAGTGTGGAGGAGAGCTGTGAAAGCTAAGATTGTTATTTCTGAATAGAATTAATCTTAGTGTAATAGTGACTGGTAAGAGATTGAGTGCTTGTGCGACAAAGAAAAAAATGGTTTGTAAAAGCTGCTTTGGGACCGTGTTGTGGACCAGTAATGAAAAGAAAACAAATATTGCAGGACTTGATTAGGTCCTGGCTGAGACTCGGCAGAATGGGCTTACGTGCTATCTCAGTGGAGTTGAGGGTGTTATTCAGAGGGTGGGAGAGCAAGGACACAAGGGAGTCCAGGCAGATCGCCAAGGCACTGCTGAAATAATTGTCTTTGGCATACAGAAGTGAAGCCAGATGGAATGAATTAGGAAAGGAAGGACCACAATGAAGAGCAGATTATGTGCTGGAGGAGTCGATGGACGAAAAGGAGGACAGGAGTAGGGACAGAGAGAAGGGTATGTTAGAATTTAAGATCTTGGCAATAGAACTTTTAGACCATTAATTTCTTCCTATTCATATTTTATTAGCTATCCTTTGCACATATGGGAATTTTCTAATTCTTTTATTTGGATTAACATATTTTTCTTTTTTACTCTGAGAATATTATTATATTTTAAAATTATATAAGTTTCAGGTATACAATGTTATAATTTGACATCTGTGTACACAACAAAATGGTCACACCCAAAACTCTAGTGACCATCCATTATCATATAATTGATACCCTTCACACCTTTCATCCACTTTCCAACTCCCTTCCCCCATGGTAACCATGATCTGTTTTCTATATCTATGAATTTGATTTTGTTTTATTTTGTTCATTTTGTTAAGATTCCATATATGAGTGAAATCATATGATATTTATCTTTCTCCTTCTGACTTTGTATTTCACTTAGCATTACATCTTCAGGGTGCATCCATGTTGTAACAAATGACAAAATTTTATTCTCTTTCAGTGGCTGAGTAGTATCCAATTTATCTATCTACCACATTCTTCTTTATTCATTTATCCATTGATGGACACCTAGGTTTCTTCCATATCTTGGGTATTGTAAATAATGCTGCAGTGATTAGAGGGTTGTATATATATCTATCTTTTTGAATTAGTGCTTTCATATTCTTCAGGGAAATACCAGAGTGGAATAACTGAATCCTATGGTAGTTCTTCTCTTTATTTTTTGAGGAATCACCATACTCTTTTACTTAGTGGCTGCACTAATTTAAGTCCCACTAACAGTGTGACAGTGTACAAGGGTTCCATTTTCTCCACATTTTCTCCAACACTTGTTATTTCTTGTCTTTTTTATAATAGCCATTCTAACAGGTGTAAGATGATAATCTCATTGTGGTTTTAATTTATACCTCCCTAGTAATTAGTGATGTTAAACATCTTTTCATGTGCCTGTTGGCTATCTGTAAAATATTATTTCTTTTGAAGACCTAATGGACTATTGTAGAAAGTCTTGTGAGCAAATAATTAACATTTCTAGAAGGACTTAGAAAGAAAGGAAAGAAAAGAGGAATCTATAAGGAAAAAAATTTAAATGCTGAAGGAAAAAATATAGTAGTTTCATAGGAATTTCTTTTATACATAACTGTAGAAAATAAATATTTTTAAAGAAAGGAAAGTTAAACTTGAAGAAAATTTTAGGAATAACTGATTTACATTTAGAAATTTTCATTTGTATTTGAGAAATCAGCCAAAAGAGAACAATGTGTTAGAATTGTATAGAACTAAATGAGATTTTTTAAAAAATCTTGTTTTGACTAGGCTACCTTTTTACTTTCATTAACAAAAACTATCAATATTGAAAATTGCTGTAACCTACTCAGTGCATACACTTTAAAAATTAGTATGAAAGGAACTTGATTTTATTTCTTGCTAAATAGTAGAGAAATTCTGCAGATCTCTTCTTTCTGATTTACTACTTGTCCAAGACATTCTTCATCTATAAAATTGTACCTTCAGATTGAATGAGAAAATATAACTTGTAGGTACTGTGGGAATATAATGAAATTAATTTTGGTTGTTTCAGTTCGAGGCACATTCAAATAAAATTAGCCAACTGGCCAAGGGATATACAAGTCTGCAGTTCACAGAAGTAACTAGAAATACATATTTGGGACTCAGTCTATATAGTTGATGATTAAAAGCATGAGCATGGTTGAGACTCTGTCAGGATACGTGCATGCATGCACACACACACACACATAGTGGAACGAGGAGAGAGAGTCATGGGAAATATCAGTGTTTAAGTGCTAAGGATTCCACAGGGGAAAAAGAAGAAATGATTCAGAGAAGTAGCAGAAAAGAATAATATTACAGAAGTCTAGAGAATAGAGTTTCAAGAAAAAAGAAATAGAATGTGTGGCCATGCAGCAAAGAGCGCCAATCAATTAAGGATTCAAACAGTGTTCATTGGATCTTTAGTAAGGAAATAATTTAATTTTAGAACAGCAGTTCTAGCAGAGTCATGGGGGCCAAAGGTAAACTGTAGGGACTTGAGAAGTACATGAGTGATAAACTATAAACTACAAAATATTTCAAGTATATTAAATAGAAAGGTAGGAAAGAAAACATGGGGTCAAGAGAGGACCTTTTCCCTTTAATGAGAGATTCAAACTCAATGATCAGGTAAGAGAAAGGAACTTGTTCAGAATAAGGAGTTGTAAAATGATTGAGTGAGTTAATTGAGAAGGAAGGGGTGAGAATGTTGTCACCAGAGGTAAGGTACCTTGTCCACTGATGGCAAAGGATCAGAGCTAAAATAGACATGGTCAGGTGTAGGGAATAATTGAGGGAGATCATGCTTATGCCCTCACTATTCCAGGAAGTAGGAGACAAATGAAGTGAAGATTTAAAAGAATGGGGATCATGAGGAATAGACATTGTGTGTAATGGAAGTGGCAGCTGACCAATGACAAATAAAAGGATCAACATAAGACAGCAACAGGGAGTCTGGCTGAGGTTGGAGACCATAAATCTGTGGTATAAGGGTGTGCATGGTTTTATGGCTTTCTCTGGCAACTCTCAGATAGTTGGGTTACCAATAATTTTATTTCCCTTGCCTTGGGTGGATAGGTGGATAGATGGTCATATGAATAAACGGTCAGACAAGTAAGTTAATTTCAGAAATAAAAACAGATCCTGTGTACTTCAAAGCCTTTCAGTGTTTGATCATGGATAGAGAATAAAAACCAGAATCCTAGGCTACAATTTTAAGGTTTCCAACATAAAATTCTGACCTTATCTTTCACTATGCCCTTACATATATCACCACATTATAGCCATCTTCACATTTTTTGAACAATTCTTTCTTTCCCAGCTTTCACTTCAATTATTTTGCTTCTACTATTTTCTCAGCTTGTGAAACCCCATATCTCAACTTTTGAAATCATAAAACTCAGTTCATTAAAACTCCGTTCATTTGTTACCTGGTTTTTGACTCTAGCCAGAAGTGCTGTCTGTCCTCTCACCATTGATAATCCCTTGTACATACCACTTTTACACTACTTTTCTTTTATTTCAAAATATTTTAGCTTCTACTAAATTTTACATTCCTCAGTGGTAGGAACCATGTTTTTTTCATGCTTGTATAATTTCAGAATGCCAGCACAATGCTTTCCTGCAATAAGCATGCAGTACATATTTCCTGAACAGACATTGTACATACATAGTACTTGCTACTTACATACCTTTAAAGGAAAATAATGTTTTGCCTTTTCTATAGGCTACTATGAAAGATTTATTTTTAAATGTTACTTCATTAACTTCTTCTAACATGAATGTTTCATCCCATAGGTATGGCATGAATTGCCTTATTCAGTTTGAAGACTTTGCCAACATAAATGCATTTCGTCTCCTGAACAAGTACCAGTACCAGTATTGCACGTTCAATGATGATATTCAAGGTAATAAATTTTCACTGCATATGGATCAAAAAGATATCCTGGTGGCTTTCAGAAGGGATAGGGGTGGGAGGATGAGTGAAAATGGTGAAGGGGAATAAGAGGTTCAAATTCCCAGTTGTAAAATAACTCATGGGAAAGTATGGCCCACCACAGGGAATATATTCAGTAATATCACAATAACTTTCTGTGGTGACATAGGGTTACTAGACTTAATCATGATTACATCATAAGGTATATAATGTGAAATCACTGTGTCGTACACCTGAAACTAATATTGTATGCCAGCTATACTTTAATAGAAACATTTTTAAAAGAATATATCCTGGAATTAGTTCATAATTTTATAATGATTTGAATTCAATAAACATATACTAAATATCTATTAAATGGCAGAAATTATGCTTGATGATTTCACACATTATTTCTCATGTACTTTCATATACTTGAGAAAAGAGCTCTGTGACTCTAGAGTCTCATGTAATCCATCAGCTAGAGAACGAGCTCCCAAAATCTGATAAAATCTCCAGTGGTTATGGCTAAACAGAGAATGAAATGTATGAAAATACATCGTTGTTTAAAAATAAGAGTGTATACAGGGGCTATCCAAAAAGTGTCCATCCATGTAAAATGAAAAATAGAGGCATTTATGGTTGCATTTTTCCCAGACAGCTCTGGTATACTTTTCTCTTTAGCCTTTATCTCAATCAGCCACGATTTCTAAGCCTCACCCCAACAAAAGCTGCCTTTGTGCATAGCGTACTGCTTTTTACTGTCTGTCTTTGTAGATGCTTGGCTTCCTGCTTTTGTCTAAGTTTCCTGTTGTTGTTTGTTTGGTTGGTTGTTTTTTGTTTTTTTTTTTAAGCCTGTCATTTTCAACCCTTTCTAGATCCCCACCCACCCAACAACCCTGCCCCCAAATCCAGAACCTTGCTGTGAAAATCTTACTGGTCTTGTAACGTTAAGGGCAGGTAGATGGAAAAAGCACAGGCAGAGATCCTAAGGAGATCCTAGTGAGTTTCAGAAAGATCACACATGGCTTCCATCTTACTAATTCCAGGGGGCCCTTTTCAGTGTTTATCTCAAACTCTCAGCAGCATTAACATGGTTGACCTCATCCTCTTCCCTGAAATACTCTCTTCTATTGACTTCTATGTCACAGCACCCTGCTGGCTTTCTTCCTATCTCTTAGGATTTTTACTTTTTGTTTTTTTTAGGTTCATCCTTTTCTGACTAGCTATTGAATGACAGAACACTTCAATACTAAGACCCAGGCCCCTTTCTCTTTGTTTTATTATATCTTAGGCATATGTTCCAAGGCAAAACATTCCATTAGCAGATTTATCTCTCTAGCCCAGGTATCTTTGACGTTCAGAGCATACGCCCATCTTAGAGGCTCCTCTTGCATATCTCAGAGTTGGCTCATATATAGTCTCCCCCCTAATCAAACGCATTTCCCCACCCAACCCTGTCTTCTTCCAGTGTTCTACTCAGCGAATTCCTGCTCTCTTTCTTGTCTTTATCTCTCTCTACCAAATACAGTGTAATCACTAAATCCTCCTGTTTCTGTTGTAAAAATCTGTCTCTTTCGTACGTTTTTCTTCATTACCCTAATGTAAGTTATTGTCATATCTCCTAAAGAATGGGTATTTTCCTAAGAAATCTTCCCACAGTTACTTTTTCTTCCCTTTGTTATATGTTCTCTGTGTAGTATGTCTACAGTTTGCCAGATAGGTGCTGAGAATTTAGTGGTGAATGAGCCAAAGTTTTCTTTTTGCTATAGATACCTACTCATACCATCCCTTTCTTAGAATACATTAATGGTTTTCCATTGCACTTAGGATAAAGATGAAAATCATGAGTGTGGCCCAAAATGCATGGTCTGATCCCTCCTTATCTCTCCTGCCTCATTATTTTTGCCACTCCAGCCATAACATGCATTTTCAGATCCAAAAATGAGCCAGGCTTCTTAATATTGCAGCGTCTATCCAAATGCTGATCTCTCTTCTTAGAATACTCTTTCCTCTCCTCTTTAAATTTCATCTACATCATGACATTCCTCCGAAAAATCTTCTGGATCCCTGTGTCTAGGTCAAATTCACTTATCATAGGCTCTCATAGCACTGTTTATTTTTCCCTTATAGCATTTAACAATAGAAGTTTTATGTATTTATGTAATTTAAAAAATTAATATCTTCTTCTCCATTAAATTTTAAGCTCCATGTAGGGCAAAGAACGTACTTGTTTTGCTCATCACTATATCCCTTGTCATTAACACAGTGCCTGGCCCATAGACGGTACTAATGTTACTGTAATGAATGCATGTACTCTCTCTAAAGCAAGGGTTTGGCAAACGACAGCCTGCAGGCCAAATCCAGCTCACTGTCTGTATTTTGGTAAAGTTTCATTGCAATATAGCTATGCCCACCATTTGTTCATGTATTGTTTCTGATTGCTTTTGTGCTACAACAGCAGGGTTAAGCCTGGGACAGACACCATATGAGCACAAATCCTAAAATATTATCTGGCCACTTATAGAAAGAGTTTGCCAACCTCTCAAAGATTGCATTTAGAAGAGTTGGTGAGAGTTGAACTAAGGGGTTGGGTTGGCTAAGGTTTGCATTTTGGAGAGATCACTCACACTGTTTTCAGCATAGAGAATAGATTGAGTGGGAGCGAATTTAAAGGTTGTTGCTGTAATTCAGATACATGATGATGGTACCTTGTTCTAGGAAAATGCCAGTGAAGATAGAAATAAGAGACGATTTTTTGTTAATGATAAAGGTAAGGACAGAGCCCAGGATGGAGCCTAGCGTTTTGCCTTGAAGTACTGATAGAATGGTGGGTCAGTAACTGTTAAAGAGAAAAAAGAGAGTATTAAAAAACGATCATGGATTCTGGACTCAGACTGTTTTGTTTTGCCCCTTCTGAGGTGGACTTTGATCTAGTCATTTAACCGCTGCTGTGACTTTTAGTTTTCTGATCTATGGCAGGAAGTTGTATAATAGCTTCTATCTTTTCTTTGAAAAGAGATAGAATCAGAAGTTTAATGAGGGTAAAGGAGATGTGAAGGAACTGCCGCAGAGAACTAGAGAACCAGCTGACTAGGAAACACAAAAGGATTCAGTAATCCTGGGTGTGGAGGATCCAGTTGAAGTTAAATACCACAAATATTTGTGACACCAAACTGAAGCAGCTTGAGTTCAAGAGTTTAGGAATAGGCAAGGCCGAGATGATAAATTGTATTTATTTAATCTGTGCTGGAAATTGTATTGTATTTATGCAAAGAAAGGACAATGGGATAACAACTAATGTTAAAGTGACCATCATAGCAATAAGCAGGATAGGTAAGGAAGTGAAGATATTATACAAGGACAGAGAGAGAGAGGGCAAAAGGGCCTAGATATCTGCATGAGGTTAAATAATAGGTATAATAAGGGTAACTCAATAAAGATCTGGACCAGCAGGAGATTATAGACCATGGATGAGGTATGCTAATGTAGTACTTCCAAGGATTAGTTCTAAATGGTAAACACCAAGATGAAATTTAGGAGAAAAGTAGCCCAAGTGGAATAAGATAAATGCCATTGGAAATGAGGTAGTCAAAGAAAAGTTTAAATGTAAAATGGAGGTGGTAATGTTTCTCTCATAGAGTTTATATTGAGGACAAAATTATTATTTGTGGAAATACCTTATCAACCAAAACATACTTTATAAATATAATGTTTAAAATTCACTATGCTTAAGTTCTTTAGTATGACATAGCTATGTAAATATAATGTGTTTGCTATCTAAATATAATGTGTTTATAAATAAAGTTCTTTACCTCTGAGCCACACTAAAGTAACTGGTCGTATCTTTCTGTTTTCCAAATCCTTTGTGATGTGAATTACATTAGTGTCATTTTTTTTATGGCAAAGACACATAATTTCAACTTTTTTTCTTTTTTGTATTAAATTTCTCTTTAAATATTTGTTCATAAGAAGTGGATATTTGGAGGAATTCAGAAAGGAAATAAATTATAGCCTAATATAATGTGCTATAACCCTAACTTGATTCAATCAATGGAGTACAATGATAGAGAGTGCCTACAAACATAGGCTTTGTAGATCAATGTCCCAGAATGACTTATCAATTCACTTTGCAGCAGTCTCTAAAATAGCCACCAGTTAACTGTTGAACGAACCTATACTATTCTTTTAAGAATATTCTCTTTTGACTTTGTGGGTTTCACAAAATGTCCATATAGAAGTTAAAGCCCAGTATAACATAGTTTTGAATCATTATACAGAATTAATCAGCATCAAAGTTCAGTTTAAGAAAAAGAATGTTAAATCCCAATCATCAAACAAATGAGCAATTAGGAATTACGGTCAGAATTCCTGTCAATTGAGGCCAAAAATTTAGAGGTCAGGACCTGGGCTACCTGAAAATTACGGTTAGGAGCACAGGAGGCAGGCCAAGGCCAAGAGCACTGCATGTGGAGTTTCCCTGAGGATCTACTGCATAATATTCCCTTCAGCAGGTCACCAGTGAAGGCATTAAATAAGTAGTTTTCATTCTAACTAATCTGTACAAAAATATAATCTGCGCACATATAGTGGACCTATTTCTTCATAGGAGTTTTAGAGTATTACTTCCTTAGCCAACAAAAGGAGATTTGAGAAAAATGGGTTCAATCTTTGACTAAAGAAAACTTTGGCAACTTACTAGGGTTCTGACTAGGAATGACCAAACCATTTTGTGCATTTCTCCATACCAAAATAGTGTCCTTAGTGACACATTTTCCCCGTATGTTTCTGTTTTACTTTTTAACCTCATGTTTTTACCATTTTGCCCACAAATGTAATAATCTCTCCACTTTGGGCATACCAGTGCCAATGAAAATAATTCTGTAACTATTACAGTCTTACCATGTAAATAAATGTTGTTACACTGGACCCTTGGGGAAACATTTTTCTTTTTTTAACAGGTATGGTATTCCAAGATAGTATTTTAGGAAAAGTATTTGATTTAAAAAAATACTTAAAATCCTACTACGTTAGTTATAATTAAGATTATTAAAATAATTATAAATGATGGAGATTGTGGTTCAAACTTTATTTAGATCTTAATATATTCTAATTATAAATTTTTAACTGGAAATAATGTGCAAATTGTATCTATTAAGAAACTGGACATTTAATTATGTAATCTAGAGACATCAGAATTTAGCAATTTCACCAAAAGAATAGGTCCCATCCTCTAGTCATTTATAATGAGTGATCTACAAAAAGAGATTTTTCTTCTCAACAACAGCTTCTCTGACTATTCTCTAAGATGGCATTCTAAATATTTTAGCTTTCCCATTACTGGCCAACAGTTCACCTTTTCAAGTCTGCTAAGTCAGTTGCCATTTGCCCATCTGCCTTCCAGTTTCTGAAAATTTATTGCTATCCTTTTCTTTTGATTTCTTTGATTAAAAAATTAAATCTCTTTTCAATTGTTTTAGTAGCGTGTGTTGAGGGAAGGGGAAACTAAGTTATATGTTCAGTGTCTCATTTTTAACAGTCATCTCTGCCTGCATGTCTTTGCACATGCTTTTCCTGCATAGTCTTATCTTCTTATCTGAGGTCCTGGACCTCTCACATCAATCCTTAAGTACTGTGCTCAATTAGTATCTACTCTAAATGGCTCGGCTCTGCCTAAACAAATTTACTGCTCTTTCCCCTGTACTTTACCTGATCTATTTATTAGTAGCACATGAGGCTACTAATTGATTACATAGCAGTCTACTTTACTAAGTATATATAGTAACTCCAATCAGATTTAACAAATTATTGCATTAGTAGAGATCATTCTTTGATAAAAGATAAAACTGACATTTAATAACCATAACAAAAGCACAGCATAACTGGTAACTTCTTTTAATGTTAAAGTTGTATTATAAACATAAACAAATAGAAGTTTCTAAAATTTTAAGATTGAATCTCTTTATTATCTTACTAACCATGTTAAGTACTAATTACTCTTTAAAATACAGTGATAGTAAAAAGATTAATTAGCCTCTCTTTGATTTATTAAAAGTTTAGTTTTCAATCTCAAAACAAGTTATTTTGGAATAATTTATTGTGAAAACTCACATTTTTATGAAATATCAAATTGCTATATTTACTCCCTTGACTGTAATGAAATTTAAATCAAGGTAGTACCAAGAGGTCAGAGCAAACCATGTACAACAGTAATGTCCAAGTTAATTTTTTGGTAGTGCTAAAAGTATCATTGTGATATTATTAATTCTATAAAGAGAAGTTTACATGTTTCATTATTTGGGTATCTAGTGTAGGTAGAGACTTACTTTGCCTTGTTTGGGGAAATATGCCTGAACTTAAAATATTTTGAGTTTTAATATAGAATGATCTTGCAAAACTGTATAAAAATAAGTCACTACATTATAGTTAGGAACTTTTGAAATATTTTATTTTATTCTGTCTATCCTTAAATGCCCAGTTCTATTTAAAATGAAAGCAATAATACAAATACAGTAATTTGATGCTTTAACTTTGTCTTCAGCTGGTTATATCTTATGGTGCTGGTAGAATCTAAGGAGACCCTTAAAATTATAGCATCTAGAGTTGGATCGGAGCTTAAAGTCCCTCAAATCCAAACTTCTGGCCAACTTACTTCAAAAGATAGAGATAGCTTGAGATACTATTTGTGAATAACTACTTACCTAGTTACTGGGTATTTATACTTTTCTAATTAAGTTTCTTTTTTTATCTATTTAACAACCCTCATAAATATTTGTAGATGTGTGAAACAAATACCGTTCTAATCCTGTCATGGTATCTGTTCTATGTGGATCAGCCATAATTTTAAACAGGCTTCCATTTTAAATAATCTGTAGAAGAATCACATTTCCATAATGTATGAGTTACCACAGTTCATGATTTATTGCAATGGTGGTTCAAAATTGCAAGCATTTTATTCTTATGATATACATTTTCTTCCTAAATAAAAAAACATGCAATTGACATACTGGTCTTCAGTAATTATAATTATCATTTATTGTGATCTTATTTATTATAACAAAATTTTATAAGAAAAAGAAGATGAACAAGAACAAATATACTGATGGTGAAGTATTTAAGTCTTTGGTTATTGGCATCCATAACACTTCCTCATTGTGTCATTCAATAACCTATTCTAATCTATTTTGTTTTGTTTTGTTTTAACCAAATCAGGGTATTTAAAGTTAGGCTTTATTCAGCTTATTGATCTAGGAATCATTATAGGTCGAATGTTACTTTAAAGGAGTAAAATGTAGACACAGCTGGAAAGTAGTGCAAGAAGCTGCAAAGTTTTATTTCAGACATGAGCAGTAAGGAAGTTGAGCTATGTAATTATGTTCAAAGCAAAAGAACTACTCTGTGATCTGTGAAAGCTTATATAGCAAAGTAATAAAATTAGAACTGGCGAAATACCTCTATGAGGAAAACTCAGTTTTTAACCTAAGTAAATTTTACATTAATTTTGTCTAGCACTGTTGAGATCCACCAATGATTATCATAGGTAGGAAGCCAATTAAAGAATGCTATCACATCACTTTTTAATTGCTATTAACTGTTAATGTTTTAAATTGAAAATTAAAACAAATTTCAAATGTATCAAAAAACATCATTGCCACCAACACCATTAACAACAAGCACTTCCTTTGTGCCTACTTTGTGTAGAAGGGATCAGTAATAGGTTTCAGAGCCACCAGAGTAATTAGGTAAAGGAATCTAATAGCACTTAGTACACTTTTATTTCATATACTACAACTATTTTACAGGTAAGGAAACTGATGTACAAAATAATTTTTCTAAATGAATTAGCTAGTAAATAAGTTGAGCTAGACTCCACATGAGAATCCAAAACCTGTGCTGTTACTCATTGTATCATCAAATTAAGTCATAGAATATTCTTTTTGGGAAGTTTCAAGAATATATTAAAATACTGATGTCGATATTTTAATTGACATCAGTTTTTAATATGTTATTGACATCATTTTAATATATTCTTAGGCTGTAAATTCATATTATATTAATATATTTTAATATATTGATATATGATATGACATAAATTCACAGCCTGAGAATTCCAAGCATGGGATCAGACAACCACAGCTTCCCTTTTTGTGCCAGTTAACCTGTTGTGTGATAATGTCAAGATGTATGTAAACATTTGAGGCTTGGAATTTAGCAGGATCTATCTGAGGATTACTCAAGGGTATTTATTACTTGTTTCAGGAACAGCATCTGTTGCAGTCGCAGGTATCCTTGCAGCTCTTCGAATAACCAAGAACAAACTGTCGGATCAAACAATATTATTCCAA
Source organism: Lyroderma lyra (assembly GCA_004026885.1). Classification (NCBI taxonomy): domain Eukaryota; kingdom Metazoa; phylum Chordata; class Mammalia; order Chiroptera; family Megadermatidae; genus Lyroderma; species Lyroderma lyra. The sequence goes on from PVJL010000431.1 coordinate 352,541, forward strand.
GGAGCTGGAGAGGTACCTGCCTTATATAATACTTACGTTCTCCTATGCTTATGAACATAGAGTTCATTTAGTTATTCATTAATTTGAAGTTTAAGGTGGTCTTTCAAATTCTTAGTATACTGTAACTATAGGTTTTATTGAAAGATTCCCATATTAATTATTGAGTCATTAATTTTTCATGTAAGACTTTAGTATGAAGGTATTTAGAGATATTTTTCATAGTTTTAAATTTATAAGATTATCAGATTTAGCCATAGGTTTTTGTTACGCATCTTCAAGGTGCCATTCAATAAAAAAATGTTCCAATGTATGCTTATATATCAAAGCCTTTAAGAAATGTTTAAACTATAACAACATATCTGATGTCAATTTTTAGTATCCTCCAGTATTACATACAAAAGTTTTCTTCATTGACTTAAAATTCAATGTGCACATATGTAACTATGTGTAAGTTTTTAAGAAAAAATATTTTGAAGTGGAGACTCATTGTATATCACATGAAAGAACCAAAACATTTTCTATTGTTGGAAAGAGATGGCAAGTCAAAATTATGCTGTTTTGTTATCTTTTTCGGTAAGTTAATCATTTGAAAGAAGAAAACTAGACTCCAGTAATAATTCACCCTCAAAATAGAAATTAAAATGTCAGTTGAGTTGAGCTTATTGTGAGAAAATTGCCAAAAATCTGTCTAGAATTATAGAATGTAATAAATGGAGAAATAATCTGTGGCTATACGAGTATATACGAAGGCTGTCCAGAAAGTGTCCAGCCATATAACATGAAAAATAGAGGCATTTATGGCTTTTTCCCAGATAGCCCTCGTATATTTTAAGAATCTTTAAATTTTCATACTTAATATGATTATGAATAAATATATTTAACTGGTAGAAATTGTGTATATTGTGTTGGTTTTGATTTTACTTGTTCTTAAAATACGTGAAGCTAGAATTTAAATGCCAAGATTATAGACATCTGAAGTATTTAGAATGTAAATCACAAATTCACTTTTATGCTGAAATAAAAATTAGGGCTAAATAATAGTTCTTTAAAAATTTGAATTTTTATTTCTGTGGATTGTTACATGCTGTACTTAATTTTCGTAAACTTTGAATTTCCAAAGGATTTTGTTGAATGGCACAGACCAGTTCTTGTGACTCAGTAGGACAGAAGTATTCATGGTTGGATGATTCAAAACTGGCACTCATTTGTCCCTAATAAAGTTTTGGAACTTTTGCAGATTATGATAAAGTTTATCAAATACCAAAGAAGTTCTTTCCTTTAATCTCGCAGGAAATTTCACAGTACTTTCTTTGTTCAAATCAAGAGCAACTAAATGCTTGGAACACAGATTTTATGTGTTTCATTTTGTTGCCTAATTGCTCAGGCTCCCAACCAAATCACCAGGCTTTTTCAGATTCAATTAGAGGAGCTGGAAGTCAACAATAAACAATATAGTCCAATAAGCAAAGTTGACCTGTTCATTATTTTAAATTCAATATTCTTGTTGGAATAAGTCTTGATTGTATTAATAGGATTAAAAATACTGATAATCCAAAATATCACTGGTTTATCTGTGACTAATTAGGAAGCCACATAATAATAGTATTTCTGTTATAAGAAGAATAAGTAATTGTCATTTAACTTAACCTAAATGTGACAAAAATTATTTGTTCCCAGTATAAGTGAATGACAGTCACTCTTTAGGTCCGTAGACAGGGTTATTTTGTATTTCCTTATTAACCAAGACAAAATGGGTAAAATGTAACTTTTGATAAGATATTACATGGAATATCTTTAAAAATTTTTGTTTTTATAACTTCTTTCTAAGGCTGCCTTAGGGATTGCACACCTGATTGTGATGGCCATGGAAAAAGAAGGTTTACCAAAAGAGAAAGCCATAAAGAAGATATGGTTGGTTGACTCAAAAGGATTGATAGTTAAGGTAAGAATTTGTCATTTTAACCAGAATAAAAATCAGTATGTCATTCTGGAGGCCCATCTCAAAGACTACTACTGTTTCCAACTACCCCATCCCCAACACTATTTTAGAACAGTAGCCATCGTATATGAATGACCACATCATACAGTAATACTGATACTCTTCTGAATAAGGAAGAAAACTATGGCTCAGCTATAGAGCCATCTGTGGTGTGAGTAGTCTCCTTACAGCTCTGTGGTTCTCAGGCCACTTGAATTAATTTAGTTTCCAAGTGAGGCAATTTGATATTGATACATATGAAACACCTAGGTCTTGCTACTTTATAAAAGGGCTATCGGTCAAATTGCATACTAGCTAGAAAGGAAAAATGAAATAGCTTCTCTTTTACCTGCTACTTTCTCTCAACCAAATCATTAAGGATTTGAATGGCAATTCCCAAGAAGGGCTTTAGTAAGTGGCCTGTTTCAACACTAACTTATTTAAGGATCAGTTTCCCCAGTTTTAGTATAGATAACAGTACCAACTTCATGGTGTTATTGTGAGAACTAAATAAGGTTAACTAAGTAACCATCTTGCTATACAGTTGTAAGGCCATTATTCTACCATCTGTGACATCAATCACTCTTCTTTAAACTACATGTAAATCCCTTTTCCACATGAAAATGAATTTTAAAAATAACAAGGATAAACAGTGTTTTGGGGAATTTAATACAGAAACAAGTGTGAGTGTGTACAAACTTTTTGGAAAACTATTTTGTGTGTATCCAGAGACTTTGAAAGTTTATGATTCTGATTCAATAGTTTCCATTCTAAGAATCTATCCTATAGAAATAGAGATGTTTACAATGTTTTATGTATAATGATGTTATCACAGCATTATTTACAGTAGTGATGTTTTATCATTCATTAGTTATAATAGTGATATAGTATTATACTTACCTAAATAACAGATAATTGTGAAATAAATTTTGGAATAACCACATGAGTTTAATATACAAGCTTAAAAATGGTTTTCAAAAAACTATGATAATATCCATAATGTTAGGTGAGAAAAGGAAAACACAATCTTTTATATAACTATTTTGTTTAAAAATTGAGTTATATTTAGAAGTCATAGAAGGAAATGTGTCAAATATATATTATTTTAAAACTTTAATGGTGACTTTCTGTATATTCCTCATTTTCCTTAGTAATTGTGTTCTTTAAAGCTAGAAAAATGTTTGTTTTTTAAAGTTATAGCATATACAGATTTTACCTTAATTGAAGAAAAAGATAAATGCATTACTTTTGTAGCAAATGTAATCTATAAAGTAGGGAAATAAAGCAGAAAGCACTTTTACATCTTCTGAGAACCAAATAATAATCATTTTATTAGTTTTATTAACTTGCAATTTAGTTGTTTATAATATGTAAAGAAAAAAAGTGTTAAATTGCTTGGCTTAAAATTTTCTATTGCTTTGAAAATCAGTGTAACTATAAAAGTTGTACACTGTGGTCATGTGACAAATACTGTGGTCATGAAATAATAACATTTACTGAAAGAAATCACCGATGGATCAGGCTTTGTACTAGACTCTGGGGGACACAGTAAGGCCCTTGACCTCAGGCAGCTCACAGCCTACTGGGGAAAACTTAAATGAGCCAGGCGTTACAATTCTGTATGAAAATGATATAGAACTATGTCCTCGATGCCAGCGGTGCACAGAGATGATGTTTCTGATGTCATGAAAGAGAATAGCAATACTGCAGAAGGTTCTAAGACAAGGAAGTTTGAAAGGAAGAATTGGTCTAAAAAAAAAAAAAAGAATTGGGAATTTATCAGGAGTCTCCACAGACATCTTAATTAACCTTCTTATATCCAAAACTGAGATAAGGGAGGGAGAGGGGCAAGTTCACTCTGAGACTTTGATTAAAGCTGAGGATCATGTCCTTTATCTCTTTATATCTTCAGAGCCCTACATAGTGTCTAGTACAGAATTGACAGTAAATATTTTGTTAATGTAAGAATATATGAATGACTTCCTAGGCAGGAGAACAGCATTTGCAAAAGAAAATACTTTGGTATAAGACACATTTAGGGATTAAATTTGAGAGGAAGCAGATGACAGGTGATGAAGGTCCTGCTAAATCCTGAAAATGAGCAACTTAGGCAGGACACTTATGCCGAGCAGATTTGCCTCTTGTCACTCTGATGGCATTGTGGAGGATGGATTGAAATGAGGTGAAACTGAGAAAAGGAAACTCATTACAAAGCTGTTGCAGTAATAAAGATAAAAATTAATTGGGGCCTGAAATAAAGGTGACTGTGGGGGTGAGTGAAAGAAGTTTTATTCAGTAGATATTTAGACAATAGGATTGTTAATGTACTTAATAACCAGTTAAATATGGAGGAAGGAGTAGGATCGAGTAGAGGAAGGAATCTAGAAGGACTCCTTGGGTGTCTATATAATTGATGTGCCCATTAAGGTAGAAAAGGAATAAAAAATAGACCAGTTTAAGGAAAAGATAATGACGTTCATTTTAGACATAGCAAGTTTAAGGTTCCTGTGGAGAACTCAAATGGAGATATCCCTTTGGCACTTGGAGATACGAGATGAAGCTCAGGGTAAGGATCTGAGCTCTCATAGATAGAGATTTAGGGATCCTCAGCATGTTGGAGCCATGGAAAAAGCTACACAAATCGTGCCAGGCTTATGAATGTACTATATACAAGAATTCAAAAAAGTTGAAGTCTATAGTTGTGGTTTAGTTTTGTGATTTCTAGTGACTTTTAATGTGAAATCCTCATTAAAATAGATTTTAGCATCTCAAATAATTTTAACATAGACTTACTGAACTGAGAATCCAAATGCCATGGTTCATAATACTTAGAATAATGGTGAAGTTGTTGCCTAGACCTAATCAGTCACTCTCACTTCATGTCTTTTACTTGCCAAAATAAAGAACTGCATATATTCTGCTTGCCAAGATAAATAAAGTTACATTTTAAAAGTTGTTGTATATTTAATAGTTTGTGCACTATTTAATATAAAAGAAATGTGAAATTTTATTTAACCACATTTTCTTTTGTTTTTAAAGTCAAAATCAGTATGTTGAGTTTTGTTGCAGAGCTAATATATCTTAGAATAATTAGTAAGTTATTAATAGTATAATTTTGCTCTCAAATTTACATGGTATTTTGTGTTTGTTATCTTTTATCCTTAGTACTTTTACAACTTCTCTTGAGAACAAACAATTTTATGAATTTTATTAACTTGCAATGTAATTGTTTATAATATGTAAATGTATCATAAAGTTTTAAATAAAAATTTTTATTAGTCAAATTCCTTCACTCTTTAAAGACATAAAATCTAAAACTAAATTGTAAGTTTAGCTCATTTATGGGGTTATATCCTCATCAGATTAGGTAAGTATCATTCTAACATGTTTTCTGCTTTTAATTTTCATTTTCAACATCACATCTATAGCATTTTGCATCATTTACCTCAGATCCACATGTGTGATAGAATGAGCGCATGCTATAAATATCAGTAGTTTAAATAATTCAGTATCAGTAAGATTGAATTATTCGGTCACTAATAACACTTAAATAGTTTAGTATTTTATAGTACAAGAAATTGACATATCTATTTAGCCAACTAATATTAATATATTTTAATATAAACAAACCGATATTTGGTTTAAAAGAAATCCTTCCAAAATAAAAATTAGAGAGACAATAAATACAGTACAAAGGGATAAAAAAGGAACATTGCCAGCGTGACTAGTATTCGCATTTCACAATGATAACTTGGAGTGTTTTTCAAAGACGACAAGAAGCCACAAAACAAACCAAGCCAGACTTAATGTATTTCTTAAGTAAATACATTCTTGCTTTTACTAATAAACCAAATTAGTGCTAAGACAGAAACTTCAAAATAAAAAGTAGGGTATTAATAGATGCCATGAAGGATTGACTTCATCTAACCCAGATAAGATTGTAGAATTTTGTTTTGATCTAGTTTTATTTTTTTCTGTTTTAAATAACTCCTTTGTTATTTAATTTAATTTTTTTCTTTTTTTGCATAGTTAAATGTTTGGTTCCTGTAAAAAGAGATAGTGAATAAGGTATCTTACATGCTATAAAGGGTATTTTTGAAAATATAATTATTTCCTTCTTGAGAGCTTAATTTTTAAGTCTAGGACTTGAAACTGCATGCTGTATAGAAAAGGTTTTCCTTTCCGCTGGGATATTATCAGAGTTTCAGCCAGCGATGCTATCACCACCTTGAGTGATGGTTAATATATATTTCATACACTGTGGTTTGGAGAAATTGTTTTAACTCCTAAGAGATTTTGAAGCTTCATGAAAAGTATTTGGCTTGATTGTTTTTCCCTTTCTTTTTTGTTTCATATGGAATATGTATGCATTAAAAAGAGTGGAGACAAAAGATTATGTACATGAGTCTTTTAAAATTTTGGATATTGATTTTTCACAATACAAAATTAAATATTGGTGGAATTAACCACCTTTTATCTTAAACTATGACCCTTCTGTACCCCTGGTGCTCTAACATGGAAAATACGTTTGCCACATCATTTATCTTCCTTTCATCTGCACCGAAATGTTGAAACACAGCTCTAAACTCTTTTAACAAGTGCACATACCTGCATCACAAGTATTGTAGGGAAATATTACTGACCCTGCACAGATCCAAAGATGAGCCAGATCCAACTCTGGCAAACTAATGGCATGGCAATAAGAACAGGTCAGTAAAATGGAGATAGTTGTCCAGCAGGCCTGGATTCAAGGTAGGAACTTAGGGAAAAGTTCTTCTAGTGTACATGTGTAGGAAGGAGGACATATTAACAGTGGCAATCTGTTCTTAAGTTTTTATACCTATTTTGGGTCATGGAACACTAACCTAAAATCTTGGCAATCTTTGCCACCAATCCTTCCCACCCCCAGCAGAACAGATGTGCTATTGGAAAAGGTAATCATTCTTATGATTGTATCTTATATCCTGTATCCAGAATCAGAACAATATAAAGGGGAGAGGGTTTTAAAGAAATAATAACTTTCAAAAGAAATTCCCAGCTATCTATAATACATTTGGTATAATTAGAGACTTGTAAAAAAAAGAAACATAGAATTTGGGATTTCTGAGATAAGAAGTACCCACAAACACTTTGCCAAAAGATATTAAAAGGCATTTCAGCATCAGATCCTGAAAATGACGAATGAAAGGAAATCTTTTATGTCCATATGCAACTGAATTGATTGGCATAAACAATATGGATTTCAAATTAGATTTTGAGAAAAGGAGAAAAATGAGCCATTGGTACATAAAATGAAAGTCCAAAGGTAAAAACAGTTACTTTACTATTACTGGATTAGAGAAGATCACATTCCAATAGTTTTATTTATTTATTTGTTTGTTAAGTTTATTGCAGTGGCATTGGTTAGTAAAAATGACATAGGTACCAGGTGTACAGTTCTACTTCACATCTGTGTGCTGCATTAAGTGTTCACCACCCAGAGTCAGTTCTGCTTCCATCACCATATATTTGATGCCTCCTCCTTCAATAGTTTCTTAATGGAAACCAGATCATCACATTAACTGTGAAAATGGTATAGAACATACTTAGGAGATCTTTGTCTTTTGATTCTTCATTTTTTGGCAACTAAAGTCTGTCAGTAATATTAGTACCACTTCATGATTCCTGGCCTTCTTTCAGTATTCCCACAGTGTTCTTAAGTCACCACCAGGAATCAGCCTTTGGGGGTGAGGCTGTGGGCAATTTGTGTTTCTTACTTGATGGATGTCTTCTGGCTACGTTCTGGCTTCAGTGGGTAGAAGCTGCCAGTGCTATTACTATAATTGACAAAGTAAGACAATCATGATAAAAGCATACATCTTTTCCTTTCATACAGTGTTTATCTATCTTCTTCATGATTTTCTTTTCATTCCAGGAAACTTAGGGGGTATAACCCACATTACATATTTTTCATTATATCTCAGGTTGTCAGCCAAAAAAGCAGCACTAGAAATCTATGGTTGTTAATTTACATTATTCTGTACCTCTTTGCTCTCATGTCATGCTAATAATTGAAAATCATGGTAGATAAATAGCACTTTACACCAGACTACAAGAAAACGTATCAAAATTGTAAGTGCTGGAATTATAATTTATTTCTTTTTCACAATAATTTGAATTACAACAACTAACATTGAACTCTTGTTAAAAATTAGGTCCAGTCTCAAGTGCTTTAGGTGTATTACTTAATTTAATCCACAAACAGCCTGATGAGGTAAAAATTCTTATTCCTTATTTTTCAGATGAAACGAGTACAAAGAGGTTCATATGTTTCACATTATCTATACTACACACGTGCTGCTTTTAAAAATAAAATAAAATGATATTAACCTTTTCTAAGCAAGAGACTCGTATTGTCTTTAGGATTAACAATTTGCAAACATATACTATTTGTAAAACTGTTTCGCCAGGGCTGACCCGTGTGTGTTATTGGAAAGGCTGAGTTCCAGTACCTGCCTCAGGCAAGCGGCTTACATCTGAGCCTCTCTTTCCTCGTGTGAAATTACTCTACTTAAACTTGCCCTACTTTTCAAAATTGTTGAGGGGAACAAAAGAAATATGTAAAAACCACTTTCAAATTATAAAGTACCATATACAGTTAGGCAGGAATTTATCACACAATCAAAATCTTAAAAATTTGCAACTAGAATATTATAATTAGATGTTTCTGAGATAAGACATGGCACATTCATAAAAACCATTACAAGTTGAAACATATTAAGCTAATATTTATTCAGGAAATCAAACTATGATATAAATCTGGCATCAGGTTCCATTCTTATTGGCACATAAATCGGTAGTGCTGCATGCAGCGGAAGCTGACTCTGCTTTCTAAGACACTGCTATATTAACACAAATAATGTTTAGGAAACGATATCTTAAATGACATTGTGTATTACCATTTGTTAATGCTAGTTTCTCACAAAGGTCTGTAGAATTAGGACTTTTAATATTAAATAATATTAAGTAAAGGAAAGACTTAATTTTGTTCACTGTTATACCTCCATTGCCTCCTAGAACATTGTCTGTGGCATAATTATTTGTTAAAAGAATGAATGAAATACAATTCTGGTAATTGGAGAAGAGACTTTAAAAACAACTGTAACACATAAAAATGTTAAACATAAATACTGGTAATATGGGTAATATTTTGCCACTTCTTTGACTTACATATGTTTAGCAGATTTATTATTTCTTCTTATTTGCTCTACCTAGGGACGTGCTGCTTTAACAAAAGAGAAGGAGGAATTTGCCCAAGAACATGAGGAAATGAAGAACCTAAAAGACATTGTTCAAGAATTAAAACCAACTGCTCTCATAGGTAAACTTCTTTGTCCTCCCTCCCATAAGCCCTACTCTGACCTCACTTTTGCCTGATTCATTTTCTTACTACTGATTTTTGAGACATAATTTAGCCTTTTGAAATTTTAACCTTGGTAATTGATGAACAAAATTACACATTCACAGAAGAAATGGTACCCCATAGACACCTAGATTTGTAAATTCATGCTGATTTCTTAATCTCACTGATGCCAGCTGAAGTGTGTGGCCCAGTTTGCTAGCTCTGTCAGCCTCTTAATACGTGGCATTTTCCAGGCTTGATTGCTGCAGATACGCAGTAGTTCTCAAGTGGGAGCGAATTTGCCCCCAAGGACACATTTGGTAATCTCTGCAGACGTTTTTGGTCATCACACTGGGAGTATAGGAGGGGGAGGTCAGGGGTACTGACATCTAATGAGTAGAGACTAGAGATGCTGCTCAACATCCTACAATGCAGAGGAAAGCCCCCCATCACAAGGGGTTATCTAGCCCAAAACATTAATAGTGCCAAGGTTGAGAAACACTGAATTAGACTCTCCCTAAAGATAGGGACCGTCTTTCACTTACCTTTATGTTACTCACATGGTAGCTTTACACACTGCACAGTTAAATGTTTATTATGGTCAAGTATGATGTGGTTGAAAATAATTCAAAGAAAGTAATAAAATCTCTCTTATTTTGTGGGTGTAATGTCAGCCCTTACTTTTTACCACATTCCATTCCTAGAAGCTCTTGTGAAACAGATGACAATATAGAGAATGATGATGATGACCATAATAAAAACAAATACTCCAGGACAGGAACTGTAATAAGCCTTTATTGTCTTTTCACAAAAACAATGTTCTATCAGGAATCTTGCATTATTTTTCATTTCCATTATACAAATAGCTTTATTCTTCTGTTAAAATTCTTTCAGTGTATCATACATCAGTTTTAAATTGAATTGGATGATTGTCTTAAATGTTAGCATTGGTTTATAAAACATAATGACTTTATAGCCGTAGAGGCTGAAATGAACTCAGAATTTTTTATACAGATAATCTATATTGGACACATTTTAATTTCCTATTATAAATGCCAATAAGCAAAATTCCTAGTGATTGGTCACTACTCACTGTATTATGAGTCAAATGTTATATCTGTGATTTTTTAAATAGGCATTTATAGATTTGTAACCCTAAAGATTGTTGGCATTGATCAACTTATCTTTTTGTTACTTTAATATAAATATTCTATAGTTTGTTTAAGGTCTATTAGAAAATAACCTGATGTCTCATTGTTTTGGGTGCATGGGCTTCTTGGATTAATTAACCAATGATAGTCCTATTCACTGGTTTCTCATTTCTGCATTAGGAGTTGCTGCAATTGGTGGTGCATTCTCAGAACAAATTCTCAAAGATATGGCTGCCTTCAATGAACGACCTATTATTTTTGCTTTGAGTAATCCAACCAGCAAAGCAGAATGTACTGCAGAGCAGTGCTATAAACTGACCCAGGTAAAGCAAAAGTATATTTGCTATTTTAATAATCAAATTTTGATTTATTATAGGGAAGCCTAGCATATCAAAGGTGCTTACCACTTTGCTTTTAAAAATTGTACAACCAGGATTGAAAGAAAAGTGAGCAGTCAGAAAGGATAAGAACTATTTCCTTTTCTAGAATCAAGTTGTAAAAATCCTTTTTCAATAAAGCAAAATAAACTAAGGCTTTTTAAAATTATTTTCCTTAAGTGATTTGGAAGTATCTAAAATTTAAACATAAAAGTTAAAAAGGACAAAGCTTGATTCTAGATGCTTATTAAAATAACTTTTAACTAGCTATTCCCAAACTTTGAAGCATACAGTATAAAAACCACAATCCTTTTTTTGCTTTGCTAAATCCTGGGTTTTGATTTTGACGCCATGGGTGGAGCATTTGGGCAGCCATTCTGACACCCAGCCAGAGTAGGATAGGAGTCCTTAAAGCTTCAATACTTTACTGTTTTCAAAAAAAAGTAACTTATTTATACTATGTTTGTATCAATATGTATTTGACTCATGTGTTGACAAGAGCGTTTTTTCCCATCAAAGACTTGAAAATATCATAACAAAATAGAGGTTGAGTCATGTACATCTAACACGTATTTTGGAAATACATCCAAAATGAACAAGAAAAGGTAAACATGGCACAAAGTTATGTCACTCTACATCAACCAGAACTTAATGACTCTACTTTTTAAATTTTATATACTTAAATGCTTATTATTAAAAATAATGAAGTTATGGCAAGGAACTACTTTATTGTTTATGTCTCTTGTTTGGGATGGTATCAGTGTCTTCAACAATATAAATGTTTATCTCATCTATAGATTGGGAAAATTTTCCCCACCATTCCTTAAATCCTTAAAGGAAGAAATAAACCCTCTGAGTAATAATAAAATTTTAGCATGGTTCATTACGCATAGTAGACACATACAAATAAGTGTTGAAGTGATTGTTTTGCTATATCTTAAATGGCCTCAAGAGTTTATAGTTTCATCTGTAATAGACATAAACAAAACTAGCTAAATTTGTATCTTTGTAATTTTGTTTGAATGCATCTGATATAAATAGCCTAAACTCTTTTGATCTTGCTTAATGTTTTATGTTGTTATATATAAATTTGAAAGTCATTTTGAGGCTGAAAATTTAAACACTAATTCAGCCAAAGGACTGCAGAACGAGGAAAGGTCTACCTGTTGCTGGATGTGAGTCTCCATTGCTGTAGGCATAGGTGAAAAGTCATTAGGAAAGGTTAAAAATACAAACTACAAAAACAAAAACATTATTGAATCACAAGGAACTATAATTATAATACCAAAAATGGTGTGGAGCATTACTTTCTCTCTATTCATGTATCTGAAAGTATTTAATGCCATTCCTCCATAAAATATGATTATTATAGAACAGTGGGCAGGAGGAGTGGGAGGGCGGGAGGGGAGAGAGATAAACAAGTGTAAATATTAATGTTGCAACTCTCTCAAAAATAAATTTTCAAAAGTATTTGTATATAACAAGAAATATATGTTGAATATATATCAAATAATAATTTAGTTACATTAGGAAGTTGCATGCATTAAAACATTTTATCTCCTAAACGGAGCTGAAGGTATCAGACTTGTCTGAAAATAAAACCTAATTTTGTGCAAAGCGTAACAGTGTCTTATAGACACCTAGAAGAGAATTTTAATTTGCTTTCTCAACTATTTTCTTCATTTTATATCCAGAATAAGGTTGAATCATATAATACAACTTTACCTTTACACAAAAGATACATTATGGCATTTGTTAAAAATTAAGTTAATATTATTAATATCATAATGGGTTTAGACTCTAGTTGTAAGAGGGATGAAAGTTATAACCCGGTCGATCATCATTTAAACTACGCTTTGGGGATTTGGTGCTTTAGAGTTGCATTTCTAAGATTGCTGTGCTTTATTTGTTGAGGGTTTGCTATTTATATTTTCAAAGCCCTGAATACTCTCCCCTGTATCTCCCCCTTCACCCTCACAGATCAGACAGATGCTTCCCTTTTGATCTGCAGCATGGAATGAAGCATCTACCAGCCCCTAAGTTAATGCCATCTTAAAGCATGTAATACATGAGGGTCCTATGACAAAGTACTAAGACGAAGGAAAAAAATACAGTTTTTGATAATTTAATATTCTTATTTGCTAATCCCACTTGTTCTAATGAGTTTGGTTTTTATGTGGTTTTCCATATAATTATTTATAATATAGAAATGTATAAAATTTGTTCCAGTGATGTTATTGAACTGTGTTGATCCTTAAACTCTAACCTAAAATGTCATTCTTTCTACTACTGTAATATTAACCTGTCATTTTTATTTCAGAAGCCTATAATTGGAAGCCTTTATGGAAATGGTTGATAGACCTGTAGGTTGGACCACAGCAGAGAATAGAGTGGTGGTGTTGCGGTATCCTAGGAGTAGAGAATAGGATAGAAAACAGTAATAATCACCCACTCCAGAATTTATTGCCAATATCATAAAAGCTTGCCCCGACTTATTAGGAAGTTAACGAAAAATTAGACTTCTTTCTAAATACTCATATGAGGTGATTCTGTTACATTTGTTTTAATGTACCTTGCTCCTTTGTAAAATTGTGTCTGTGTTACAGGGGCGTGCAGTTTTTGCCAGTGGCAGTCCGTTTGATCCAGTCACTCTTCCAAATGGGCAGACCCTGTATCCGGGCCAAGGCAACAATTCCTATGTGTTTCCTGGAGTTGCTCTTGGTGTGGTGGCGTGTGGATTAAGGCATATCACAGATAAGATTTTCCTCACTACTGCTGAGGTATTGTAAAATGAGTTCACCAAGGCTATAAAATACCAAATTGGCTCAGTCAGTGTAGGGTTGTCTAATGTTTTATTTATCTAGCACCTCAGCTCACTCCTCAGAAGGTGTAACTGAAGAAAATACTTCTCGGTGGAGAGTAAGGGGTGGTAGCAGGTTCATTTTGAGTCACTAGTAAAAGATTATTCCTCACTAACCAGCAAAAAAACCTATGTTCTGATTTCTTAAAAGGAACCCCTTTTTTATCCTCACACTTGCAGTCAAGTTCTGTGACAGTAATGAGACAGTTAAGAATTTTGTTTCCAATTCATAGTGGTAAATATTTCTCCATTAAGAACCTTTCTAAATAATGGTATTTTGAAGATTTAAAATGAAAGCCTGATTTAGTACACTGAAGAAGTGTTTATCATTCAGGGTTTAGTGTAGAAAACAGAAAGTACCACAGTAGTTTAAGCAGAAAGGAAATTTAAAAATTTTAAAGTCATTAAAAGGACAGACGTGGTTTCTAGTGTGTGCTTTCTGGAAAAATTCTCAGAACATTACTGAGCAGGCCCACTACAGAAGCTCCTCCGGGTACTGTTGAAAACTGCAAAAGATCTGAAATTTTACCCTGTTTGCAGCTAGCAAAGGTATCCTGCCACAGTTTCATCAATGCTGGCAAAAGACAGAAAAATCTCAGAGACAAGGGACTTTATTACTAACGGCACAGGGGTAACATGAACTTCAGTTCCCCTCGCTCCCCAAGCCTCAGGGGGATGAGACAGTGATTGATCATGTATTTGTAAAATCATGAGGTTTTAATAATCTGAATGTTCATTTGATTGATATTATGTTTGAAGATGATGCAATTCATGAATGAGAAACTTAAGTGAATTTCTTCTCTTAAAATTAAGTTACTGTTACGAGATTATCACTGAATCAAATAACAGTTGATCAATATTCAAATATTTCATTATGCAAACATGCTGTTCTTTCTTTTGTGAGGAAGACTCTAAAAATATCAATTCTAGTGTTATTGATGTGATCTAAAGGAGTATAATCCCAGTGTTTAGCACTTGGCATCATTCTATGCGAACAGATGTCTGGAAGCTATAATGTTCTGCTCCTTTCTTTGTCATCATTGCATTAAAAGCACGACAGCTGATGTCTCAGAGTTTCTTTAACTCAGAACATCTTGTTGAACATAAGTAGATGTCTAATTACTAAAAGAGCTTTTCAAAGTTGTTACATTAAGGAAAATGTAATCATGTTATAGCAGTCATATGTCTCTTATAGCAGACAATAGCATAAGGAAAAAAAGCGATCTTTACTCATGGTAGCCAGTGTTTTCTTTCCTAAATAACTCTACCACCCTCTAGTGACAAAGTTCATGAAAAAAAAATCTTTTCATTTACTATCCAGGAAAAGTAATACTAAAAAACTTTGAAGAAAAAACAAATAAAATATGTCAATATCAGTAATGTTATTCTTATAATAGCTAGTGCTCTCGCTATTATAAGGTTAAATCTTTTGACTTTTCCACTGGTTTTCTCTTAGGCTTCAATACAGTATTCCTGTTTTTCATACCACTTTGTTGTTTTCATTGTCTCTTTTTCATGTTCCTTTTAATTTTGAACTTTTTCTTTTTAGCATTCATTTTTGTTGTTGTTATTTTTTTCTCCCCCCCCCTCACTTTTTTTTTTTCTTTCAGAGATCTCATCCCTTCTCTTGTTTCTGTTGTCTTCATTCTAAATGTGGCCAAATCTGTGTATCTCTATTACCATCTTTACCGTATCTCCAGTTACCTGATGGATATTTCCACAGACGTGCCCTGCTGTTTCCTTAAACATGGAATGTGTGAAACCATGCTTTTCATCTTCCCTCACCCTCAATTTTTGCATTTCTTTTGGTGACATCCCTTTCTAAAGCCAGCACCAAAGCTTAGAAGATGAACATTCTTTTCCTTCTTTCTCATCCTAAAGGCTTCAAACTCATCATGCATACATACACCTATGTAAGTGCCCCACCTATTATTTTGTCTAGGAAACTAAAAATTATTTTTCACTTATCTAAGCCCATCCTTCAGGTCACTGCTGAAGTCTCACCTCATCCTTGAATCCTGTTGTGACTACTCTGCTCATCTTGATTTTTCTCCTTAGCCATGGCTGTCTTCACCAAACACATTGACATTTAATTTTTTTCCTAGTTGTTCTGTGCTTTTGAGAGCTTTATTATTTTAAACAGTTAAGTTATAATTAAACTATGAGTCATCTTTTTTAAAAGCAGAGTCTTCCATATACTTCCTTCAAAATTCCAGCTGCACCTAGCACAATGCTAAAGCAAATAGCCTAAAGTTAATAAATATTTATTGAATTGACTTAAATAGAACTAGTTATATATCTTAGCAAGAAGAATAAATGTAAAATATCACAGATGCTCACTACTAGAGGGCACCCAAAAGAAGAAAGTCCTTTTTGTCTAAATCATATTTTGTAATTAACAACAAAATTAACATGTAGGAAGGAGATTGAGGTGAATTGGGGCGGGGGGTGGCAACTCCAAATTTAATAACTGTTAGGATTGTTACAAAAATACTGGTTGTTTATCAGAAATCTCATGGATTGGCACCAATTCCAAAGACTATTCCTGGACATTTTTCTGTCACACAGAGTTTGGGCTTTCCTGGTACTCTAGATAGTCTACTGGACCTCTGATGAGAGCACCCAGTACTCCCCAGGGTCAGCCCTCTGGCCCAACATGGTTTGTACAGCACTCTGGGAGCACACTCTTCCCCTTTTCTTCCACATCTGAGAGGCAACCCTCGGCTTCCTATCCTTATACCAACCGCTCCTCCTGAATCACCTGCTTTGTGTCCTTTCATCTACCTCACCTCACCTCTTCCTGGTATCTCCCAAAGATCATCACCACAGACAACAGCATCTGGAGGAAACTTTGATTCTTTAGGTCACCGGATAACTGAAAATTGAGCTACCATAATGTTGTCAAAATGAAAGAGATAATTTTATTTTTATATTTGTTGAATTTATTGGGGTAACATTGGTCAGTGAAAATTACATAGATTCCAGGTGTACAATTCTGTAATACATCATCTATGTGTAGTGTCATGTGCTCATCACCCAGAGTCGTTTTATTTTCCATCACCATATATTTGTGCCCCTGACCCTTCTCCCCACACCCACCTCCCTTCTTACCCTCAGGTAACTACTGAATTATTGACTGTGCCCTGTGCCCATGAGTTTTGTTTCTGTGTTGCTTTCAATTTTCTGTTAACAATCAAACTAAATTTCTCCATCCCTTTCCCTTATTTTACCCACTCTCTCAACTGTCCTCCCAGCTTAAAGAAGTCCCTCTGACATCAAAGAACTTGCTCTTTGTTGCGTTAATTTTTTTCTATTGCTTTTTGGTTTTCTATTTCATTTAGTTCTGCTCTAATTTTTATTTCCTTCCTTCTGCTAACTTTGGGCTTATTTTGTTCTTGCCTTTCTTGTTCTTTAAGATGGGATATTAGGTTGTTTATTTGTGCTTTTTCTTGTTTCTAAAGATAGGCCTTTAATGACATAAATTTCCCTCTTATTACTGCTTTTGCTGCATCACAATAATTTGATACATTGTATTTTCATTGTCATTAGTTTCTATGTATTTTTTAATCTCTTCGTTTATTTCTTCCTTGATCCAGCCATTTTTTAAATAGACTGTTGTTTAATCTCTATGTGTATATGTGTTTTTCTGCTTTTGTTCTACAGTTGACTCCAATAGCAAGGCTTTATGGTCTGAGAAGACAGTTGGTATGATTTCTGTCATGAATTTGCTGAGGCTACTTTTATGTCCTAGCATAGGGTCTATCTTTGAAAATGTTTTCCTGTGCACTAGAAAAGAAGGTATAGTTTTGTGTCGTAGGATGGAGTGTCCTGTAAATGTCAGTTATATCCAGTTGCTGTAATGTATCATTTAAAGTTAATATTTCCTTATTTATTTTCTGTTTGGTTGATTTGTACATGGCTGTCAGGAGGAGGGGGGTATTTTGGTCCCCTATTATAATTTTGTTTTTGTCAGTTTCTCCTTTTAGATTTGTTAGGAGTTTATACATTTTGGTGCTTCCTGATTGGGGGCACATGTATATTAATGAATATCTTGTCTGCTTGTGGTATTGCCTGCTTTATCATTATGAAATGCCCATCTTTGTCTCTTATTACCTGTTTTATCCTGAAACCTTTTTCATCAGATATAAGTATGGCTGCTCCTGCTTTTCCTTGGATGCCATTTGCTTGGAGTATTGTTTTCTACCCTTTCACTTGGGAGTCTATGTTTGTTCTTGTGGCTGAGGTGTGTTGTGTCTCTTGGAGATAGCATATGGATTGGCTTTGTTTTTCAATCCAATCAGGTACTCTGTGTTTGCTTATTGGTGAGTTCAGGCCATTTACATTTAGGGTGATGATTGATATGTGAGGATTTTCTATAGTGATTTTATCTTCTGATTTTGGGTAGCTTGTGTCTCAATTTCTTCTTTGCTGTTTTCTTACTGTCAGTATTTTTAGTTTGATGGTGTTCTTGAATTTTCCTTTTGTTTCCTTTATTTGTTGGTTATGCATCTCAGTTCTGAGTTGTTTGGGGGTGTTGTTGTTGTTGTTTTGTTTTGTTTTTTGAGTAGTTGCTGAGGTTTATGAAAGAGAAAGTTTCATATATATAGTGGCTCCTTTTTATAAGCATGCTTCTTATCTCCATTCTGCTTTAGAAATTAAACCTTTACTTCCTCTCCTTTTATGTTTTTGTTGGACCAACTTTTTCTTATTTATTTTGACTTTTTGTTTCAGGTTGAATAGCCTCCTTTAGTATTTCCTGAAATGGCAGCTTTGTACTAGAGAATTCCCTCAGCTTCTGTATGTCTGGAAAGGTCTTTATTCCTCCTTTATATCTAAAGGATAACTTTGCTGGATAAATTATTTTTGGCTGATAATTCCCCTCTTTCAATGTTTTGAATATTTGATTCCACGTCCTCCTGGCTTGTAAAGTTTCTGCTGAGAAGTTTCATTACATCCTGATGGACTTTCCTTTACAGGTTATGATCCTCTTTTCCCAGGCTGCCTTGAGGATTCTTTGTCCTTGAACTTTAACATTTTCAGTATAATGTGCCCTGGAGAAATTCTGCTAGAATTCAGGTAGTTAGGGGTCCTGTTTTCTTCTTGAATTTGGGGTTCCAGTTTTTTCCAAAGATTTAGAATGATCTCATCTATTATTTGTTTGAGTAAGTTCTCTGGATTTCTGCTCTGCCACTTCTGGTACTCCTATTATTATTATTATGTTCTTTCTAATGATGTCAGATATTTCTTGTGTAGTTTCTTATTTCTTCTGACACTCACATTTCTCTCTTCTTCCTTCTGTGACAATTTCACATTCCTATATTCTATGTCACTAATTCTTTCCTCCATCTGGTTGACCCTGCTTCTATACTAATAGTTAATTCAGTTTTCATTTCTTATATTGCATTATTTATCTCCATAATTTCTATTTGTTTATTTTGTTTTATAGTTTCAAGTTCTTGGTTAAAGTATTCCTCTGGTTCACAGATTTCTTTTCTGAGATCATTTAGCTCCCTCTGTGTGTTTCACCAATTTTCTTTGATCTCTCTGAGTGTTTTTAGCATTGTATTCTTGAATTCTGTGTCATTTATATCATATAATTCCATGTCTTCCAGTTCCTTTTCTGGAGAATTTTAATTTTTTTTACTGTGAAGCTTTGTTCCCTAGGGTACTACTCATTGTTCTCTTCATGTGCTTCCCAGTTGATGTCACTGCTGTGTCTTATAATATTTTCTCTTGTCTATTCAGTCTTCTCATACTGGAAGATTCCCTGGGAGGTTGGCTTCTCTACTTTGACCTAGTTGCCTTAGTGGGCCTCTTCTTTGGGAGGATGTGGTAGACGATGGTATTCTATGCCTCTGGAATCCCTGTGTAGGCTGAGCTCTTGTGCCTGTGTGTTGCAATTTCCCTGAACATTCCTCCCCACCAGTTTCAGGTGGAAGGGTCGGGGTAGGGTTTGTTGGGAAAAGAGCCGGTGTAGCCTTGTTTATGGCACAGCCTAATGGTGGGTTCCTTTTTTTGCAACTGACTGCAGGCTCTAGGTGGAATTGAGGGGGCAAGTCTTGGAAGAGAATCAGGGGAAACCGCCAGGCTCTGTGTCCCTGGGTTTTGGAGATTATGTGGCAGCAACCACAGTGTAGTTAAAGAGAGACACCAATGGCATATCAAAAGCAGTAAATAGTTTTGAAAGACTGAGCCAATACTCAGTCATCTTCTGACTTTCCTAAATCTCTTTAAAATGATATTTATATAATATTCTTAAACAATGATTTTTAATACCAGCAATGTGCCAGTAGTGATAGGAGCAAAATACATATTATCTCATATAAACCATTGAAAAAAAATTGAAGTTGATGGGTTATATAACTTGCCTCCAAACCAAATAGCTAATAAACTAATCTGTTGTAGAACTAGATCTGACCACAAAAGCTATTTTACTTCCACTCTGCCATGCTGGCAGCCCATCTGTTGTTCTTTTAAAAATTAATTCGCTAAGATTTATTGTACACTTACTTTCCCAGCCAGTGTGGTAAAGGCTTTACTGACATTTATTTCATTTAATTCTATGATTAGAAACTGTTACTAGTCTTAAATTACCAAAGAGAAAACTAGGCTTAAAAATTTTCCATCCCCTACTGCAACCTCTGCCTAAATATCCTTGTGCAAAGTCCCCAGTCACCCATAGGACTTAACCTAACTCATTAATTTGCATTGACAGTGCTCCAGTCCTTATTTTTCTGCACGGATCCTCTGTTCCCGTAGATCAGGACATCTAGGCTCACTGAGTCCAGCTCATACATCT
This sequence comes from Lyroderma lyra, assembly GCA_004026885.1. Classification (NCBI taxonomy): domain Eukaryota; kingdom Metazoa; phylum Chordata; class Mammalia; order Chiroptera; family Megadermatidae; genus Lyroderma; species Lyroderma lyra. Next base: position 373,087 of record PVJL010000431.1, read on the forward strand.
CTGCATTTGGTCTGACTCTGGCTGCTTTCTGGAGTGCCCACCCCTTTCCTGTGTGTCTAACTCCTAGCTTTTCTTCAATTCCACATGCAAGCTCCCTCCTTTATACCTCTGAATTTCTTAACATTTACATTCCAGCTTTAGACACAGCTAGCTGTCTTCTCTTTTAGTAGTCTCTTTTTCTTCCTGTCCCTTGTAACCTCACTAAATTAAACATCCCTCGAGGGCAGGAGCTGCTTTTTAAACTTCTCTGTTATGTCTTTTGTTGCTGATGGCAACAAAACAGTATTTTAGAAATGATTTCATGGTTAAAAATACCTTAAAGATGTTAAAGATACTGAAAAATAAGTATTTGATTATTCAAAATAATCTCAAATGAGGGAGAGTTTTTACTTCCTTTCTGTATTCATATTTCTATTAAATAAAGACCCAGCTAAATATTACTAATTTAGACCCATCCCGCTGAAAGACTGAGTCAAAGTCTTAGAGTTGCAGGGAGCTCCAAGGTTCCTGAGTAGGTTCAATAAATAATTTAAGACTATTTTATTTATATACATATATACATAGTATTTTATTGTTGAATGATTTATGAGCAGCTTACAGATAATATGTCCCTTTACCCCTAAATATTTCAGGACATTTTCTTATGTGATCACTGTATCATTATCAATTCAGAAATGTGAACATTGATGTAATACCATTATCTAATGTACAGTCCAAATTCAATTTTCTTCAATTATTCATCCATATAGAAGACATTTATAGCCTCTAGACTAATCTTCTAATCTGCAAGAATATTTCACCCTTTTTGTTTCCTTTTTGATGTTGACATTTTTGAGAGTACAAGCTAGTTGTTTTTTACAACGTTCCTCAATTTGCATTTATCTGATTATTTCCTCATGATTTAATTCAAGTCAGATGGTTTTCTTAGGAGCACTGTGTGCCTAATATTAATAATTGTATCCTTCCCAGTATATCACATCAGGAGGCACATGATGTCAATTTGTCTCATTTTTTAAAACCATATTACTGAGAGATGATTAATTATGTACTTGATGAGTTTGGAGGTGAGTATATACCTGTGAAACCATCACCACAATCTATGCCATAAACAAATCCACTACCTCCAAAAATTTTTCCCTCCCTCTTTATTATTAATTTTATTGTTGTTGTGGTAAGAATATTTAACGTAAGATCTATCCTATTAGCAAAATTTTAACTATACACTCTTGGATTTAGAAATAAAGAATGGTTTGGGGGCAGCAAATGATGTAACTAGAGGATTCAGATTATCCAAAATGTGTGTAAGATTAAAGTCCTACCTGCAATATGACTGAAATACATGGAGCTTTTCTTTCCTGCGCAACATTGTATGAGTGGGGAGCCCTGGAGTGATCAGTCTTGGACCCCTTCCCTCCTTTCCTTTCAGACTCCTTTTCCATCACTTCTCTCATCCTCTGTAACTTCCTTACTCCTTTATCTCCTGCTCTATTGTATAAAATGGGAAAGCTGCTAGTATTTCATGATATAGTAGAAAAAGAACTGGATTAAGAAGAAACTCAAATTCTATTTCCATCTATTTCACTAACTGTGTGACCCCACAAATCACCAAGCCTCTCTGGGCCCAGTTTTTCCATTGATAAAGGGGGAAATGAAATGAGATGGTCACCTTAGTGTATACAAAAAAAAAAAAAAAAAAAAAAGACTAAAAAGACTATATATGTGACCATTCACCACATTGTATGCTGTGACATGTAAACATTTTTTACTTTTTTTTTTTTTAAGGTTATAGCTCAGCATGTGTCGGATAAACACTTGGAAGAGGGCCGGCTTTATCCTCCTTTGAACACCATTAGAGATATTTCTCTGAAAATCGCAGAAAAGGTAAAACCTCTCATTCAACCTTCATTATTTTTCCTTCCTTCCTTCTATTGTTAAGTACACGTGTTTAGGTATTAAAATTTACTTTTCTATATCAAGTTGTTATTTCAGAAGGCACAGTGCTTGGCAGAAGTTAGGAACTATGTTCGATCTTTAGGAAAGGAAGAATTGGGTTGAATCATTAATTACTCTATCATTCTTTCTCTCCCATAATTGAACTAATTCATTAGGGTTTCCTTTCAGCTGGAGTTTCTCCACTTCACCTTTTTTAGTTAGTGTTTTCCCTATCACACTTACAATAGTCACCAAAATATTGCAGATGTGATAGAGTGACATTCATACCTTGAACCACCTACCATATTCATGTCTCCATGATATATGACATCTTAAAGATTGCAGTTGATAATACTGGGAAGCAGGCAAAACAATGAGGGTAAAGAACTCAAAGCTACCAAAAAGCAAAAAAAAAAAAAAAAAAAAAAAAAAAAATTTACAAGAACTCAAAGCTATTGGGGTGGCAGATGAGCTGTTGAAGGACTCAGCCATTAAGAACCTGGAGGCAAGGAGATTTTCTCTAACTAAGGTGAGAGATATATTGAGTTTTTTGTCATGTAGTTGTATTAGTTTACTAGGGTTGCCATAACAAAATACCACAGTCTAGGTGGCTTAAAAACGGAAATTTGTTTTCTTACTGTACTGGAGGCCAGAAATCTTAAGGCTAAGATCTGGTTTCTTTTGAGGCCTCTCTCCTTAGCTTATAGATGGCTGCTTTCTCTCTGTGTCCTCATGTGGTCTTCTTTCTGTGCATGCACATCCCTGGTGTCTCTTTGTGTGTCCAAATTTACCTTTTTTATAAGGACACCAGTTAACTTGGGTTGAAACTCTCCCCACTCAAGCAGCCTCCCTTTAACTTAATTGCCTCTTAAAGGCCCTATCTCCAAATACAGTCACACTCTGAGGTACTAGGGATTAAGTCTTCAACATTTTGGGGTGACATAGTTCAGCCCATAATAATAATTAAATTAGGGTTGATCAACGCCAGCACTATGCACATTTTAGCTGGATAACTCTTTGCTGTAGGGTCTGTCCTGGGTATTGCAGCATCTCTGGCCTTTTTCAATTAGATGCCAGTAACTTGTGCACAATTAATGACAACCAAAAATAATTGCAGACATTGCCAAGTGTTCCCTCAGAGGTAAAAATGTTCCTGGTTGAAAAATCAAAGCTATTAGCAAGTTTATCAAAACAGCACCTCTTAGGATTCATATATTATTATTTACCTTGTTGATTGAGGATAGTGCTTCAAAAACCAAGTAATTCATCCAAAAAGAAAAAAAAACATTAGGTAATCTGCTTGGTTATTTATTTATGAAAGAGTGTGCTCATATTTTCCCCTAGGATGTGTCACTAGTTTTTAACTAGTTTGAATTATTAATATACTGAACAGCATATTATCATTTTAAGTTCATTTTGAAGATATAAATGAGAAAGGGGTTAGCATTTGATTAGAGGACAAAGTAAGAAAGCGAAGGACAACAGGACAGTACAAAAGAACTCCGATATTACACCTAGAATAATGAAAGAATCTGAGCTCATACTGGGAAATCAGGAGTAAGACTCAACTTCACGGAGCAAGATGATGTAAGTGGACTGCAAGTTTGAGGTATCAATGGTACATTCAAAGGTACAATTCTAACAAGTCCGTGGGAATAAGTGAAACTTGAAGAGAGGCTAGATATGAAGATGTGGGAATCATCTACATGTTGTAACAGATGAAGCTTTAGCAGAAGTTGGGGTTTCAAGGGAGCAGGTATAGAAAGGAAGGGAAACCAAGGATAGAATATAGTTTATTTTCTGTCTAGAAGAAAGAGGGCAGTTAAGAAGAGAAGCAGTCAAGCTTTAAGAGGAGACTCTGAATGGAGCAGCATGTCAGAAATTAAAGAAGACAGTTTCAGGATGGGGGTAGAAGTTGGGATCTCAGGATTCAAATCCTAGTGAGAAATGTTGATGACTGTCATTTATACTTAGGAAATCATCTGAAACTTTTACAAAAGCCATTTCAATAGAAGAAGAAGTTAAGAAGCCTGGGGAGAATTAATAAATCAACAAAATCTAAGCTACCCTCCCAGAGTTTGGGATTGACAAGAAGGAGAGAGTGAGGCTTGCACTGAGAGAGAGGCTCATGAATACATGTGTCCTGGGAACAGAAAGAGGCATGAACTTCCACAAAGTCTATATCAGGAACGAAACAATGCATTTTATTATAAAAGCCATATACCAATTGCAAATAGGCACAAGGGATCTTTTTGGGGTGCTGGAAATGTTCTAAAACTGGATATGCTAACAGTTACACAACTCTGTAAACTTGAAAAATAATTTAATGTACACTGAAAATGGTTGAATTATGTGGTGCGTGAACTATACCTCAAAAAAGCTGTGAACAAAGTAATAATACCACATTATAGACATTTTAGAAAGTAGGGGAAACACCTAATATTCTACTTTTCCAACATGAGCATTATCATTTTGGTGTGTTTGCTTCCATTCTTTTTATATTTATTTGCTTTCTTTTCTAACATCATTGTAATAATCTATGGTGTCTACATACTTTTTTCTGATTTTTTTTTCCATGAACATTTTGCAATAATGTGGCACAATCTTTACAACTATAATTTTTCATAAATGCATAATTTTACCTTGAGAAAAGATACTTAATCATTGTAATATTCTTCAAAATCAGACTTATTCAAGTAAGTCTATCATACACATAGTTCCTCAATGAAAAGAGGAAATTAGAGAGCACGTATAGAGTGTTTAATTTTGACAAGAGGTAGAATCCATTTTTCTCAAAGAAAATAGAGAAAGAGAGGATGTTTGAAGAGAAAGTATTTGATTTGATGAAAAGGGAAATTGAGATAGTTTTCTCTAATTTGTTGGAATTTTTTCAGTAGAGTAATTGGAGTCAAATGGAGACTTGACAGGGGAATGGGAGTTTTTTTGTTTTGTTTTATTTTATTTTATTTTATTTTTTTAAAGGATGTGATAAAAGCACAAACTGCAACCATGTAGGCCCAAGTCAGGCTAGGCAAATTATTGTATCACAAGAGACAGCCAGCACTGAGGGTTCCCAGACTGGGGACTAGAATGGCGAGTGTGACACAAAGACACAGAAACAAATCTGTGACCCTGGAAAGGAGCATTGAAACTGCCCATGGAGTCCTGCTAATTAGGTGAGCTGGGTTAAGCGACTGGGATAAATAAGGAGATGCTATGAGATACTGTGGTCAGAATGGGGATTATTGAAACTACAAGGTGTCTGAGTTCAAACTTAGCAGGAATATTAAGGTATTTAGTTGAAGTTTATTATCAGTCAGGTCATTTGAAGACTTTTGCCACTGTCTTAGCTGAGAAATTCTGGTATGACCACCCTTGAATAAATCTCTACTATTCATACTTTGTTGTTGATACCATATTTGCCTCTTGCTATATGATTATAATTGCATTTTCATTTTATATCTTTGAGTGTGTGTGTGCCTTTATTATCATACAACCTAATTTTTTTGAAAACATCAAGGTATGAAGTATAAATAAATTTTTTAGAACAGATAAAACTTTTGACATGTACTTACCATCACCTCTATTCATTAAAATACCTTATTCTTTTATTTCTAGATTGTGAAAGATGCATACCAGGAAAAGACAGCAACAGTTTATCCTGAACCCCAAAACAAGGAAGCATTTGTCCGTTCTCAGATGTACAGCACTGATTATGACCAGATTCTACCTGATTGTTATTCTTGGCCTGAAGAGGCCCAGAAAATACAGACCAAACTCGACCAGTAGCACGATAGCTGACATTTCTAACTCCATTAATAAGATCTTGAAGTCTTTCATAATTTTTAAAGATTGGAATCTTTTGTAATGATTCGTAGTATGATAGATTAAGATCATTTTACTTTAACACTCTAAAAATTTACAGAAGAATATTAATATACTTTAGAGTCTACATCACACTAGATTGCTTCATTTACTTTCTGGTTAATTTATGGTTTCTAGCTTATTTTGCCCAAGTTCTCTTTGAAAGCTATTAGACCTACTACTGAGAAACTCATCGATTTTATATAGGAAACTAATGGGAAGACCAAAATTAGCAATAAGTTGATATAATTAAAGTTAAAACCCATAAATCTTTTCTTGACCATTTTGTTAAAAATTACATAAAAAAAAAGACAGAAATGAATTTAGGTTTAGATGAGCTTTTCCTAAAATGAATTTAGGTTTAGATGAGCTTTTCCTAAAAATAGAAACAACACTTTGTTGCCTAGAGTAAAATAACTTCTCAGGTATTTTTATTCCAGTCCTAGATTCTATTTCTTTCTTTTTTGGTGCACCTGAATTCTAACATTTCTAAGAAAGATCATTGCTGTTTATAATGCCTTGTGCAGCCTTAGATTTTAATATTCTTTCCCCATTGTTACATCTTCCTATCACCTTGGTCCTCAGTCAGAATCTCATTGAACAGCACCTTTCTTTCCCCCTAAGTGCCCTGTCCTTCAGCTCCACGTTGCTGATGCCGGGCCCTTGCAGACCATAGCTCCTGTCCAGAGGTAGGTACCTTCAGTGCAGCGCACCCTGAGCAAAGGAAAGCGCTGGGAGGAGAGTAGGTAGGCTCCCTGAGAAAGGGCTGCCTGCAGAGCCGACCTCTTAAGACAAAGTTCTTCAGAGTCAAGAGCAAGAACCTGGTTCTCAGACAAGCTGGGCTCCCACGTGAGTGACCTGCTCTCACGCCCCTTGATTCGTTCAGGTAATTATGAGCTCATTGTGTTGTTATAATAAACACAATTTCCTCTGAGTTTGGAGAAAGTTTTCTAAGCACTTCCTCAGTATCAGAAATTATCTTTACATCAGCTATTAAATATTTGAGTTACCATTAGTAGTTGCAGTCCAGAAATTCTTGTTAATTTCAAGTTTTACTTTAGAAATTAATCAGTGAACTAATGGAAACAAGTTTAAATTCTAAAGCTCAGGTACAATAACATTTTCTATTTGTAGAATTATTCAGAAAATTTTCTGTATTTGAAGTAATGTTTTTAAAGAGTATAAGAAGATATTCAAGGTAAACTATACTATAAAATGATTTTCTTGAAAGTTAAAGGTTACACAAATTGCTTTAAGTATAAGTAGAAGGGGGGGGGTATTCCTGAAGGTAAGATTTAATCAAGAATTTCCTCAATATAGCTGTTTTGCAAGGATCCAGTACACCTATTTCTTGTCTGTTTCCATGTTGTCTTATAGCTCTAACTGAATGTATTTTCCTATGCAAAAGATCTATTAAAGCATAGAAAAAGTGAATGAATAAAATTATAAAACAATTGTCTTTTTCTCTTAAAATACTGTTACATTTAAAAATGATAATGCTGGGTCTGGGTGGTGATGTGACAGGATACTATGAATTTAAAATATTCTAATAGCTAATTTCAGTATGAACTTCATTTAATACACATATAGTCATATTTGCTGTATACTATGTTCAATGAGCTACTTTTTTGTCCTCAGAGAAAGATAATGAAACAAGCATTGGATGATTATTTACTAGGTATCAAGTATTCTATATACATTACCTTATTTAATGTAGTCCCCACAATTTCCTTATGAAGGAGATAATTTAAGTAACTCTCAAGTCCACAGAGCTAATCAGTGAAGGAGGTAGGCTCTATATCCATGTTTATCTCTCTTCTTAGCCTGTTCTCTTTTCACTAGAGTACAGTCTAGAACAGCATTGTCCAATAGAAAAAGAAAATGAGCCACATGTACACATGTAAATTCTAGTGGCCTCATAAAAAAGAGGAAACAGGTGTAATTCATGTTAATCATGTATTTTATATAAACCAACATATCCAGCGTATTTTAACTTAGACATGTAATCAATATGAAGTATTAATGTGATATTTTGTTAATACTAATCCTCCCAAATCTAGATATTTGCATATACACCAGTCATGAGAACATAATAGAACAATGGAATAGAATGGGAAGTGCTCAGATAGACCCCTTGAATATATGAGTTACAGAGGTAGCAATAACAATCAACAGATAAATAGTGTTTAGTAAAAGGATTGGGAAAACTGGCTTACCACATGGAAAAAATTAAAACTGGAACCCTAATTTACACTATATAAAAAGGTAGACTTAAAATGGATTAAAGACCTAAGTATAAATGGTAAAATATAAAGCCAATGAAAGCTATTATAGCAAAATACCTTTGGGACCTCAGAAACACAAACATGAGGTAAAAAATTGATGGAGTAATTCCTCTAAAGACGGGAAGGATTTGGCTGACAAATGGCTGCGGCTATAACAGTGTAAGGGGTGAAGACATGCAGGACTGTGGAGTACAGAGATGGGTTCATAAGGAAAGGGATAATTTAGGCTTACAGGCTTAAATTCTCAGATCAAGGCACAGTACAAAAACTGGGAAAATGCCTATGTTTTTGCTAAAGGAATCTCTTCTCTCTTACCACATGTGAGGCAGAAATAACTTAAAACAAAGATCATACTTAACCTGCTGGTTGCGAAATGACATCAGGAGTTGCAGTCACAGCCTCACCAGGCCTCTTATCGAAAAGTTGACCAGGAAACAGCAGGACCTTGATTTGGAATGAGGATGAATGGTGAGGGGGATTTGGAGAACTTGTGACATCCTAAACTAGGTGAACAATAGCTCAGGTTTCAGTACTCAAAGTCCTGTGTCCTAGAAACCCCTCAACTGTAAGCAAACGAGCACTTGACACATCCTCCTTATCAAAGAGGTTGTTACTGCCTTGCTTGAAGATCTTATAATGACCTCACTCAGTTTAACTCGTGCTTTTCCCACATTACTTTCTCCTTATCTCTATACACATACCATATTTCAGCATGGAGAGGAGCTGCTTTGGATACAGTTAAAAAGACTAACACAGGAGGAGAAGACTTCCTCCAAAAGAATTCTAGACTTTGCTCATTTATATTGGCAAAATCTGAGGAAAATGTATGGGATTCTGAAAGTTGTACTGAGGAAGAAGTATAATTTTGGATTGGGTAGAATTGATTAATAGAGGAGCACTTGCCACAGGTTCTGGACTCAATGTGTTGGTTCAGTTAACTGAAATGTAGACTTAATAATGGCCCACATTGAATAAAATTGAGAACACAAATATTCCTTGAAATAACATAAAGGAATTCAAAGATTTACAAAGATAGGGTTGTTGAAGTGGATTTATTGTCTGCAATCAGACCATCCTAAACCTAACCATTTCCTAACAACATCCATGAAAAAACATTTTTTTAAATTGAGGTATAGTTAATACATATTAGTTTCAGGGTATAGCATAATGATTTGATATTTGTATATTTTGTGAAATGATCACCACAATAATTCCAGTTTACATTTGTCACTGTACATAGTTACAATAAATTTTTTTCTTGTGATAAGAACTTTGAAAATATACTCTTAGCAACTTTCAAATGTGCAGTACAGTATTACTAACTATAGTCAGCATGATGTACATTACATCCCCATGACTTATTTACTTTATAACTGCAAATTTGGACATTTTGACCCCCCTCATCAATTTCCCCCACCAGCCACCTCTGGCAACCACCGGTCTGTTCTCTATCTATCACGCATGGTTTTTTGTGTTTGTTTCTGATTTTTTTGGTTTCACATGTAATTTTCACTTAGCATAATGCCTCTAAGGTCCATTCATATTGTTGCAAATAGCAAGATTTTATTCTTTTTCATGGCTAAATAATATTGCTATAGTATACATATATAAATATATTCTTTACCCATTCACCTGTTGTTGGATACTTCTTTTCTATGTCCTGCCTATTGTAAATAATGCTTCAGTGAACATGGAGCCTATATATCTTTATGAATTAATGTTTTCATTTTCTTCAGATAAGTACCCAGACATGGAATTGTTGGATCATGGGGTAGTTCTATTGTTAGATTTTCTAGGAACCCCTTTACTGTTTTCCATAATGGATGTACCAATATACAAGGTCAGGCACAAATAATGTCCCTTTTTTTATGAACTGGTAATCTATACCAAATCTTTTATTACAAAATCATAAGCATGTAATTCTATAACATAACAATATCACACTCAAGCACAATTTAGGTGACATTTTAGGTGAATCATTCAAATTGCTGTCCATCTCGTGCGAGACATTCACGTACAGGGTCCAGCATTACATTCCCACCAACAGTCCACAGTTTTTCTCCTTTGTCTACATCCTTGCCAACACTTAACCTCAAAACCATAGATGAGATATACCTCACACCTATTCTAACAGGTATGAGGTTCTATCTCATTATGGTTTTGATTTGCATTTCCCTAATGATTAGTGATGTTAAGTATATTTTTATGTACTTCTTGGCCATCTGTATATCTTTGTGTATCTTCTTTTGAAAAATGTGTGTTCACATCCTTTGCCTATTTGTTAATCAAGTTGTTTTTCTCCTATTGAATTCTTTGAGTTCTTTATTTTGGATTGAGCCCCTTATCAAATATATGATTCACAAATATTTTCTTTCATTCAGTAGGTTGCCTTTTTGTTTTGAGGGTTGCATTTGCTGTGAAGAGCTTTTTAGTTTGATGTAGTCCCACTTGTTTGTTTTTGCTTCTGTTGCTTTTGTTCTTGGTGTTAAATCCCAAAAATCATTGCCAAGATCATTGTCACGGAGTTTGCTGCCTATGTTTTCTTCTAGGAGTTTTATGGTTTCAGGCCTTTCATTCTTTAATCAATTTTGAGTTAATTTTTGTGTATGGTGTATGGTAGTGGTCCAGTTTCATTGTTTTGCGTGTGGCTGTCTAGTTTTCCCACTACCATTTATTTAAGAGACTGTCCTTTTCCCTGTTGTGTATCATGGCTATTTAATTCTTCCAAATTAATTCAGCATATGTGTGGGTTTATTTCTGGGATCTCCAGTCTTTTCATTGATGATGAACAGGTATGTATCTGTTTTTAAACCAACACCATACTGTTTTGGTTACTATAACTTTGTAATATAGTTTAAAATCAGTCTGCATGAGTCCCCTCTTTGCTCTTTTTCAAGACTGGTTTGGCTATTTGGGGTCCTTTCTGGTTCTATACAAATTTAGAATTGTTTGTTCTATTTGAAAAAAAATGCTGTTGGAATTTTGACAGCAGTTGCATTGAATCAGTAGATTGCTTGGGTAGTATGGACCTTTTAGCAATATTAATTCTTCTAAGCAATGAGCATGGAATATCTTTCCATTTATTTGTGTCTTCTTCAATTTCTTTCATCAGTGTCTTACAGTTTTCATTGTACAGGTCTTTCATCCTAGGTATATTATTGTTTTTTGTTGTTTTGTTGTTGTGGTTGTTGTTGTTTTGCTTTTTGGTATGTGGGTAGCTCCCTGGCTGGGAATCGAACCCAGGCTGCAGTGCTGACAGCGCCAGCGCCGAAGCCTTAAGCCACTACACCATCAGGGAACTCCCTATTATTGTTTTTGACACAATTGTTAATGGGATACTTTCTTAATTTCTCTTTCTTACAGTTTGTTATTGGTGTATAGCAATGCAGCAGATTTTTGTATATTGATTTTGTATCCTGGAACTTTACTGAATTTATTAGTTCTAACAGCTAGTAGTATTTAGGGTTTTCTATATATAATATGTCATCTGCAAATATACATAGTTTTACTTCTTTATTTCCAATTTGGGTGCCTTTTATTTCTTTTTCTTGCCTAATTGCCCTGGCTAGGACTTTAAATCCTATGTGGAATAAAAGTGGCAAGAGTTGGCATCCTTGTCTTGTTCTTGATTTTAGAGGAAAAGCTTTCAGCTTTTTATCATTGAGTATAATGTGAGCTGTCTGTTTGCTATATATGGCTTTTATTATGTTGACATAAGTTCCCTCTATACCCACTTTGCTGAGAGTTTTTATCATAAATGGATGTTAACTTTTATCAAGTGCTTTTTCTATCTACTGAGATGATCATACAATTTTTTATCCTTCTTTTGTTAATGTGGTTGATTTGCTGATGTTGAACCATCCTTGCATCCCAGGAATAAATCTCACTTGATTGTGGTATATGAACCTTTTAATGTATATTGAATTCAGTTTGTTAATATTTGCTGGGGACATGAAAAGCATTTTAATGGCTCTGTAAGCTGGGGAGGTTTGTGGAAAATGTAGCAGTTATAATGGGCTTTCTGTTTCAATGGATACATCAGAATCTTGGGGTTGACAGGCTTAGCATTTTGCAGGAATTAATGACTGGAGATAAGGTATAAACAATTATAATAGAATTTCTGTTGTACAGAAATCTTTGCTGGTATCCAGTAAATCACAGGGCCCCATGGCCTGAAATGATGTTGAAAATGATAACAACTAGGATAGCACAGGTAGTAACCAAGAAAAATGGATGCCAATGCATATAACTGATAACAGCCACACCAGTGTACAAGTATGTCAGCTGAATATCAGCTTGGCTTAGGACCAAATTTGTGGGCAACCCACATAGATCTACTTGGTATGTATAACAACAGCAGAAAAGCCTGACTTCAACCACAAAGATAGAGTGTCAAGGGCCTCACCAAGTTGTCAAACACAGGAATGAAAGACCCCAAAGGGAAGGACTGTCATAGAAATGTTTCCAGAATGCTCCTTTGAGGCTGCATTTGCTAAGACAGCAGTGTATTGCACAAAGGAAACCACGAGGCCTTTTGAAAGTCATCTGGCAAGTCTGAATGAACTGAGCTTTCTGGAGTCTCAGCAACAACTGTGACCTATAGGACAAAGTATATTTTATAGGAATAAATCCATCCGCTTGTTATTTTCCCAGTGAAGAACTGATTTCTTCATCATCTATGTCAATATCCCTACACTGGATCCCTGATATATAAAAAAGGGTTATTCTATTAGGAAGTACCAAATGATTTGCGAGATAAGTCTCACCATCAAAAGCTTTAAAATAAGTAGGGGTGTGATTCTTACCACAGATTGAATTAACATGACTTTTGCCATGTGCAAGAGACACATGAGTCTTAGAGAACAACAGCATATATATTCATTAACTTAATCAGATGGTGGTTCCAGTTACAGCTTCTGTCATACACATTTTCTTTCTTGGAGCAAATCAGTAGATCAATGATTTAGCCAATGTTTTGTTTTTTGTTTTTCCTTTATTGTAGTAACAAGAGGGTCCTAAAGCAGTTTGTGCTGTCAACAAGCAACATTACAGATTGTCATTTGTCAGTGTTTCATTAACTGTCTGACTCTGTGCCAGAATATAATTCTTCATACCAGACCTTGATCATTGCACCATTGTGCAGGGCATCATACTGTTCTAACACATTGATGACGCTATGCTCATAGGATTTGGAGCACAGGTGTCATTAGGTTCTGGGGATACCTGCTAAGATACATTGTGCCAAAGGGTGGAAGATAAATCCCAAGAAAGTACAAGAGCCTGCCACCTCAGCCAAAGCTGTGGAGGTCCATCATCTGGTGCATGTTAGAATATACCCTCCACAATGAAGAACAGATTGCATTCTTAGTTCCAGCTACAACTAAGGAGGAATCTCGGTTTGTGGTGGGCTCCTTTGCATTTTGTGCCTGCTACTCAAACCCATTTTTGGGTACAGTCCAAATGCTTTGAGTTTTAACTGGGCTCAGAAAAAAAAAAAAGACCTTTCTAGCTGGTCCATGCTGCAATGAAAGTAGTTCTGCCACGTGGCCCTTATGAGAGAGATCCACGGGCTCAGAGTTTTGAGGCAAATCAGGATTCTGTATAAAGCATGCCTGTTATTTCAACTTACCACTGGGCTACTTGAGGTAAAAGCAAATTAAAGAAAATTGTCCTGTTTCAACAGGTTCTGTGAAGACCTCACATAGGCTTCCCTGGGGCCTTTTCAAGTTCTCAGAAAAGATGTGTGTCACGTAAGCAGTAGTATATGTAAAATTAAGTTCATACGCAACATATTTTTTTATTTAATACAGGCATGTTTTAGAGAGCCTTGTGTTAAGATCCATCAGGTCTTCTGGCCCACTCCTCAATCCATCCGGTCTCTTCCGCCCTTAGCCTAACAGATAACTGACCAATAAAGAATAAAAAGCAAAGAACATACTTGAAGAAATGCTGATTTAATTCAAATTTTAAAAAGATACTGCAACATTTATGATGAGCACTCTTTCCAGAAACCATTTTTAAAATGTAATACTGTATTAAAAATAATATAATACTGTACATATACAGTATCAAGGTTCTTCAGTTTCAAGCAATAGAGACTGATTCTGACTTTCAAGAAAGAAAAGGCAGATGTGGCGCTCAAAGGAGGTGTTGACCAAGCAAGCATTCAGTAGGCCCGAAATGAGGGTGGCAATATGAATTTAAACAGCAAGAATTGAAAGCTATCTCAAAAGGAGGCTTCAATAACTTCTCCCTAATCCCACAGAAAAGGGGCCGTTCCTCAAAGTGAGTGTGTGGTGGGAATTGGGGGAGGGTGCTATGTGCATGTATCAAGTTGAGCACATAAACAGGCTGAGCACATGAACAGTCTACTTACAAAGTTAAGCTTTTAACTGTCGTACATGTATTTTTCTATAAAACCTACATTTTCCCCATAATTAATGTCTATTAGTGCTTGCGATAGGAATAATGTATTGCTGCATTCTTATATTGGGCATGTAAAAGTAGGTTCTGAAAAAACCAAATAGTTCCAGAAGCAGAAAAAAGTTCATAAACTAGAATTTATTCCCTTTGAGTTATGTAAATAATCTATTTTTTGTTCCATATTTTAGTTAAGTTTATCTTTCTGTTGCTACTTTTGCCAATTATAGAAAAAAACTCTGAGTGGTTCAGGTACCACTTGATAGATGGCACATATTATTTTCTCATTTCAAAGGGAAAAAAATTAATGGCATTATATCTGTTTAGAGCCTAAAAACTCACAAATGCTAACTCTACATATTGATGGTCTTGGGGAGATTATGTGGGAAATTGGCTCCTATACTACATTGTTTTCAGTCCGTGTAAGCCCTATTTCTTCCATTTGTTTGTAAGTAAAATATAAGGCCCTAGCTTGAGTCTCAGTTGAATGGAAGGCTAGGATTAAAAAATGAAGGGGTAGGCTGGGTGATTTGGTGAGGCAGGCCCATGACAAAGCCTCTGAGTTTTGTTTGCCCTGAAAGGAAACTCACTCTGAGCTAAGAGCTTAGGTAGGGCAGAGTGGACCCAGTTCCAAGGCCTCAAGGTCAGGAGAGTCGGTTTAGTGCCGGTCCAGCTATTCCGTTATACCCTCGCTCTAGCCCAAGGACATGTGTCTACATCTTGACTTATAGAGTAAAACCAGAACGTACTGTTTCATGAAAATTCTGTAAGCTCCCTGGCACACACAGCAAATGTTTGTCATCTAACAATGTATCACAAAATGGGGAGTGAGGCATTCCCCTTTAAGTTCCTAAGTCTGAGCACCCAGCTTTGGCATCTTGGGGGAACCAGGACATGAGTGGGGTGCCTGGGACCTAGCAGGAGAAAGAAATGCTCCCTGAGAAAGGGCAGTACTAGGCAAGGAGAGACCATGGCAACCAGAGAACGGTGCAGAGAGGCAGCTCAGGATATCCCTTAACACACATGGGGCGCCCAGAAATTATTGGGTAGGGGTAGATACTCTGTAATGAAAAGGTTTGGCAAGTGCTACTTTAACAGGGGTTATCATTAAAATAAACTCTAATTTTGAAAAAGGCTGCTGAAGCCTGTGGAGCTTGGAATTTCAGAAGAGATGGCAGCTGACTTACCAAATTATAGAGCTTGATTATTTTTTCCCCAATAAAGTGATGGTCCAGAGCCATCCACACTGGTTCTCTAACACTCTTGCCTTAGCACATGGGCAGAGGTTGCCAGTTTGCATTACCTGAGGAAGACTCTTTTTGTGGATAAGAACTGAATTAAGAATATTGGTAGCATTATCCTTAGTTAGTATCATTAATTAACTGATGTAAACCGCCTAAGTACACGTCCTCTTCATTACTCTTGAGAGTTCATTATTCATTACTATGACTTCTCTTGTCATTACAGTTAGGATCTACTTTTGCTAAAATAAAATTCAAACTAGAGGGTTTAACATAAAGTAAGAAATGTAGTACACACGCCCTCTCTGTTAAACTTGATTTAGAATTCATCTCCAATAATGAAAGAAGGCGCGGTGTGCCATCTGTGTGCTTTCGTTGTGAAAGGAAGATATGTTACTTATGTTTGTGAGTTCAGACCTATAATTTGACTACTGACATTAACTATGGGATTTGGATACTCTTGAATCCAATAAGCATCACGGTTAAATGGACTGTTTTATTAATATACAACATTTTTAGCTAACACAGAACATAGAGATAACATTGGAGGCACTGTCACAAACTTAAAAGGCCTATGTGTTTCATTATCAGGTAAAATTCTGGAGCTAGGTTTCTCATAAAGGATACTAAACAGCCACTAGTTCTTTTATTTTGGTTTTATTAACAGAAATACTGCCTTAGTAACATTACAAGCATAGCCTTTCAATAACTTCCTAGGAGTCTGAACTTTTGCTTTCAATACCAAATAATATTTGGAAAACATGCTCACTTTTGTGTTTTTTTAGAAATTCTAAGAACTGGCCCAGATTCATGTGATAGTCATTCCTTAATCCATAGTCACCATGGGCCTCAAGTAGTAATTCTTCAAAAGAACAGAACAGACGCAGATCCTCCCCATTTCCTTCAGTTTCAATACTTTCAGCATGCTTACAGGAAATGTGTTTCCAATTGGGATACCTAATTGTGTGCCAGAATTCCTCACAATGCTCTTTGAAGCCCTCCACACAGATTATACCGGGCTTTCCTGTCATGCAAAATCCAGTTACATCTAACCTTTTCCCAACATCCAAAATCTTTTTTCTCAGGTCCTGCTGATATATATGGTGGCTGTAGATCCACATTCGGAGGAATGTGTTCTTGACTGGTTTTGCCTGTGTAGATGGTTCATAAACGAGCTTTCTGTTCAGGAAATAGGAAGCACTATTGTCCTGTAACCACTGGATTGCAGCACATACACACAGCTCACCTGGGTCAAAAGTCCCTATGTAAGAAGTGAGACCTTTGTTGAGAAGTTGCTGCTGTTGTCTGTCAAGTTCAGATGACCGTCCAAACAGCTGCAATGCTACATAGGGGTAGCTGTGAGGCATAGTTACTTGTAAATCAATTTTTACCTTAAAATGAAAATCAAATAGATTTAAGTTCCATAAAATCACCTAAGCTAGTTTATCTCAATGGCAACTGCAAGATTTTGATAAATATAATAGCTATGCTTCTATTAAGTGTCAGCTATGTGCAAGACACTGTACTAAGTACCTTACATACACTATTCCTTCCATTTATGCATTCTTTCATTCCGCTATTCATCGAACACCTAACCATGTGCCAGTTATCCTCTGCTGGAATAAAGAAGTGAAGATACTATTTCTGCCTTTTGAAGTCTAAAGCCTAATTAAACAATTACACATATCAAGTTATTTAATTTTAGTGGTGAAAAGCATTACCATGAAAAAGTACAGGGATCCACTGAAATGTGTAACCAGAGGGACTGATTCCAGTCTGAGGAACCAGAAAGTCTCCTCTAAGGGAATGGCAACTGAAAGGTGAGTAGGAATAGCTAGAAGAGTGGTTCTCAAATGCTTAGTCCACCTGTTACCTATGCTATGCTAATGTTGCTGAAGATTAATGGGTCAGAAGATGAAAGAAAATTCATTTTTAGTATTTATATTTTCTATTTGCTTTCAGTGTTAGAGTGCCACCAAAGAAATATTCATTTACTCCTAAAGAACCAGTTTTGCTAAAGGCAATATTTAAATTTGTGAAAATCATGATATATATATAAGATAGTCCATAATATAATAGTTGGGTTGGTAAAAATACTGGATGAGTGATCAGAATAATGGTAATATAAGACTGAAAGATGTTTTAGATAAAAACATGAGGCATATTTGTTTAAAGGGTATGCATATTTACGTAAAATTCAGAATGTTTTTTAAAGAAAATTTACATATTTTGCTTTCAAACAAGGAAAGGAAATATTTATCTGGAATAGTCTCTACTTCTTTCCTGGACTGAAAACTCATGTTTCATGTATTTCCAATAAAAACTGGGCACCTGACAACAAAACATTCAGAGCACTTACCTTGGGCTCTTCAATCTGGAGTGTAATTTCAAATTCAATTTTTGGTGGCAGCGCCTCCCTTGTGCCTTCCAGATATCTCTTTATATTTGTCAGGGCATTTACATCTTCAAGTTTTACCTCTCCTTGGTTAGGAAACATAGAAAACAGCATTTCCATCTCCAATAGCTGAAGCTGCAGGCATTCCTTCATAGTAGTGGAGGACATGTCGCCTCGAAATAAACCAGCCAGAAAAACTGGAAAGGTTCAGGGAGACTGGGTTTGTCTGTTGGTCGTGTCCAGCGAAATTTCTCGAAGATCTTTTTGCATTGAAGTTTTTCAGGAACGCTAGGCACTGAGAGGGGCACAAGCAGAGAAACACTTAAATTCTGCTTTATCTACTGACCCCCCAAATCTAGTATGCACATCCCCCCAGAATGTTCTGTTAAAATTCAGCTTCCCAGTCCCTTTCCCCCAATTCTCGCTTACGATCTAGATCCGGGAATCTGGATTTTCAACAAGTGTTCCAAATTATTCCGTTGCAGGTGCTTGGCAAACATCTGCAGACACTGCAAGCCTGAATTCTGGGAAAGGCAAGGAACCCAGGTTCCAAATCCTCCCAGTTCTGAGGGTTGGACGGAGCTGGAGGCTGCGGCGAGGAAGGCCCGCAGTGCCGGTGGGGCGCAGCTCTGGGTCCCTTGGCTCCTGGGTCTCAGTAGGCTCTCCACTCCCAACGCCAGTTGTCGACCCTCGTCCCTAGCGCCAAAGACCTTCCCGGGTGGGCCTTTCCACCTATCCAGACAGCCACACCGGCCCAGGGCGGCATCACGGGAGCTGCGGATGATTTGGATCCATTTGCTTCTGCTCCGAGGAGGCCAGGTTTACGGGGGTCTCCTACATAAACATAAATAAAATGACGTTTAATGTGAGCTGGGGCGGGTAGATGGCGAAGACACGGCGGCACGAGAAGGCTTCCGGGAGTCAAAGGTTTGGGAGATGAACCTCGAGAATCGAGAAGGGGATGCGGGGGACTTGGTGGCACTCACTGTGGCTGACGCTACCTTCTCAGAGGCCCCAAATCGGGGCTGGTAACCCCCATGCAAGACCACTAGGATCCCCTGCTTCTCAAGAACGCGGGCACTGCCACCTCGAGACCCAAATTTGGAGGTAGGGCTGCGTATTTGCCGGTCGTTGCTTAGAAAGCTCGCAACGCTCGGCCCCATCCCCCGGGCCTCCGCAGGGGCCTCACCCTTCCTGGTTATTCAATGGAAACAGCCCCAAGCCCGCTAAGAACCCGGATCCGCAGATCCGCAGGCGCAAGCTGTGCGCGACCCGCCCGGAGGCAGGGCGGGGCCAGGAGACCCTCCCCCGCCGTGATTGGCTGAAGGGCGTGGCCGAGGGCCGGAAGCCACGCAGGGCCACGTCCGCGGGTTCGGAGAGTTCAGTCTCGTTTCAGGTGCTACCGCTAGGCAAGTTCTCCGTGGCTTGGAGGTGTGGGGGTGTCTTCTGGCAGAGGTGAGCGGGGCCCCGAGGCTTGGTGGTGAAAGGGAACGTTCCGGTCCACAGGGGTTCGGCTGACTATGGGCTAGTGGGCAGGCCATCGGACTGAGACGGCCCGTGCACGGGACACACCCACCCGCCACTGCGCTTCAAGAGCGGGCTCTTGAGCCGGTCCTAGGGTCTCGTGCTGGACATTCATCTCATGCTGGACAGTCTTCTGCTGGGTGGTATCGTGCTGGGCGGTGTCCACCGGCCTAGACGGGGACTTAAGGGCTTCTAGGCCTCCGGCCGGGAAACGTGCCGTGGTTCGGGGAGGGGGCGGGGGGAGAGAGAGGAACTGAGCAAGTATTGTAGGTGGAATGGAGAGGAAGGGGACACATAACTTTCTCAGAGTGGACACCGTGTGGACTTGGAAATAAATAATTTTAATAAAAACGTTCACGTACCTACTGAAAGTAGTTTTAGGACACAAGAGGCATTAAAGGTTGAACGCATTTTATCTTAACTTTTAAAAAAAGACTTTTCTGGAGTTAACAGGGCTGGTTTATGCCCCATGAATAATCATGACGCAGTACTGACTGGTCATTTTTTAACAAAATATGTGCATACTAGTGAAAGAGATTTGATCACTTTGGACCTGAGTGAGTGAGCTTGCTGAATTGCCAGTTTTTCCCAAGTGGACAAAATCAAGCTTTTCACCATTTCCTTTAACTTTTATTAATTGAAGCAGCGAAGGACAATAAAGAAAACAAGATACAGGCATCCCTTATTTTATAGCGTTTAGCTTGATTGCGCTCCGCAGATGTTGGGTTTTTCACAGATTGAAGGCAAGACTCTCCACCAGCAAAAGGACTGACTGGCTTTCATGCCATACTAGCTTTATTGCGATTGTCTGGAACCAACCTGCAGTGTCTACTGGGTATGCCTGTAGTTAGGCTGGTAGCTTTGGGAATGCTGCTCATCTTTAGACTAATTGGGTATGGAACTGATCCTGAAAGTGAATATATTACATACAACTAAGGTTGGAACCCAAGTTCCACTTAAAATTGGAGTATCCCAGAGAAGGAAATGGCTAAATGAATTAAGACTAGTGGACTAAGGGTTGATGTTTGATTTTTTAAATTAAAGGTAAAAGGAAGATGTTGCTAGTTTCAGAGCTTAATTTAGAAAGATGTCCTGATGCTCCCTTTTGAAAATAGAAAAATCTACCACAAGGTGTATTAGAAAGTCTATAAAATCTTGGAGAGGAAGCTCTTGCCCTTTGCTTTTTCTCTAGCAATATGTCTCTGTAGCCTGGGAAGAATTGCAAAAGAACTACATTAATTTCTCAGATATTTTGGACATGTAGGTCTAATCCATTAGGCCTGTTTGTCACAAGCTACCCATGTAAACTTAGATTATTTAACTGAAGCCCAGGCTTAAGTTGTCCCATTTGTAAAATGAGGTGATCTAGGATCTCGTAGGAGTCTCTGAATCTAAGTGTGAAATCTTCAATTTAGTTGAGAGTTTTAAGTTTTCCCTGGATCCAGGAATAGCCCTGGAGTCAAAATGGGAAATGAGTTGGGGACAGTCTGATTTCTGCCCTGAATCTGTGCTGGAGTGGACACTGTAAGTAGGGCAAGATCTTCTAAGCAGTACTAACACCCAGGACTTAGTCCACCATTCTTTTCTCTCTCACACATGGTGCTTTGGGGAGGTCCAAAATGAGGCATGCCTATTAGTTTGGGGTCGCAGTTTTTGAAGCAAATGGTCCTTGAAAGATCTCTTATTATGCCTGAGAACTTTTCCTTAATTTTGTAGACATGGATTTGGATGCTATAACAAAACACTCAGTATTGCATGCCAAGCCCACTGGACTCATTCTTCAATATGGGACAGCTGGATTTCGAACGAAAGCAGAACATCTTGATCATGTCATGTTTCGCATGGGATTATTAGCTGTCCTGAGGTCAAAACAGACAAAATCTACAATAGGCGTCATGGTAACAGCATCACACAATCCTGAGGTAATGCATTTAGTGCTCTGATAAACCTTTATTTACAATACCAAACCCTAGTGGCTGAACAGTTTGACCCAAAGTACAAATTCTAACTCTAGGAATGTGCCTTCTTGTTAAGTGCCTTTGGATTTGAAACTTTTCATTAATGAATGGTCATTTAGCTCATGACTCTAGAGCAGTGGTTCCCCACCTCTTTCCTCTTGTGTACCCCTTTTAAACCCATTTCTGTAAATCGTAGCTCTTGTTTTTAAAAACAGCTGTTTTTAAATACTGACATTTTTTTGTTCGGTGCCTATCTTAAAAGAGTAGAAATGAGGCATAAGTTAGGAAAGAAAAATTACTACACTAAAAGTACAAACCACACTTAATTTTATAATATACATAACAAATATTGATAATGAACGAGTCTTTAAACATTAAATAATAAAAAAACTACTTGAAAAGAATCCTGATTAAAGACAACACATTTACTCAGTCAATAACTAACCTTAACAAACGGTGTGGCAATGGAGGTATTTATATGTTTGAGGAAGTTCTAGAAACGTCACAAATGGATTGTTCTGAAACTGTGTAATTGGTAGAAGAGTGGTTTGGGGGAAGGGTTCATAGCCAAGCTCTTGCCAATTAGATCATTTGCTAATGTGATCTAATTTTGAGGTGTCTCCATTAATGGTGTTTCAGACTTAACATTTATTGTTCTGTAACTCATATTTAGCATTTTTTTACTTTGTTTTTATATCAGCACTGGCACTTCTTAGCTGTATGAATATAAGCAAGTTGCTTGCTCTGAATCTCTTTTCTCAGATTGGAATAATAATAATAATAGGATTGTTCATTAGATTGATGTGTGAGTCATGAGTGTTTACTGAGCTAATGCATATAAACCATCTCGTATAGTGCCTGGCCTTCAGTAGACATCACTGGGGAAGCTGCTCAGACATCAGTCTTTTGTTGGAGGAAAAACAGCAGCTTGCGTTTACTTCTTCAGCTCACCTTCATGAGTATACACAGATGGCTTGTTGTTTGTTTTTCTTTGAAGGAAGACAATGGTGTCAAATTGGTTGATCCTTTGGGTGAAATGTTGGCACCTTCCTGGGAGGAACATGCTACCTGTTTGGCAAATGCTGAGGAGCAAGATATGCAGAGTGTGTTGATGAACATCAGCGAGAAAGCAGCCCTGGATCTGCAGCAGGATGCCATAGTAGTGATTGGGAGAGACACCAGGTGATCGTTGGTTGCAGTTACTCGTGAGAGCAGCTTTGGGAACTCAGTTCAGTGATTGCATCAGTGTTAGTACCTGTGACACATCCAAAGCATTAAAGTAGAGCTGCCCTGAGAGCCTTCTGCACTACCTGGCCCTTGTAGTAGGATGTGGGAGCTTGTCACCACTGCAGCTTGTACTTTTCTAACATGTGCATTATGATTTAACCTTGTGGAGCTTCCCCTTGCTCATCTGTAAAATATTGATAAGGTCTAATACAAGGTTTTTGTGAGGCTTACATGGATACAAAACACGTATTTCCTGGCATGAGGGAAGCACTTAACAGATCTCCCACTGCTTTACTTCTGTAGGTTTACTTTTTCCCTTATAGATTAAGGACACTTCCATCATTTTCCTATGCTGGCGTTCACTATAAAACATTAAAAGTTTATTTCTATGTATCGGTCACATTTGGCAACTTTTGGCATCACACTTTACAAAGATATTTTTGTAAAATGTGATTAAAAGTATACTTTGAAGTAGAAGCATTCACCTGCTTAAATCTGGTTTTAGGCAGGGATTCTTTCTAAAGGAAATTTCTCCTCATGCCTTGGACTGATGCTTTACCCTTGAATGTGTTATCAGAGGGGCTTCCAAATAACCACCAAGTCCATAATCACTAGTTACAGGTAGCAGAAACAGCCAAGTGACTTACACTCTGGAGCAGGTTATGTCGCAGTAAAGCCATCCCACATGCATTTGCCTCTTACCTATTCACTAGTTGAAGTGCTATACATCATTGTTTTATCTTTAGATAGAAAATTTGTCCTCACTTTTTAAAATGAAAAACAAGGTCTGTACTTAATCCATGGTGGTTTAATACCCAGTTCTGCATTACACACACTGAGCTTTCAGTATTTGTTACTGTTTTGAGGCAAATACTTGAAAAGGTATTTGGGTATGGTATAATTAGTGTATCCTTTACATCTATTTTCTAAATTTATTTAAAAGCGAAAATCTTTCCAATAAACACATTGTGAAAGACGGCCGGAAAAACCTTTACCTGATTTAATTTTTCAGAGTTTTCAGACTTGAAAGGTTCCAGTTCAAATACAGTGAACTTATTCTGAAATTTGTAGCACATAATTTCAGCATGTGCTTTCAGAACTGGCAACCCTGTTGGTTTCAGGATGAAATATACCATTTTCTTACTTTTTTCCTAGGCAAAGCAGTGAGAAACTTTCACGGTCTGTAATTGATGGCATCACCGTTTTAGGAGGTCAATTCCATGGTATGTAGTATCCTGAGTTGTAAATTAAATTAATCTTTAAAAACTTAAAAAATTATAAAATACATATTTATTTTAGAAAAGTTTGAAAATACAGATAAATGTTTTTAAAAATTGAACTCTTGGATGTAAAGTACTAGCTTTTAAAATAAAAAGTTTTTACTGGGCATATATATCTTGTTTTATCTATAGGAAATTATATACAGGAAACGCTGATCTTAAACAACTTTAGTACGGCTGAATTTCTTGACATAAAAACTCTTGAAGTTACTCAAAGATGTTCATTCTGGGAACTTTTTTCAATATCAGGAATTCCTTAAAAGCTGATCACATGGAATCAGCTGTTACCTGTCAAATAGTGATGGAAAATATCTTCGGCCTACTTATAATCATCATTTTAAGATTGACAGGTGGTTTTTCCTATTTTATCAAATGAAGAAATAGTAAATGCAATAAAATGGAGGCTAGGGACCCATGTGTGTTTGTTGACTGCACTGTGCTTGGAGATGAATTTCCCTAGTGTCACGTTTTTCTCATTTAAAAAATATCTTCTCTTGACCTTTCCCATCTCCTTTGCAGCTTTTGTGTCTTCCCTTCACACTTAATCTGGCCTCTCTCCCTGGCTTGCTTCTCTGTGTTCTTCTAGTCAATACTTAGCCCACTGCATGCTGGTCTCCATCCTTGCCTGTCTAGTGAAATGTATCCCAACACATATCTGAATTCTAATTGCCAAACCCAGTGGCTGTTATAAAGTGGAGATTCTTTCCTAGGGACCCGAGGGGCATGGTTGAGCTGCAGGGACCTGGTGGCCCTTTTGATACAGTATGCATGTTAGCTGCACATGCACTTAGTTTCTAGGGAAAGGCTTCATAGCTTTTGTCACATATTCAAAGGGATTTGTTACCTAAAAATAACTTTCAGTTTTTTACTTCAGTTGATGTCTTGGTAGCTTTCCACACTGTAACCTCCCTCTTTAAGTTTCTGTATATGCTTCCTTGGCCACTACTACTTATCGGTCTTCTCTGCGGGCGGCTCTTCAATATTTCTTAGTGTGCACATTCCTCACTTCTCACTTTTGTTTTGCATGATGTCTGAGCAGTCATCTTCACTGCCATAGCTCTAGCTACGTATATTCTTTTATTCACTCATTTATTTATTCATCAGACATTTCTAAATGCCTTTTACATACAATCCTCGAGTAGTCTGTTTCATTGTATTCACAGCCCATAGTAAGAAACCCATTTTGTATCATGACATGTGTTTGCTTGTGTGTATAACTGAAATAAAAGTTTCAATAAACAGTACTTATCCATACTACACAATATGCATTCATCTATTTCATTAAAAAATGCAGAAATCTAATGTGACTCACTTAAGTAGATTCCCTGACCCACTGAATGACTCAGGCTGTAATTTATAATGCATTGATCTGAATGATGTCTCCACCAGTTGGTCTGTTCCTACCCCAGATTCACTCTACTTAAAACTGTACTCTGCCATGCCCAGATGGTTGATCTTTTCAGCACTTTCATTCTGTCACTAGAACCATCACTTTTCTACTGTTTAGTGACTTTGATGACCATTGGCAGATTTAATCAGTGAATTCTTATTGGATACTAGTCCATCTCTGTTATTTATTTCTCCTTTGTGTGTGTGTGTGTTTAGATTCTTGACTGTAACTTTTTTTTCCTGAAAAGTTATTTGTGGGACATTTTTGAGATTTATGATGAAGGTAACTTTCTCGGGCAGTTTAGTATTTGTGTCTTCTGCTGGGGGCACTACCTGGTTAGTTCATGACATGGTTCTTTGATGACAAGGTTCTTTTAGACCAGTGTGGTTTTGTGATTTGGGAAATACATCGGAGGCCTCTGCTTATTACTGATAGCTATTCAGGGTTGGTTTTTTCCCTCTGCTATGCTCAGTGCCAAGACAGTTTTTCTGGGAGGGGGCTTGCTTCTTATTCACTTGGACTCACTCTTGACCTGAAGAATAGTTCTTTGGGACTTCACCTTCATAAGGGCCTGGTCTCTACTGGTTTCCCCATCTTCGATCAATATGGACATTTTTGCATTGAAAGCCATAGCTCAATTTCTAGTTGTGAGGAATGCTCAAAGAATAAAACTGGCTTCCCTGAGCTCCATTCTTGGAGTTCCTCTCTTTACATCTTGGCCTAATTCCTCTATAATTTGTTGGCACTGCAGGATTTTTTTTTAACAAAGAGATTGTTTTTATTTAGCATTTTTGGTTGTTTGCAGGAAGCTTCCTCTGAATCATGTAGTTTGCAATGTTACTAGAAATAGAACTCAATTACTACTTTTCAATATTGCTCTATTTTTTACTGTTACTTATCTATACTGGAAGAAAGTTAGTGTTTTTTGCTACAAATAGTCGTTCATATTTCTTTTAGAATTATATTTGTGTCCAATTTCTGTTTCTTCTACCACCACTAAACAACTTAATTCTGACACTGTCTACCTGGAGTTAGTGTCAGATCCTATAGGTTAAGGGCTCAGTCCTACAAGACTCCTTTTCCCCACAATTCTCCCACCCTTCCACTTCAATCCCAATCACCTGGGCTTCTGACCAATCAGGTGGTTCCCATGACCCACTTCTTGAGTTAGATTAATTTGCTGAAACAGCTCACAGAACTCAGAGAAGCATTTTACTTAACTACGAATTTGGACAGTTAATTTCTCGAACTCATCCTAGAAAAAGTGCTGCATACCTCATTGCTGAGTATCACTATGGTCATCTTCAAAGTACTCCCTGTGGGAAGCTATGCACTGATGCCAGTGCCTAGTCCACCTTTCAAAGCAATTTTGAAACTCTTCTGTAATGGCCATCAGAGCTGTCGTTGTCCTCAAAATCTGACAATTAAGTTTGTGAACTTGCCACCATGTGCTTATGTTGGCAGCATTTTGTGAATTCACCTTACTGAGTTGTTTGTACTGTGCTGCCAACATAAGCACATGGTGGCAAGTTCACAAACTTAATTGTCTGACCTTGTAGAATACCAGTTCATTATAAAGGATTTAACTGAGGAATAGCTAGATTAAAGAGATTCATAGGGCAAGGTATGTGGGAAGAGACTCAGACCTTCTATGCTCTCTGGGCTTACCATTCTCCCCAAAGCTCTGTATTTTCGGCCTGGAACCCTGTCCTTTTGGTCTTCTGGGTTTCCATAGGCGAGATTGATTAAATCATTGGTCATTAGTGATTGAACTCAATCTTTAGCCCCTCCAGCCTTCTTCCCTGGAATTGGTTGCAAGGGCTGGTGTGGTCTGGGAATTGGAAGTTCCAACCCTCTAATCATGTGATTGGTTCCACTAGCAGTCAGCCCCCCTGCCTGGAGGCTTTCCAAAAGTTATCTCATTAACACGTTATTGCTCTATTTGCTTAGGGACTGCCAAGGGTTTAGAAGAAGCTCGGCCAGGAAAGGGGACAAAGACTAAATATGAATTTCTTATTAAAAATTATGATACCACAACGTGACATACATTTGTAATGATTTCTTTCAGTGGGTATTTGTACACTAGATATGTTTAAAGTTACTATTTCATGTTTTCTGAGATGTCTTTTGTCATCCTGCAGTATGAATCCATTTAAACTTTTCTTTATTAAAAAAGGTGGTAAATTGCTTTTTGTATTTCTGTGACAGATTATGGCTTGTTAACAACACCCCAGCTGCACTACATGGTGTATTGTCGAAACACCAATGGCAGATATGGAGAGGCAACCAAAGAAGGTTACTATCAGAAACTATCTAAGGCCTTTGTGGAACTTACCAAACAGGTGAAAATCTCTTGAATATGACTAGAGTTTAAGCAAATGAATAAAATAACATCAATTGAACAATTTATCTTTATTACGTATGAGGGCTGTCCAGAAAGTATCCAGTCATGTAATATGAAAAATAGAAGCATTATGGCTGGATTTTTTCCGGACAGCTCTTGTAGTTTGTCACTTCTTGTTCCAAAAATGCGACATAACTCCTTTTTCTTTCCAGGACTCCTGTTTATTGGCATTTACTTGGCATGTAGTGCATTCTGAGATCATTGGGGAGCAAACATGATGGTAGTGTTGTGATTATCATGAGAAAGATTTTCTTTAAGAAATTGCCTTGTTAAACAGATGAGATTTGAGGGGTATAATTCATTTGATCAACAAGTATTAAGTGTTTGTTATTGTCAGCACAGTTAATCAAAACAAAGCCCTTGTTCTGATAAAATTTATCTTCTGAGATGAGGATGGATAAGAGAGGAGACTGACATTAGGGGACAAAAATAAAACATGTTTAGTGGTGGTATATGCTATGAAGAGAATGATGGATGATTTTACTGCTAATTCCCCACACGTGAACGACTGTCATGTAATATAGTTGATATTTTTAAGGGACCTTGCTTAATTGAGGCCAAATTCTAATAAAGCTTGACAAGATAAAAAGTCTGAGATTACAGTGACCAGAGAGTGAGAGAAAGACAGAACAGTTAGCCTGTTAATAGCTGTGGACCAGCTAACAAGACTGCTCACATTCACTGTATTTCTTTTGGAACATCACATTAATTTCTAGGTGGCTCTTTCTGCAGTTATTCTAAGGAGAGTATTGCCAGGCACTTTTGAACCCCAGGACCCTACACTTCTTACTTCTACATGAACTTTCCGGACTTGCTCATCATCTGTCCAAGGGCGTAAACACATATTCCTTGGACTCTGCACCCATCCCAGAACTCTGCCTCATTTCACCTTCTCCTGCCCACTTTGTTTACAGTTAATAGAAATTTGTTCAGAATGGCCCACATTTCCCACACCCCTATCCTACTCGCCTTGACACAGACACAGCGCCTCTCTCTCCCACCCCTCCCTCCCTCCCTCCCTCCCTCCCTCTCTCCCTCTCTCCCTCTCTCCCTCTCTCCCTGTACTTGATGTATGAAAATGCTTGTGAAGTTCTGGGATTTGTCTTTTCTACCTAGCCATGGACAACACCACTTTTCTTTTGTTTTTGCAATGGTCTAATAAAACCTTTCTTTAAAGAAGACTAAAAAGACTTCCAGCTGTGAACATTAAACTTTTTGTTTAATAAGCTCCATTTCCATAAGTCATTCAGTCAATGAAACCGGTCCAGTCTCAGTGTTCAAAAAGGTATTTTAAATTTTTATTTTAAATTTAAATGCTTGATAGTTTTTATCTGAATGTGTGTACCCTTTTGTTTCTTGGTTTAAAATAGATGAGCTAACTGAAATAATGGAAGATGTTTACATATGTGTATACATGCTTTATGATTCACTTTTACTTTTAGAACTTGAAATTTTTCTTCCCTATGTCTTTCCCTTTTAAGGCTTTGTGCAGTGGAGATAAGTATCGGTCACTTAAGGTTGATTGTGCAAATGGCATAGGGGCCCTGAAGCTAAGAGAAATGGAACACTACTTCTCCCAGGGGCTTACAGTTCAACTGTTTAATGATGGCACCAAAGGGAAACTCAATCATTTATGTGGGGCTGACTTTGTGAAAAGTCATCAGAAACCTCCACAAGGTATGTAAAAATTTTGTTTTTAGAGCTTTGAAACCCATCCTGTTTACAAACAGAGGTGGCCAAGTAAGTGAAGAGTCATGCAGCTGGTTTTCGCTCTGGCACTTTCAGATATATCTGGGCGTCTTCCTCCCCATCAGTGCCATTCAAAACTTGGACTACTCTCTTAGCCTGTAAGTCACAGAACTTAGGCAATTTGTTTAGGAAAGCAAAATCAGAAATTGGTATTTTAGAGCAGTAGTTCTCAAATTTAGCATACATCCAAATCACCTGGAGGGTTTGTTGGCACAGATTCCTGGGCTCTAACCCATAGTTTCTGATCTTGTAGGTCTGGGGTAGGGTTTATACAGGATAGCAATTTCTATCAAGTGCCTAAGCTTTGTTGTTGTTGCTGGTCTGGGGACCACAATTTGAGAATCACTCTCTAAAGGATAGGAAAAGTAGCATTGTGTTCCATCTTACCTGAATTGGACACACTAGGAAAGGGAATGCAACTGATTAATTATAATTGTCTGCAAAATCAGTGTTTTCCACAGTGAGCATATTAGGAAGAAGACGGTTCTTCAAATTGTAGTTGTAATAACAGATGTTTTGTATTTAGCCGCATTGTAGATCTGAAACTGTTAGCTGTAGATCAAGCTGGGCTTGCAAATGTTTTTTTGTTTGGTCTCGTGTGTGTGTGTCTTGTGTGTTTAATTAATTGCATTAGTTGCCACCATGTAAAAATACTTTTGATTTTACTTAAATACTGGAATCTGGTTTTTCTTTACCAAAATTACAGAATGTCCACATGGCATTCATTGACTGCAGTGGAGTACCTCCCACCCCTTTAGACAGGAAAAACATACATTCTTCAGAACTCCACAGACCTCATCCAGTTGTTTATCTCATGGATGCTATTTTCTGCCTCACTGTAGATAGAATTTAAATTTTCGCTTTCCTTAGCCAGTTTTAAACTCCTTTCCATTGAATTAATTGTTTTGTTACTTTACTGAAATTCAGTTGTGTGTCCCTCATCTCTCCATTCACTAAATCTTGAACTCTTTCCTGCTATAGGCACTGGGGCTACCATGTAAACAAAACCGTAGGCTCTTGCTTTCCTGAAGCTTGTGTTGTGCCCTGTAGTCAACCTTATAATCATAATCCAGATGAATATTTTTCACTTCCTAGTTGCTTCATATTGGATTTGTCGGTCGGCTGCTGTCATGGCTAAGGAACGGTCAGATTTTCAAATAAATTTGGTGTAACAGCTGCTGAGGTTTTAATAACTTTATGTAAATTACACAAACCATTTATCGCTAACTGGTTATAACTGTTTGCTCTTAGTTACCAGTGTTTCTTGTTATTAATGGTGTGGACAAATAAAATCATTCCTATGAGAATTAAAGCATATACTTCATCTATAGCTGATTATTTTTGTATGTAAAGGGCATCATAGAACTAGATAAACTGCATTCAGTAATACCTGTAGCTTTCAAAAAACTATATGGGTATCTGTCTTGCCAAATCAGCTGGTTTATAAAATGGAATTGTTTTTTAGTATATCGTTTCAGCATAGATTTTGAGTGATCATTTTTCAGTTGTGAAAGAATTACTACTTAAACATTAAGACATTGATTTTTATTTGGAATACCTTTAAATGCCTCTTGAAAAATCATAGTGGACATGCTTACATGTAACACATAAGGCCAGTCGTGATCGTACTTCAGTGAAAATTTTTTCCCTTGTAACTAGTGTAGGAAGCCTTTTATATTTTTTATTTCCATTTTTGAGACTGAAATTCATTTTTAATTATTTTGTGCTAGGGATGGAAATGAAGCCCAATGAAAGATGCTGTTCCTTTGATGGGGATGCAGACAGAATTGTTTATTACTACCATGATGCAGATGGCCACTTTCATCTCATAGATGGAGACAAGATAGCGACACTCATTAGCAGTTTCCTTAAAGAGCTCCTATTGGAGGTATGGCAGAGTGACTGACTATCCTTTAAAATGAGAACATTTATTGGTGAAATAGTTATACAGCAGACAAAATGTCTCAAAGGCACAGTTTATGAAAGTTCCTTACATTTGTGGCCAGAAAATACAAAAAGAAATGGTAATTTCAGTCTTTTCAGCATTGGGGCACTGGTTTGGGAACCCAAAGTTACTCTTTTCTTTCTTATACTGGCAAAGTTCAATGATTTGAAGCATTATGAAGTTTTGGTTTCTTCATAACTGACACTTTAATAATGTGATGAGAGCGCTATAACAACTCCCCAAAGCCTCCAATTTAAACAGAAAATCTCATCTGAGAGATTTTGTTTTGCTCTTTTGGAAATCTCAGGCTATCGGATACAACGGGAGTAATTCTTATAATCTGGAAAAGGTATACTTCAAGGATTCAATAAATACTTCTATTTAAAAAACTAGAGCTAAAGATCAAGAAACCACAGCCTTCTTTATAAAGGCTTCCTTGTAGAATTGCTTTAAATAATGTTCAGAAGTAGTTTAGCTTTTTTTCTGGCCTACATGTAAATTTCCATTCAGTCATTTATTGGATAAACTAAGGCACAGCTTGAACTGGTTAATAATTTTCTCAGCCTTTAGAACTTATGTTTGCTTTTGTAGTGTCTTTTAACACAAGGTAATTAATTTTGCCTAGATTGGAGAAAGTCTGAATATTGGTGTTGTACAAACTGCATATGCAAATGGAAGTTCAACACGGTATCTTGAAGAAGTTATGAAGGTATTGAACCATTTTCATTTCCTGGTAGTTTCTTAATAAGTATATTCTATTGCAAGATATTTCTATCAGGAAAATAGGTTATAGTGGATTTCTATTTAAAGGTAAATAGAAATCAAAAAAAAAAAAAAAAAAAAAGGAAAAAAAGTAAACTCTCCCTAATGCAGAGACTTCTCCCATTCCTTTTCTTAGAGCATTTCTTTTAGAAACTTGTAAATTTTTTCTGTGCTCCTTTGTAATGAAGAAACCTTTTTAAAGGCTAAATAATCTAGTTTCACAGCTCAAGATGTTTCTCTTTTTGAAATGTAAACATCAAGGAAGATAGGGCCCCTATCTCTCAATCTCCTTGGAGTTTAAGTTAGGTGTTAACTGCAAGTTGTAACTGTTTACTTCTCATAGAGATTTGGTAACTTACTCCTTTAGATAAAGACAATTAGCTAACACTTATGTTCACCCCAATTATCAGGTAAATTTAGCACAAATTGTGTGTGACAAATAATGCTGTGTAGTCTTTGTACTTGTGAACTAGGTCTATTCCATAGGTGTAGGGACTGTTGTCCTGGGGTTTTGCAGTGGGGGAGAGAGAGAATTGTCTCAACTCCTAAAATCACAAGAACAAGGAATTTTATAGCCAAGTAGCAAGAAATTTGGGGTCAGGAATTGAATGGAAAATCAGGAATTATTGGGAGTCAGCAAGGATTCTGGTTAAACCAGTCTAATAGCATTTTGCTGAAGCAGGCCTGAGTGAATTAGGTACTACTTGGGGATGTACAGATGAGGACTTCGGTCAGATACTGAGGCTAGGGGATTCTGACTAAACTGATTTAAGCCAGATTCTTGCAAAAATTGGGCTCCTGGAGACATGTTCAAGGACAAGACCTGTTCAGGCTCAGAGGAGTGAATCTTTTGTCAATAGTTATCTTCAGTTTTAAAAGGATGAGATATTTCTCTCTCTGCAGTTTCTTAGCACATTGCCTGTGATGTGTATCACAAGTCTGGCTTCATGCTTATTCAGCAGTAAAACTGTTTTTCTTCCTCCTCTTCTGTGGAGTTTTCTGGGTTGGTAGATTTCATTTCTGATTATTTCCCCAGTGTTCACCAGATGACCATCCTCTATAACACACTGCCTCCTCTAAGCTTAGAGGGTTCATGGCCGGATTGGGTCCGTTTGCCTTTACTCTTTTTCCCAATAGCTACTGTAAGTTTCCCAACTTTTGTGTATTCCTTTTCAAATTCCTGCATTTTGGTAGTTAACATCATCTTTCCATTTGTTTTAAAGCAGGAATGGCAAAGTCAAATTCCTATAGGATGTGGATAGATGAAGTAAGTACAACAGGTAGACAGGACTAGGAAGAGTGTGCTCTTGCCATCTCCTGCCACTTTTAGTCACATTCTTCAAAAGGAGCTGAAAAATATGAATTTTCATATGAATTCCCTACTTTGTAGTTTTGGCAACCGATCCAAAATTTGTAAGAAATATTGAATGAGCACAAGAAAACACACCTGGAGGATGCTTGTTTGTGACCTGATTTAAATATGCTTACAGTAAACTCCCTCACGGGACTCCCATCTTGGCCCTGGGTGCCTGCCTTTCACAGGGATTTCCAGTACTTGGATTGTTTAGTATTTTAATTCTTATTTTCTGTCTTAAGATTGTTTTATAGGTAAGATACCATGTTTAAGAAACTAAATTCATCAGAAACTGTTACTTCTCAACCCTTTCTTTTATGGATTAAATATTTTCCGCCCTGACCGTTTTTGTGGTGTTCTAACTCCAATCAAATATCGATTTTATTTGATCTTGATCTGCTTTTTGCAATTGTGCACTGTTTTTTTCCCACGCATTTTCATCTCAGATCTATCCAAGGCTTTCACTATCCACTGTTTCTAGCCCAACCACTGTAATTTCTTACTGGGATAAGTCCTAGAAAACTTCTAATGGACTCCGTCTTTTAACCTTCTAAGCTGGGGTTAACAAACAGCAGTTGTAACAGAGACCATATGACCTGCAAAGCCCAAAATATTTATTATCTGGCCCTTTATTGTAAAAGCTTGCAGACCTCTATCTATATTATAGCTAAATTGAGCTTTCTAAAATAGATCATGTCACTTCCCACTTTCATTATTTTGTAAGTGAACCCTCATCTCTCACTTTGCTTTTCCCTATCTTTGTTCTTCTAAGTGCTTTCACTTCCCAATAATAATACCACTTTGGATTTTGTTTAATTGTCTTCCTCATTAGAGTAAGCCCCAGTAGGTTTTGTTCCCTCCTGTATCCTTGGGATAATTGTCTTCCTCACTAGAGTAAGCCCCAGTAGGTTTTGTTCCCTCCTGTATCCTTGGGATAGTAAGTACACAATAAGTATTGGCCATATGAGTAACTGCTGTTGTCTTTCTTCAAATATGTTATATAGGTACCTGTCTATTGTACTAAAACAGGTGTAAAACATTTGCACCACAAGGCTCAAGAGTTTGATATTGGAATTTATTTTGAAGCAAATGGGCATGGCACAGTAAGTTCTCTTTAAACAATTACAGCTGACTTTTGCTGGGACTTTATGATGGGAATTCTGTATCTAGTAATAGGTAATACTCTGCTGTGTTGAAATGATTGGGATGGTGGTAGAATTTGGTTATTTAGTTAATATATTCTTATGTGTTGTGAAACTGGCTCTCTTTTAGATTGTAATATTTCCTTGAGTGTGAAGAAATACTAATTTGCTCTTAGATTATAATTTCTTTAAAAATGTGCAGTTCTTCATTTTCTTACAAATTGTCTATACACCATTTAAAATATCCGTCCACTGGCCATAGGTAGTAAAAGGAAAGTTTATTATGGTAAGTTGAAAAGTGTTAGGAAGCTTGAGAATTAAGTTATAAACAATTTAAATGAGTCTAAGGTAATTAGCAATAAGCATATGAAAGCAGTAATGACTCTCTTAGCAGAAAGAATGTTTAAAAGTTTTTTTCAAATATAACTGACTATAAAATTCACCATTCTAAAGTAGATTAGGTGGTTTTTAATGTAGTGTTAAGGTTCAGAATTTAAATGTTTTTATACTTCACCTCATTTCATAAATGGATCTGAAGTGGCTAACAAAAAATGTTATCTTGGTCAAATCATTTCTCTCAATTTCAACATTGGCTTCTAGAAGCCATTGATATAAATAAAAGAAAAGTTA
This sequence comes from Lyroderma lyra, assembly GCA_004026885.1. Lineage (NCBI taxonomy): Eukaryota > Metazoa > Chordata > Mammalia > Chiroptera > Megadermatidae > Lyroderma > Lyroderma lyra. The sequence goes on from PVJL010000431.1 coordinate 408,589, forward strand.
AGTCTTAGAAATACAATTAAAATATAACTTCAGAGATCTAATGTAGTAGGCTTCAGGACTATAATGTCTTTGTAATAACTGCTCAGCTCTGCTGGTATCAGGCAAATGAATGGGTACAGCTGTGCTCCAGTCAAACAAGTGACCAGCCTGCACTTTGGTTTTCCAACAAACATGTATTTCAGCAGGTGGCGGAGCATGGTATGCTCTTCCTCAGTATCAAGCCTCTGAAGGCACTAAAATCATTTCAGGATGATGGGACTCTTTAGAAACATGATGTGTTTCATAATAATCAGCCACAAAGTGATAAATATGGTGAACCCTCTTCTTTGTTCAAGTTTATATCCATAATTTTAGGACAAAGAAAACCTATACTAGTTGCACTGAATTCTGTTCTTCAAAGTAACACGGATACAGATAAACTAAAGGAAGCTGGTTGTACAGAGCTGATGTGGCTGCTGTGAGGCAAACATAGTGAACTCATCATGTGATCACCTTTGCCAATGCAGTATTTTCTTTGTAAACAACTCTTTAACTTTTGATGACCACTTTTACGATCCATAAAGGAACTTTTTCCCTACAGTTTCTCGAGATTGAGAGTTTCAACTAGGATGATGGTACTTATGACTGGGACTTGGACAGTGTTTTGTGATTTTGTATACTTTCATTGTAGGTCCTGTTTAGTAAAGCTGCTGAAATGAAGATAAAACAACTAGCAAAAGAATTAGAAGATAAGAAGAGGAAAGCCGCTAAGATGCTTGAAAACATTATTGACTTGTTTAACCAGGTCAGAACTGATGGACTGGTGGGCTCTTGCTTACTTTTACATTATTCAGAAAGTGGACAGAATGGTGGGCTGTATAAAAAAACTGAAGTGGAAAAGTCCTGGAGGCTTCCTCACCATAGTGGTGTACAGTTGATGTGACACTGAAATGTCAGTGACAGAATGTTTATGTGCTTCTTTTTCCCTACATTTTATGATAAAACTTTTCAAGTATGAGTAGCTTCCACCTTGAGTCACCAGATTCAGCTGAGTGTATATGTGGTTAACATTTTTTAAAACCTTTTTTCTCGAAATTCAGGAAAATAACTGGTTGTCTCATGGTGACCAGATCTTTGGGATTGGAGTGTAGAGTATGGCAATGGAAGAGCCAGCATAGGACAGGGAACAGCAGTGGAAGGAACATTTGAGCATCTTGTACAATGTGGGCACTGAATATACTTCATTGTGCAATCTTTGCAGTAGCCCAGGGAGAGGGTTATTATATTTTATAAATGAAGAAACAGACTTAGCACTAAGTGGTGGAATATGGTTCCAACTTCAGGTGTGACAAGTATATCAAAGCTTCACATTTGTCTACTATCTTGTACGGTGCCTTCATCTTCATGGCATAATATCTCAGAAGGGTTCTAGTTCTAAAGAGAAATTTGAGTCATAGGATGTTAATGCTGGAACCTTCAGAGTTATCCAGTCTAATTTCATTTTACAACTAAGGAGAAAAATTAAAGGCAAGTTTCTGAAGTAGTTTCAGTTATTTCCCTCATTAATGTTCCCATTTACCCACACCAGTTAGTAACGCTGCATGGGAGGAGGAGGAGGCACACAATACTAGGATTGGTTTTCTTAAACAGCACTCACATTCAGGCTTTGCTAGATTCAGAGTGGTTTCCACTGTGTTTCCCCATCTTGCAGGCAGCTGGTGATGCTATTTCTGACATGCTGGTGATTGAGGCAATCTTGGCTCTGAAGGGCTTGACTGTGCAACAGTGGGATGCGCTCTATACAGATCTTCCAAACAGACAGCTCAAAGTTAAGGTATGAGTGATATTTTAAATACTTTTCTGAAAATTAACTGAAATCTACTATCTCAAATCTCACTACATAAAAATATTTCCCAAGTGTCATGTCATCTAAACTTTAAATTTGTGAGAAAATACACGGAATCACTCTTACCCATTTTATTGTTTGAGAAGTATTTGGTTTTCATACTTAAAATGATATGCATCACTTTTTAAAAAGCTTTATTATGGAAAGTTTAAAACATGTAGAGAGAACAAAATAATAATGAACCCCAGCTTCAGCAGATTTCAACTGTTAGACTATACATTCTCCACATCCCCCATATTACCATATTTTCCCACGTATAAGACGATACTTTTGTCTTAAATTGTTAGACCAAAAATTGGGAGTTGTCTTACATACAGGAGTAATATGTTGAGGGGGATTTTTAATGTTGGGTTAGAAAAGTAGGGGTCATCTAATACATGGGGGCGTCTTATATGTGGAAAAATACGGTATTTTGAAGCAAATCCTGGATAGCCTGTCATTTCAAGTGCAGATACTTTCTCTGCATTACTCTTGGTTCACAGAGTTACTTCCTGAAGCTAGATGCTGAGTATAATCTGTGGGTTCGAAGGGACAGAATTTTTAAAGGCATTTCAGATAAATGGCTAATTGATTTCTCTCTATATTTATACTAGTTTACACGTTCACAAACAAATTTGTGAAAGACAGCTATAAAAACCAGTGTTCACAGAAATAGCTGCTAATCGTTCAGTTATTGGCATATTCAGGAGATTCTCACCATGACCCTCTTATATAACAGGTTGCCACTTACCATTTTTTAAAATACTTAACTCATACAGTATTTACTGGCAATTATTTTAGTGGTAACTGTAACATGGTCTGTGGAAATATTATCTTTTTGCTAAAAATAATTCTTATCCAGTGGTTCTCAACCTTCCTAATGCTGTGACCCTTTAATACAGTTCCTCATGTTGTGGTGACCCCCATAAAACTATTTTCGTTGCTACTTCATAACTGTAATTTGCTACTGTTATGAATTGTAATGTAAATATCTGATATGTGTTTTCCGATGGTCATGTTCGACCCCCAAAGGGGTCGTGACCCACAGGTTGAGAACCGCTATTATAGACTGAAGAAACAAACCGTGTAAATACGAGGACTGTCCTGAAAAAAATCCAACCATAAATTCCTCTGTTTTTCATATTACATGGCTGGATACTTCCCACACAGTTCTGGCATGTTGAAATTAGTAACACTGATTTATAAAAATTTTTAATGCAATTTCATTGTATGCTTAATCTGGTATTTCACTACCTCACTATTGTATTTTGTGGTACAGTAAGCTGAAAAGTAGCTCTATTACTGTTTAAATGAAATGGCCATAAAAGAATGTGTAATATGTAGTAACAAAAATGAAATGCTTGTGCATAGGTTGCAGACAGGCAACTTATTAGCACCACAGATGCTGAAAGACAAGCAGTTACACCCCCCGGACTACAGGACACAATCAATGACCTGGTGAAGAAGTACAAGCTTTCCCGAGCTTTCGTTCGGCCCTCTGGTACAGAAGATGTAGTCCGAGTGTATGCAGAAGCAGACTCACAAGTAAGCTGGGACAGTCTGGAAAAAAATGTGCAATGAGAGTCAAATAACAGAGTCAAATAACATAGGTAGTGGGCGAGTGGTAGTGGAAATGAAAACTGTTTAAGGATTTAATATCTTTGAGATTTGTTTATGAAGCCTTTCTGGTTTAGATTATGACTACATAATATTTTCATCAGCATTAGTTACACAGTTGAACAAAATTAGACCCACTTAATTTATTTCCCCAAATATTTTTCTTTGATTGTCTAGACTTATAGAAAATGTTGTATTTCTAATTATGACGTGAATAACTAATACTTAGTTTAACACGTTAAACTTATGTAGCCTCAAATGGATTATCCTTTTTTCCCCTGTAAAACATAACCCTCTTGCCCTATGGAAGTAACCAGCTTCGAAGTACGTTTCTAAATCATCTGGTACTATCATCCATGCTCCTTGAAATGTGTCTATCTCTGGACTCTCAAAGTATTTCCTTTAAATGACAGCTTTGCTCTGCTGTTTTCCTGATAGGGTCAAGAAACTGTGAGCTAGATGTTTATAATTTGTTCTATTTACATACTCTTTTCTGTCATCTTACATTCTTGATAAAAGTGTGTGCACAATGGGGACAAAATAAAGTGGATTGGATAGGGACTCGAAGGAAGCCATTTTCATGCACTGATGTAATAGCTTACCTACAGCGGGTGAGAAGAGGGCATCTGGAGCCCTAAGTGTTACTTACTCCTAGGCTGGTTGTGGCCTGGGTGCCTTTAAGGACTAGATTATTAAATGTATTCAGTTTCAGCATAACTAGTTTTATAATCTCATTTGATTAAGAATTTAAGGGTCTTAGAATGATAATCAGGAAGCTCCTTTTCCTCTGAGTTGCAAGTAACCTAGTACATGTGTTTCTTACCTCCTTCACTGTAATTTACAGGAAAGTGCGGATACCCTTGCACATGAAGTGAGCTTGGCAGTATTTCAGCTGGCTGGAGGAGTTGGAGAAAGGCCCCAACCAGGTTTCTAAAGACACTTTTTATATTCTTAGAAAACTGGATTTTAAAAGTTTTTACAAAATAATAGTACTGCCATTATTATGACAAGTTCAAACACATTTATAATCATGATGTTTACAGTGCACCTTATGGGACTATTTCTAGATATGATTGTTTTTCTTAAAACACTATGAGAATAATTCTTCTGAAACAGCTAGGCCTTATACTTGTTAAATTCAGTTTTCTAAAAATGAAATTTACCTGTAATTTCTGCTTCACTAATGTAAAATATTGGAGCTTATGTATATGATTCATGAGGGCTCCTCGAAAATTAAATCTCATTTATCACCAATGCCTTGGAGTATCTTTTCCATTGCTGTTACCTAGCTAAGATGTTGTTTTACAGTATTTGCCATTGATACAAATGCGGAGGGTGGAGAAGACTATACAACCAACTTTTACACAGCAAAGTCTTAGACTGATTCTTAAATGACTTACCTCTTCACTTACCATCACCAGGAACTCAGGTGTGAATATGGAGGCTGTACACATCTGTTGAGGTTGAGATGCAAGGATGCATGGCCCAGGCTTCAGTTACTCTTTATTCCTCTTAGTAAAGGTATGTGGGGGGAAATTGTAAAATAATACATTACTAAGCCTCTGACAGAGAAGTGACACCATTCTGATATTAGAATGCAGTTAATAAAGAAAAAAACTCCAAAAAACCAATCTAAATGAAATGAAGCACAAAACCAATAGAAAAAAATGTGCAGTGTGTATTTTGCAGATTTAAGATAACTCAGGACAGTAGAACAATGGACTATATATGTGCATATATAGATCTCTCTTAGGCACCATAAGCAATATGAGCCAGCAATATTTAAACGTGATTCAGGTCACATTCAGCTCTTATTTACAAATATTTAAAATGTCTTGTTACATACAGAAAAAACAAAATTATACAACTCAGAGCAATGTTTGTTTTAAATAATTACATTTACATTTAAACTAAATGGGACCTTGTAGTGCTCAAGTTTTTATCACTCCTTCCAGAAAATCCTTTTCTACCATCTCTTCTATTTTTTGCCTGGCTTTGTTGGAAAATGGTTTGTTGTTTTCCAGTTTCATGTCCTTATTAGGGAAGGTGTTTGAGTAGAGGATGGGGCTCCCTGAGTGTCCTACACATCGGCTGGTGACTTTGCTGTTGAAGACTTGGCTGAGCACATTGAAGAATGGCAGGAGCTGCTCAATGCTACGCACAGTGCAGATGGTGAGCAGCAAGTGCCCCGGCTCCCAACCCAACATTCTCCCTGAGTTGTCTTCCTCTGGATTTTTCTGCAGAAAACAAAAAGGGAATTGTTATTAACAGACGATGCAGTATATGAATACTCAAAAGGGTATAAACAAAAGCAAACACAAACAGTTAAGAAACAAATACAAACAACATTGTCTTTATTCCAGATGTGATTAAAATTCTTCTGACACCTTTTGGTGCCAGTTATTGAGTGTATTTAGAGGTGTCTAACTAGACTGCACAAGGAAACAGTTAACAATTGGTTTTAGATAGGGAGAGTCATATATTAAAAGTTCATGGTGTGCTTTGCATATACTCAAAAACCTCCCAGATTTCTGGACTCCTATTGTACAACCAAGGACTAGGTCACAAAACAACTACAGGAGAAGGCTAAGAAGGGACAAAGGATCTTACACATGTCACCATTAGAAAATCAATTAATTCTCCTTTAGCCAGAGGGCTTAAACTTGCCACAAGATGGTAGCAGGGCCCAAAGTGAATACTTATGTCAGCACAGAGAAAGGAACCCTCAGGAGACTGCTAACTATTTGTGTTGTACTAAACAACATGGGGAGGAAAGCTGGGTCTGGAGTCAAAATACCTGGGTTAATGTCCTGGTTCTGCCATTTACTTACTGTGTAACACCCTCAGGCAAGACCCAGAAAGGTTCCTCACTTATAAAATGGGGAAATAGAATCTGTCTTGCAGCGGAGAAGTCAAATGATAATGTATGTGAAAATTCTGTCAACTAAATATAAACACAAGTGAAATAATTTGTGTACTAAGAAGCTAGTTTGAGAAGCCAACTAAATTATACACAGATGAAAGTTAAAAGAACTGAAGATGTTTGACTTGGGCAGAATCATAGATCTGAAAACACAGATAAATTGGATAGGAAAAGAAGTCAAGTGGAACATAAGCAGAATTACAATCTGTACATTGGTTAACAAATGATGTTTCCCTTCTAAGACCAGATGTTGTTGCAAAAGTTTCATTGTTTACCTAATATTTTAATATCACTAGTTTCCTAGTGGAGAAAGGAGATGCAAAATCCAGCTTTTCTTGGGTGTGCTCACAGATGTTTGCTTATTTAAAAATTAAGGCCAAAAAAACCCAGCCCTCACTTAATTTTCTTAGCAGTTATTTAACCTCCGATCTAAAGTACAGGATATAGAAAACCATCTTCCTTTCTCTTAACTAACACCAGCTTTAGTGACAATCCTAACTACCATTAATTGGTTGACCATACCACCTTTAGTTCCCTAAATCAAACTGCACTGCAATTCAATAGTAATTAAAGGGTATACAACATATCCTGAAGTAAAACAAATAACACGAGGGCTTTCTGGAAAACATCCAGCTATCAGTGCCTCTTTTTTCATATGCATGGCTGGATACTTCCTGGACAGCCTTCGTAGATCTGAACCCTCTGTATAGCTATTTTCCAGTATAAGAGAACCAAGGTTAACCTGTTTATATTCCTGCCCACATGTACCTTTAGGAGAGGGACTTTTACTAAGCTCCTGACCAAGAAAAGCGACTTGTTTTAGTGTTCGGCTCTCCTAATCAGAACTATACCATTACCCTCCATGGTAAATAAAATCAAAAAGTCAAACATGCTTCTATACAAAAAAACTTTTTGACTTCACCAATCTACACTTGAAAGACTTCCTTCCTCTTTACCTCTTTTGTACTTGTTGAAATTCAGAGCTGGGTTTGTGTTTCAATTTTTAGTCCAAATGTGGCAACTTTTGCTGCCATATCACAAGCATCAAAAATCCACCCTCACCTGATGCTTGGCCATCTCCAATCCCTCCAAAATCACTGTCTTAAAGTCCTCCTCCTTGTCCTGTGGAAGGAAAGAGGAGAACTCACAGCCTTTGTTCCATGAAAAAAGTATGCTTGGCCATGAAGACCTGTTTAAAGTGTTTTGGATGGGGAAATGCTTTTCTTCTATAGGACAAGTTTTGGGCAAAAGGTTTTTATTCCTCATGTTTATTCCTCAGGAAGAGTCTTAATAAAAATAGTCATTACTAATGAGATGCAGGGATGACAGAAAGTACATGTGCCTGGGGTCATATATAATAACCTTGTTTCTGCATTTGTTGCCATGATTAGTTTTTTCAACCATAACATCAAAGTGAAAGTACCCACATCCTATCTTAAACTCTGGACCCAACTTTCATCTTCATCTCTATCCTTTTACTTAGTTCCTAAAGAAACAAACTGACTTTAAATCAAGTTTCTCCTATCCTTCAAGTACAACCTCCTTTTTAATCACTTACCTCTATTCCATTTTCTATAGTTTATGGATTGATTTGAAGCCTGAATATGGGACCCCAGAAGACTGGAAAATTTCTGAGCATTCAAAGCACATATTGAAAACTAGCACTCAAAGGATAACCCATATCATCCCAAAATTGTACAATTTATTTCTGGAATTTTTTGAATGCAAAAGAAAAGATTTGCAACGAAGGCCCACTGACAAGCATGCCAAATTCATTACAGGTGACCTCTGAACAACTTCAAGGTTTGAACTGTGCAGATCTACTTACAGATTTTTTTTTTCAATGAATGCATTTTCCTTACAATTTTCTTAATAACATTTTATGTTAACTAGCTTACTTTATTGTAAGAATATAGTGTATACATGTAACACACAAAACGTGTTGACTATTTGCATTATCAGTCAACAGGAGGCTATTAAGTTTTTTGAGTCAAAAATTATATACAGATTTTCAGTGCCCCTAACCCTTGTGTTGTTCAAGGCCAAATGTATTATTTTCTTGGGCAAATATCTCTATATATTTCAGTATGCATCAGGCTAATTATAAAGTATATGAGGTATAATATATTTTACAGATTTTATCTTCTTACACTTAAAAACAAATAAAGAATGCAGTACCTTTGCCCTTTTTCGAAGAAGTTTTGCTAGTCGCACTACATAAGGTTTAAATTCTCGTTGATGTATGCCCTGCCTTCTGACTTCCAAACCAGAATCATCTGAGGCTTCTGGAATAAAGGCCCATCGGTACCTATGTATAGAGGAATGATATCCATCAACATTACTAAGACAGGCTTTATGCCATTTAACATAAGGCCACGTAAATAATCATAGAAAGATCAAATCCCCACCATTTACGTGGAATTAAATGCAAGCTGTCTGCCTGTAGCCCTGTCACCTCAGGCATGATTCTTAACCTGAGTCTTTTGTCTTTATCAGTAAATAAAGACACTGTTAAGGACCTCATAGGACTGTAATAAGTAAATGAATTTGTAAAATGCTCACCACATTTTTTCCATAAGCACAAAGCCAAGTACTCTACAAATGTTCCATCCTCATTAATAGACAAAATCTCCACCATATACTTGGCCAAATGATCCCTAACGACACAGTGAGGGGGGCAAAGAACAAATAATTTAAGAAAAATTTAAGCAGTACTTCTTTATAAAATTAAAATTTTATTCTTTTCTTTAATAAGTAAAATGGTGGGGGGAGAAAAAAATAAGTAAAATTAGTATCTGAGGCAAAAATTACTATTTCACAGGCTTACTTTTTATTACATGGTAATTTTTGGAGATTTAAACATTCAGATATATAAAAATTCTGACATATTATTCTTTATCTTATTGATATTCTATTCCAGAATAATATATCACATAAGTACATATTGGGTCATATGGATAAATTCTCATTTTTTGATAAAGCAATCATATAGTTTATCTGTTTGAAACGTTTAAATATAAAAAAACAATTATCAAATATTTTTATTACGTATGCACAAAGCATTGTGAGAATATACTTAATTTTCCTCCCTATTTCCCTCTGCCATCTCTAGTTCAATTTGCTATCATCTGAAATAAAACAGCCTTGATTTCAGTCCTTCCCTTCTCCAGTCCTTTCTTCAAACTCTATAGCCAAAGTAAAATTTCTAAAATCCCAGCCTGATAACAGCACTTCATTCCTTAAAATGCTTCCATGGCTTCTCACTGTCCTTAGGTTAAAGTTCAAATTCTCTAATACAGCTTACAGGCTACATAATTCAGACAATTCACAATTAAGTTCCTTTCCAGTCTTCAGCACTTTGCTGCAGCAACGCTAATCTTTAAACACAACATACCAAGTCCACCCCAACCTCTTCAGTCTGCACACATGCATCTCTCACAGCCCTCACTCTTCACCTCAGTATAAAACTGCCTCATGGCCTGCTCTGACCCTTACAGCTAGGAGCGGGGTCGCTGCTGTCAGGCTTCTCACATCTTGCATATCAGCTGTCAACCTCAATCACGTATTTATGTCTCTTACTCTGGACTTGAAGCTGTTGAGTCATGTAGCCCACTGCCTCATATCTGGTGGGTACTGTTTGTTGACTGAATGGTCTGTTAATTTTAATATAGCCACAGCAACTGTTTATTTCCAATAACTGTCATTTCCCCCAACCCTCCCAAAAGATCTACATTTTAATAAAAATTATGACTATTTCAACTTACACAAAAACCTTTTAGTCTCAGATGTCAGTGACCAAAGCAAATGCATTTGCAAATATATCCATTTAATATCCTTGCTTTTACTTACATCTGAAACTGAGGAAGATTTTCGGAGGGCAACGCGAGAGCCAAATCCAAAAATTTGCAAGCAGAGAGATAGAGGTTTAACCACCGCTGGCTGTTATATGAAGTCGAAAAGCCATTACCTCCTGTGTAGGTTGTCTCCAGACCAGCCACAGAGGGGCCTGAAGTCCTGTAAGAAAGAGACAGCACTGTCAACAGCTGTACCTGCTTATAGGTAATTCCTGGAAAATCTCAAAGTGCCAACTAATGTTCTTCATAATCATTCTGAAAAATGTTACCAATAATTACTACAATGTTATGACTGAATTAATTTTGCTCTTCTCAAAAGCTTATCTTTTGTTCTTTAAATTTTACAAACACAAAAATAGTACAGAATAATCTGTGTTTCATTCAAGAAATGTAAAACCAAGAGACTTCTCTACAGCTCTGTCCTCTGCAAAGGCAGAAGTGGGGTGGGGGCAGGGAACTTTCTATAATAACAGTTATTAATTAGTACAGGGGACTCTTTTATAAACTTAGCACTGCAAAGGAATAAAATATATTCAAGACACATGGTCTTGAAGGAACTTTTCCATGTATAAACTTATTTGTACAAAAATGCCTACATAAATTTATTTTTAGTCATGCAATAAACTGCCTTTACTGAAAAGGATAACATAGTACATTAAATTAAAATCACTCTGAAAGATCAGAAATACGGATACCTCAGTTATAGGTTACCTGCCACAATAGGTTTTGCTGCATGTTTCAGGGCCAAGATCTTGCCTACCAAAACCAAAATAGCCAATGCAGCTGAAACACTACTGTATTGCTGTAAACAAAATTTGTGTCTAAACATGACAGTTTAATCCAGTCTAAAATGCTTCAAGGATAACTGAAAATATAGCCAAATATGATGAATTAGATAATAACAGACTAAATACATGAAGTATTCAGGTAACACAGTGAAACTAACGTTCTGGATGATTTTTAAGATACTAAACATTGACAAGAATATACTGAAATGAATTACATATACCGTGAAATATCTTCATCAGCAGTGAGTTCTTGCTCCATCAGTAAAAATACCTGTACCTGAAGACCATGGAATAAATAAATGTTAAGTGTTTTTTTCAAACTATATCTTTCTTTCACATTATCTTTAGGCTATACTTTCATTAATCCAAAAACAAATTTAGGATACAACTTCAGGATCTGTATATTTAGTTTCTGAAAATAAAAAAAAACTACATATTTAACCAGAGCCTTGCTAATCATCTGGCAGAGCTGAGATGAAGAAATGCTTTTGTTTTCAGTGACTATGTAGCAGAGTTACGGTTACTAAAAAGGAAAAATATTAAATCCAATTTCTTTGTGGGGAAATTATAATTGCTGCATTTTCAGAGTTATAGATTCCTTTCCCTTTCATTATCCGTCTCCCATTCTCCCAAACCCCAAATCATTCAGATGGGGATAATGGTAGGGTTTGGGGAAGGTAATGGATTGGTGAAGTTAGACTTGGAAAGGTATAGTGCTTAGGAGTTTACAAAATCTTTGTGAAAGTCTCTGAAGCAGTCTTAACTAGGTTAAGTGCTAGACTTCAAGAGTGAACACATGCCTCATGTCAATCCATTTAAATACAACTAAACCATTTGTAATCAGGTGGGAAGCAGGCCTGGCAGCCATGACACAGTTAAAAATATGGTGTAGAAGAAACTAAATTAAACTAGATCAGAAAAAATAATTCACAAAGAGCTATTATTAGCAATACTGCATATTTGGAACTTAAAGTTGTAGGGAGATGAAATCTGACTTTTTAAAAATATTTTCCACTGTAAAAATTGTCAAGACTTAACTAGAGTTTAGTTGTCTTCTAAGATTAGTTTTTAATCCAGTAATCATGTTGACACTAATCACATTTTTTTCATTTATTTATAACCTGACACTTAAAATTAACTCACAAGTTCTGTAATCATGGTAGGCCAGAGTGAGGTAAGATGTTGCGGAGACATTCTTAAAAGTAACACTCTAAAAAACAGGAACACTTGAGAGTGAAGAGTTGGCACCTGGGGCAAACGGAGGCTCTCAACCAATCTCTCTGAAAGAAATGCAGCATATTTGCAATACCTAAATAATTAGAATCATGTTAATGTAAAACTTACCTACATAATTTAGTCTAGTACTTCTCAAATTTTCTGTGGTAAAGAACCAACTTTTAAAATTTTCTAATCCGTTGCAGATTGATACTTTCATAAAATATAAAATGAATTATTAGAAAAATCAAATTACAAAGATAAAATACAAATGCCATTTTGTATTACTAGATTCAGTACATCTGTCAAAATGTTAAAATTTTAAAACACTTACTCTAATTTCTGTACTTATGAATGAGATAACAGACTGATATTGGTCCGTCGTCCACACTTTGAGTAGCACTGATCTAGTCAACTTTAAAAGTCACAGGACAAGCAGTGTGCATGCTGTCTCTCTGACATTAGATATAAAGGGACAGGACAAAAGGAGTCATGTCACTTCTGAGAGAAATAATCTCACTAGAGATGACAACTGTCATTGCCAGCCCAGCCACCGAGTTGACTGCTAAGGCTGGCAGCTACACAAGCACACGGACATGAGCAGTAAACAACTGTGCCCCAAGGTAGGTTCACCCACTTGTGGAACCATTTGGTGGCACAGGTGATGATGAGCGCATTGATATCCTTCATGAAGATTTATTAAAACCTTATACACACCCCTACCTTGGCCCCAGGCTAGACCTCAAAATGTTACTTTTAGCCAAAATGTCCTGGCTCTGCCTATATTTTGATCCTCTCCTTAAAGGTATATGATCTCCTTGTCCACAATTTAAAAAAAAAAAAAAAAAAAAAAAGCCTGCCTGCAGCAAAAGTCTTACAGCTCTTCCTCAACCATGAATTCCTAATAAATGTGAACCAAATAATAAAAGAGACCACATTCAGGGAAGTTCTACAAACTCAGTTTTTGGTTGCTTTTACTTACTGATCATATTTTTTTGTTGTTTCAGTAGAACAAATTTATAATTTTACAACATCCTCCATCTACCTACGCACTGTATATTTCACCCCAAGTTACAACTTAGAGAAAGTATTTTTTAAGGATCAAAAAGCCTATAGATTGAAAGATAGAGAATATAATTTTTCACTATTTACCTTGTATATCTGGAAGATATTTCTGGTACTGGTCAATTTCACTGCTAAAAATAGCAAAAGCTAATCTTTTGAGAAGCATGGCTCTTTGCTCTAGCTCCACATCACGGTTTGCAAAGAGATTAAGTGAACTGCTTTGAGCCACAGCTACACGAGCTGAAAAGAAAAAAGCAAGGGAAAGGTTGTAATACAATAACTTACTTGTTTTTAAAAGTGGCTAGATGCCCTATGACATCCAAAGTGAGAGGAACCTAGGGTAGAGGACACAGGCTTCTCTGGGGCAGGACTGGCAACTAGTTCCAGCATATCCAAGCCAGAAGACCACCGGGTAACTGATGTGGAGAGACCGGAACATTTAGAACTGTAGGTTTCTGAAGGAACAATCACTAAGCATGCCATTGTGTAAGACTAGTATTTTTATGCATCTGCCTCATTAGTTTAAAAATAATTTCTGGCCTGGCCTACCTAGTTCTTTCTCCTTATTTATGTCTTGTCACTCACCCCTGTTCACTCTGCAGCCGCACTGTCTTGCTTTTCTTTGAACTCACCAAACTGTCCCCACCCCAAGATCTTTTTTTTTTTTTTTAATTCATTTTTATTGTTAGACTTATTGGGGTGACATCTGTTAGCAAGGATTACATAGGTTTCAGGCATACAATTCTACAGTGCATTGTCAACTTGATGTATAATAAGTTCACCACCTAATGTGACTTCTCTTTCCATCACCTTATATTTAGCTTCCCCCGCTCCTCTCCCACCCCCTCCCCT